>OX424573.1:86224494-86695048 GCA_949152435.1 Gastracanthus pulcherrimus | reverse complement strand
ATTAAGGAAACCTTTCCGTAAAATTAGCTAAATGGCCCATGCTAAATGCACTTTGTTTGACTATACAATTCTAAGAACACTTGTGACTTTGCTTCAGGATCTGCAAGCAGGCTGATATCGGTATACGTGCGATTAGGGGCACTGCCCGCAGCGTTATTATTTGTCATTTTAATTGCTTCTTGTGTTTACGTAGTAATGGCAATCAATTTCGGCTAGTCTTAATATATATTCTAATTTTAATTTAATCGTTAACGGTAAATTTTGTTTAAATATAATTTATTTATAATTTATTTTATGATAGTTTATTTGAAGTACTAGTCAGTAATGATCAGTTCCTCACAAGGGATGACAATTTGTAACAGCCGAATTACTATTTTACTGTGCAAGTGCCATTTCTCGGGACAAATATGTTGATTTGAGTACGGAAACCGATCTCGCTCGCGAGCTTCCACTGACTAATTATTATTCTATTTGTTTGTTTATGTATAACTAGCATCCCCCGTCGTGGAGTTGTCCACGAGTTTTACCAAGTATCATAATAAAGCCTGATCTATCGTATATATACTTTCCAAATTTCAATATTAAAAATCTCGGAGTTTACAGCACAGAAATCTGCAATGAAATCTTCAAAGATCTGTAATATTTATTTGCATATGGGAATACTAATCATTTATTTTAAAAGTGAACCGATTTAATCTTAGCTGAGATTAAATATCAGAAAAATGTATACAGTATAGATTCGCGGTGAGGACATCTACAGTGTCCGCTATTGATAATTTTCAACGCCATATTTATGTGTATATATACAGTGCATTTACAATTTACAGTAGCGAGCGAACCAGGCAAATTTTTGGTTGCATCTTGGACCCACGGGTATCGCAAGTCTAACTAGGAAGTTACATCCGCGCACTAGCATTGGCACTGGCATTGAACGAGTATATCGAAAATTTGCTTGCTTCCAGATACATGTAGAGGCTCGCGACACCAGTGGGCTGAAATAGATGCGAGTAGTTTACTCGCACGCGCATGAACAGTTAAGTCTGTTCAAAAGTTTTTTAATATCACCCGTGTCCCGCTGGTTACCCTTGAACACAGATTAACTCGCCTCTGTCATGTCCAACAGTTGCTCGCGATCCGAGTGGTGCCGAGGACACGAGAAACCAACGCGAGTTTGCTTGCCTCCTCGTGTTGCACGCGCAGTGCCCGAAAGTAGCCAAGGCATACTGTTTTACCTACATGTATCATGGCCGCCCTCGCGCAACTCCTGCGCGCAGGCCTATAGCCCGAGGGTTACCTCGATCTGCCTCGGGTTCCCGTTGGGTGCTCGTTTTTCGCTCGGGTACGAGGACAATGCTATCGGTCCGCTAGGGTACGAGGACAATGCTATCGGTCCGCTCGAGTACGAGGACAAAGTTAGCGGTTTGCTCGGGTACGAGGGAACGCTATCGATCCGCTAGCCCGCGCGGGGAACGCAAGTATAGTAGTATACCCTAGGGGAACTCGAGCGATCCGCAAGGGCGCGCGGGAATCGATTGTGGGTGCGAGGGATGCTCATGTCCCGAGGTTGGCCATTGGTTCGTGCCGAATTTATTTTTAAATTTTTATGTTGATCAAAATTTAAAGTAAAAAAATATTCACGGGCACTGCAGGACTTCACTAAAAGAAAATCTGCTGTTGTTTATCAAATCAGTTATCTATTAACTGCTTATTTATTTATAATTAAGTAATCTTCATTTTTTTATGAGAGAAATATATTTAGTGTGATTGACTTTTTGTTATTGTCAAGAAATTTATACATCTGAAAAATGCAGATTACCTTAGATTTATTGATTGTCAAAAATATTGAGCAGCTGCTTTGCTTTAAATATTAAAAATTGTTTTCAGTATTTCCGAATGCTCAAAAGTATTTTACACAGAGACGATGTTCCTGATACTTGTGGATTTGTTCAACCCTGCTTTTCATAGTGGTAAGTTAATTTATGTAGCATAGTATTACCTTATTAATTATTGATTTTTAAATGATAGATATATAATACAAACAACCCAAGTTACCCTCGTAATTAGTAAAATAATCTCAAGATTCATACATAATACGATAAACATATATTCTACCAGAATTTTATATTTTAATCCTTTGACTCTATGTTCATGCTAAATATAACTATATTTAACTTACAGTATTGCATGGGTTATCAAGTCATGACTGTAATGTATGTATAATAATACATTTGCATGTGCAGCCACATGCTATGAAAGTTAACTGTACATTTTATCCTATAATTTTATGAATGTACACACATTTACTTATAACATCTGGATATAATGGTATAATAATAGACATTAAATTTACAGGGTTTACTTAATTCACAAAACCTTTAAAACTAAAATCAAGCAAAGAGAGATTGGAACAAAAATAGATTTGAATAGATACAGTTTTTCAATCCTAATGAAAATGAAATTAATATAGTATCTTGACATTTCTTAAGCAGAAGGTATACTTAGCTCTGAAGCACTGCCGTCATAATCGCTTGTTTTTAGCAACGTACACTTTCTGCTCGCTGAAAAGCCATCAAACTACCGTCAAAATCGCATTTTTCAGCAATGTGCAACTTCTGCTCGATGAAAAGTCATCAAAATACACAGGTTTGATACAATACACTACGAGGGCTTATATGCCAAGTTTCAAGTCTTAACAATCCACCCGTTTTGAAATATTAAATAATATCCAAATTTTTCAGTTTAAAAATGAAATATATAAAAACTGGTCAATAGTCCAGACTTGAAAATTGGTACACATGACCCTCAGAGTATATTATTATTGATTGGTTCTGCTACACTATTTTGTTTCACTCCCGAGAACGCCCATAACCTTAATGATTTCAACTCTGGTTGACTTGCGTTCAGTTTGGGCTGTTCTCTTATTATTTTCTCTTTTGCTACCTCAAACTCGAACGAACGGACTGGGGTTGGTTGCAACTGAGATTGCGTCGCCTCCATTACCTTTCGTTCTCTTTCTTTTACTTCTTCGCTATCTTCTGATGACTTTACGCTACCCTCACACGACCTCTCTTTGTTCCTTGCACCTCCGATGGTCTCGATTTTTCCTCTCTCCTCATCCATCGATTTCTCTGCTCCTCCGTTCACTCGACCATCGGTAAGCCTGACACTCGAGAATGGTGTTCCTAACGCTGTGCAGGCCCCAGGGAACTGGACTGCGCCACTGCCCCAGCATTTCCCACCTCTCTGCGGTAAGTTGCGCAGAGTTCGTTGGTGGACGGTGTGAGTGTTACCCCCGATCTACCACATATAACGCAACTCAATGTGTTCTGACTCGTGGTCCGTGGAATATCTTGTACTCTGCATTCCGACTTGCGGTGACCTAGTTGAGTACACCTATAGCATTTCCTTTGGGGACATTCCGCCGCCCTATGTCCTACTACCCCGCACTCGAAACGGATTTCAACGAATGGTAGGTGTCTTTGGGTTATTGATCTTACTACCCGTCGCTTTGCCCGGGTTCTAGCCTAATGGTACCCCCTGTTTCGGTTCCATCTTCCGTCATAATTTTCAGATTCGCTGTCGTACGTATCACTTCCCCTGACTCGAACATAAGAGCTCTTCGACCTTCTGTTGTTGTTCCTGTCTCCCGATGTACTTCTATGTTTGTATTGTTTTCTGTGGCTGTGTCTCATTCTCGAGTCATTTCTGTGATTACTTGTTCTGTAATCGTCTCTCGAACTACTGCGGTGGCTTTTACTGTACTTGTAATCTTTCCAGCTGTTTCTGCGGTGTCTTGTCCTGTGGTTGTCCTCGAGATGCTACGACGGTTTCAGCTTCTATAACTTTCTTTCGAAGTGAGTCGTCTACTCCTACGACTATCTCTCGTGTTGCTTCTATGGTTTCTGCCTCTGTGACTTTTCTTAATATTCCCTTCCTCGCGTTCATTATTAATTCACCTCTGCATTCTCCCGCGATCCTCATAACCAGTGCTATAACTTGATTCATTTCCTACATTCCGATCATGGTTGTATACTACCCCTTTATTTGAATTACTCTCTTCATTTCCCCGACTCGAATAATGTGGCCCCTCTTTACCTACGGAGTACCTCTCCCGGTGATGACCCTCGTACTCTGAGGCTATCGTTACTTCGTCTCCTATGTGTTGTAATGCTGAATATTCTATTCCGAGTAACCAATTCTGAATACCCAACTCTTTTGAATTTCCTTTTGGCTCTCTGTGTGATTGCCTTTGCTTCTCTGTTTGGGTCTCCTCTATAGACAACCTCTCCCATGCCCCACATGCTTGTTCCAGTTTCTCTTCTGTGACCGACTATATATTTATTCTTGCCTCCCTTGAACTCGATATATGACACTGATGTGTGATCTTCGTTTCTTTGGTCGACATTGTTGGCCTCAACGTTGACCATACTAGATTTGTTATTGTATCTATTGTTTTCCTCGAGGACGTTACCCTATCTCTTTGCTCTCTCGGTATACTGGATATTGATGATTTTGATATATAGTCTGCTTGAATTATATTCCACTGTGTTTGCTGCACTTGTAACCTAAACTCTCTTACCGCCTTTTCGTTCATCTTTTTTCGTCCCAGTTATCCTTTTCCCAAACACCAAACAGGGAAAACAATTTCTCAGGTCGCCAACGATACGCGCTATTAGTTTAGGCCCTATTTGTTTAGGTTCCGGTCTACGCGCGATTTGGGCAAAGGTCCTACTACTCGCAATTGAGACGGGTCTACTACACACACAGATTGTATATCAAAAAATATATAGCGTCACTATTTTGCGATAATAAATATCTTAATTTTCCCTTTTACTCGAGCTTTATTTCCTTCGTACATACTGTACGTTCTCGATCTGTATCAAGACAATTCCTGTGAAACCTGTAACAAAAAATTCTTGACGAACCTGAAACAGAAAATTTACGGAAAATCTGTAACTGAAAATTTCTTTTTGTTTTCTTGCATCCCCAACTCGAGAATCAGAAAGGAACTCTTATCTGGACCTCTGAACTGTAAAACAAAGCAACCTACATAGTAACATCCAATAATTCGAATAATGTCTAACAATCTGTGGGTGTTTTAGATATATTTCCGAATATCCAATCGTCTTGTTATAAGGCTATATAGATTTTTATAGGGCTGGTACGATTACCACCTAAATGCTGGTACGATTACTATACAATCTGTACAGTATCTTGACTTTGCTTAAACACAAGGTACACTTAGCTCTGATGCACTGCCGTCAAAATCGCGTTTTTTCAGCAATGTACAACTTCTGCTCGCTGAAAAGTCATCAAATTCCACAGGTTTGATACAATACACAGCGAGGGCTCGCATGTCAAGTTTTAAGTCTTAACAATCTATCAGTTTTGAAATATTAAATTATTTCCAAATTTTCAGTTAAAAAATGAAATATATATAAACTGGTCAATAGTCCAGACTTGATAATTGGTACACATGCCCTCAGAGTATATTATTATCATATCTGTACAGTATCTTGACTTTTCTTAAGCACAAGGTATACTTAGCAGTTTTGAAATATTAAATTATTTCCAAACTTTTCAGTTTAAAAATGGATTATTTAAAACCTTGGACTTGAAAATTGGTATACATGCCCTCAGAGTAATATTATTATCATATCTGTACAGTATCTTCACCTTACTTAAGCACAAAGTATACTTAGCTCTCAAGCACTGCGAGGGCTTGTATGTCAAGTTTTAAGTCTTAACAATCCACCAGTTTTGAAATATTAAATTATTTGCAAACCTTTCAGTTTAAAGATAGATTATTTAAGAACTGGACAATAGTCCAGACTTGAAAATTGATATACATGCCCTGAGAGTATATTATTATTATATCTGTACAGTATCTTGACTTTTCTTGAGCATAAGGTACATTTAGCTCTGAAGCACTGCCGTCAAAATCGCGTTTTTAGAATATTCATCAAGTCTTGTTCTAGGCTTTTGACTCGGTGGAAATCATCACCGGGGGGTCCCTTTTGAGTGGCAGACTGGTCGGCACCCATTATTGTTAGGGCCAGGGAAGTAGATCATCAATTTATTTTACTCTTTAATGTGGCGAGGGAATAGTTTATTTTTATTTTTTTTATTTATATCCCTATCAATGTTTGTCAAAGTTTTTTCATAACAAGGTTTCTCACATAGTACATTAGTCTTGACTTAATTTGTTAAAATTTTATTGTTATTTTCATCTTTGATAAAATTTAAAATTATTTTCATTGTATTGGCTATGCAGAAAGGTTTTTTTTCTGATACCTTATTCTTGATTGTATTTGTCAAACCAAGTTTTATTCAGTTATTATTTTTATATCTTTAATTACTTCTAAAATTTTTTGAAATAATTTTCATTGTTATGTGATTCCAAAGAGCCTCTTTCTTTTCTAAACTTGTTTGTCATTTTAAATAAAAATATCCTCATTAATTCATCTAAAATTACTAATAATAATATTATAGATTTTACACTTTTAGTATTCTTTCTTATTGTATAGGTATTTCTATTATACATATTCTTATATTCATCATTAAAATAATCGTATATACTTTAGTTAGCATTGTCCTTGACCTTGCCTAACACTAGACTGAAAATTCTAAGGAATTTATTCATATTTAGTCATATTATTCTGACCTTTTCTTTCAATAGCCACATCTATATAACTAAGTTACCGTTGGGCTGACATAAATAAGTAAACATCAATTCTTAACAGTTCAATGTTTGTTGTGAACATTTCCAACTCAAACTTAACTTATAATTTAAATTCTTAAATTTTAGGTTTCACAGTGAAATATTATTTAATTCTGGACATTGACGAGAAATTTATAACTTTTGAATGATTATTTCAATTTTGTGACCTATAATATTTACAAATTTTGAATTATGGGTTTGATATAATTTGATTTTGTTATCATGATTGGTGTCCTCTAATATACTCAGTTTATATTAATTATTAAAATTGGTTTCCATATTTCGGTAATGAGCCGCTCCTAATTCATCTCAAGCTTTTCTCAATAGAATATTCCAAAAAAATCTCAACATCTGAAATATCTACAACAAAAAGTCAACATATGTATATACAATATTCCAAAAGAATCCCAACATCTGAAATATCTACAACAAAAAGTCAACATATGTATACACATTGATCATAAGGAATGATTCCTCTATAGAAAACCGTACGTGGTAATGGCACGTACTTGACTCATCGTGGACTAGCACCAGGAGAATCAAGCACGAGCCTCGCTTTAGATACCATCGGATTATACCATAGAGCGAATAAGATCTTCGAACAGAAGACAGATCGTGCCTAGTGCAAGTACTGGTAATGAGTAGCATACGAGCTTCTGCCTGCATAACCCTTTAATAGGAGCAAAAAAAACAGGTTAGATACAATACACTGCGAGGGCTTGTATACCAAGTTTTAAGTCTTAACAATCCTCCAGTTTTGAAATATTAAATTATTTAAAAACTTTTCAGTTTAAAGGTGGTTTATTTAAAAACTGGTCAATAGTCCAGACTCGAAAATTGGTATACATGCCCTCAGAGTATATTATTATTATATCTGTACAGTATCTTCACCTTTCTTAAGCGCAAGGTATACTTAGCTCTGAAGCACTACCGACAAACTCGCATTTTTCCAGCAATGTACAACTTCTGCTCGCTGAGAAGTTATCAAATTTCACAGGTTAGATACAATACAATGCGAGGGCTTGTACGACAAGTTTTAAGTGTTAACAATCCACCAGTTGTGAAATATTAAATTATTACAAAACTTTTCAGTTTAAAGGAGGTTTATTTAAAAACTGGTCAATAGTCCAGACTTGAAAATTGGTATACATGCCCTCATAGTATATTATTATTATATCTGTACAGTATCTTGACTTTTCTTAAACATAAGGTATACTTAGCTCTGAAGCACTCCCATCAAAATCACGTTTTTTCAGTAATGTACAACTTCTGCTCGCTGAAAAATCAACAAATTCCACAGGTTTCATACAATACACTGCGAGGGATTGTATACCAAGTTTTAAGTCTTAACAATTCACTAGATTTGGAATATTAAATTATTTCCAAACTATTCAGTTTAAAGATTGATTATTTAAAAACTGGTCAATAGTCCAGACTTGAATATTGGTATACATGCCCCCAGAGTGATATTATTACCATATCTGTACAGTATATTGCCGTTTCTTAAGCATAAGGTATACTTAGGTCTGAAGCACTGCCGTGAAAAACGCGATTTTTCATCAATGTACAACTTCTGCTTGCTGAAAAGTCATCAAATTTCGCAGGTTTGATACAATACACAGCGACGGATTGTATACCAATTTTGAAGTCTTAACAATCCACCAGTTTTGAAATGTTAATTAATTATTTACAAATTTTTCAGTTTAAAGATGGATTATTTAAAAACTGGTCAATGGTCCAGACTTGAAAATTGTCATACATGCCATCAGAGTGATATTATTATCATATCTGTACAGTATCTTGACTTTTCTGAAGCACAACGTATACTTAGCTCTGAAGCACTACCGACAAAATGGCATTTTTTCAGCAACGTACATCTTCTGCTCGCTGAAGAGTCAGCAAATTACAAAGGTTTGATACAATACAGTGCGAGAGCATGTATACCAATTTTCAAGTCCGGACTATTGACCAGTTTTTAAATAATCCATCTTTAAACTGAAAAGTTTGGAATTAAGTTAATATTTCAAAACTAGTGGATTGTTCAGACTTAAAACTTGGCATAGAATCCCTCGCAGTGTACTGTATCAAACCTGTGAAATTTGAGGACTTATCAGCGAGCAGAAGTTGTACATTGATGAAAAAACGGGATTTTGACGGCAGTGCTTCAGAGCTAAGTGTACCTTGTGCTTAAGAAAAGTCAAGATACTGTACAGATATAATAATATACTCTGTGGGCATGTATACCAATTTTCAAGTCTGGACTATTGACCAGTTTTTAAATAAACCACCTTTAAACTGAAAAGTTTGGAAATAATCTAATATTTCAAAACTAGTGGATTGTTAAGACTTAAAACTTGGCATACAAGCCCTAGCAGTGTATTGTATCGAACCTGTGAAATTTGATGACTTTTCAGCGAGTAGAAGTGGTACATTGCTGAAAAAACGCGATTTTCACGGCAGTGCTTCACAGGTAAGTATACCTTGTGCTTAAGAAAGGTCAAGATACCATACCAATTTCATTTTCATTAGGATTGAAAGGTTGAGGTCTATTCAAATCTATTTTTGTTCTCTCAATGCTTGATTTTAGTTTTAAAAGTTTTTTGAACTAAGTAAACCCTGTAAATTTAATGTCTATTAGTATACCATTATATCCAGATGTTATAGGTATAACAAAATTATTTTTATTTACAATTTTTTAAATTCTAATCGGAAGGTTTTGTAACAGATTTCTATTACTTTTATAAGCTCCGCCCCAAACTAGGATTCCATAATTTTGTATTCTATGGAAAAAGCATAGTATATCATTCTCACTATTTCCTTTGGCATTGTTTTGGAGATCTTATAAAAAATGTAAATTAGATATTTTATTTTCTTTATAATGTATTGAATGTATTTGTCCCACCTAAGGCTATAATCAAAATTGATTCCTAAATATTTATAATTATCAACTCTAGTTATATGTTTATCTTTTATCTTTACAATTGTTTGAGTGGGAACACTATCTGTATAATTCCCGAAAGTCATATATACAGTCGTCTCAACACTTGATAATAATTTGTTTACAGATAACCACTTATGAACAATTTAAAGATACATATTCATCGTTTCCTGGGCTTCACTGCATGTATCACAGTAAAAAAAGAAGGAGTCCCAAAATTGTACCTTGTGGAACACCATTTATTATCATGTTATCACTTTCAATATTGTTAATTTTGACTTTATGATATCTATTATTAAGGTAACTTGTTAGTAATTCCAGCGCTTGTCCTCTAATAGCAATATAAAATAATTTGTCGAGTAATCTTTTGTGATCAATAGTATTCAAAGCTTTGACCAAATCCAAAAAGGATACAATAGATAGTTTACTATGATCCAAGTTATTATATAAAACACTTGATATGTAATTTAAAGCATTCTTTGAAACCAAATTGATGTTCAGATATTATATTTATGCATTATAACAAAATAAAATATTCTATTATATAATATTCTCTCAAAAATTTTAGCTATATTAGATACTAATGAGATAGGTCTGTAGTTAGTAACATTGTGATTATAACCAGATTTATATATCGGCACAATTTCCGCATTTTTGAATGCGTCAGTTTTAGCATTGATTTTGTCGACATTACCATTTCTTAATTTAAAATGATTTATAATGCTCGTTATTTCATATGCATATCTTGGATTTAAAAAAAGGAATTAGTGTTCATATCTGGCATTTTTTTACAGATTGCGAAGCTTTATCTATCTTATCTCTCAATTTTTGGCCTATTTCACAAAAATATTCATTCATATTATTAGATATTTTAACACTAGCTGTAATCTTGACATTATCAAAATTAATATAAATTATAGTATCATTCGATTTCGTTGTTTATTCCTATTTTTGTATTGATAATTTCCCATAGTTTTTTAGGGTTACTTATATTATCGTATTTTCGACTAAGTTTTTATCATATTTTATTTTAGCATCTAGGATAATCTTATCTAAGATTTTGGCATACTTTATGTACTGTAGTCTAAGTTGTTCATTTTTAACATACATTTTCCATAAATTATACAAAAATTCTTTTGTTTCACATGATTTAATAATAGCATCTGTAATCCAAATTTTCCTACGTTTATTTTCACCTTTTCTTTTTTTTTGTTTTTGCTTGTTCAATACATTGTTTGATTTCGCGTATCAATTGGTTAGTAGCTGTATTAGGATCATATATTGACTTAGTTGCATTTCAGTCTCTTGTTTATCAATGTTTCTTGATTTTCTATAATCTAGTATTACAGTAGGTCCAGAGTCTTTTAATCTTATTGATAAAAACAAAAATAGGGTAATGGTCTATTAAGAATGTTTTAATTTATATGTAATTGCACTTAGGCTATCAGTCTCGATGTATATGTTGTCAATACAAGATCCTTTACTATTTCCTACAGGTGGTCTAGTAATACCCTCAAAACCACTCGTATATCCTTTGTCTAGAAAGTTACAAAGAAATTCTTGGTTCATTCTATCCATCTCTAATAAATCAATATTAAAATCTCCTATTACTAAGTGATATTTTCGATTTCTCTTTTTACTTAAGAATTTGTTTAAATCTAAAATGAACTCAGTCTTAGGTATATCATGAGATCTGCACATAGTAGAAAGTTCCATACTGTTATTATTACTTAGCTTAATATATACATTTATTATTCTAATCCTTTTACATTCAATAGTTTTAATTTCATGTACAATGTTTCACCAACAAAAAACATAACACCATCATCTTCATTTATTTTACTTTCTTTAGTAATTAACTTGTACATAAGTTTCAGTACATATAACAATAAATGGTTTACTAGTTAGACTCTAATCGAATTTTTAATTTATCAAAGTTAGCAGACATACTTCTTAGATTTACATGCATGATAATATCATTTTTATTGTTTATGATTTTATTAAGACTATAAATATTGTCACATGCTTTTTCTTTTTGAATAGTCATTTTGTATTCTATCAAGAAATTCAAAGTCAATATTTAATTATTTAACTAGTTAAGTCTTTGTTATTGCTGTTGTTGTTGCTGTTGTTGTCGGTTTTATTGCTGTTGTTGTTGCTGTTGTTATTGATTTTGTTGCTGTTGTTGTTGCAGTTGCTGTTGTTGGTTTTGTTGTTGAAAAAGATTCTCGCTTTGCAGATTATTTGCGTTATCTTTCTGTTGGTTACTTATCATCTATTGATAATGCATCGGTATTGTTTTCACTGTTGGTAATGTAGGTTTCACGGGATAATGAGTTGTTTCAATGAATTTTATTATCTTGATTTTTAATGTATCACACAAATTTATATCTGCTGCATCATGACACGTATTAAAATTTGTTTTAAATTTGTTATTGCTACAACTACAGTTTGGGCATACTAATACTTCATTCACCATTACACTTAATAGTTTTATGATTTTTTGAACACTTTAGACATGTTGTTATATTACTGCACTTTGAACCATTATGTCCCAACCTACCACAGTTAAGACACGGTTTAATATTTATCAGATCAAAAACTCTACAGCTTTGACATCCAAAAAAGATTGAGTTCTTGTTATTTCTGATGTCTTTGTGAATTTAAACTGTTACTTCCATTAATACACTTCTAAGATTTGTCTTCTTGTTTGTATGCATGTGCAATACTTGAGCTTTAGTATTAAAATTGCGAAATTCCTGATGTTTATATCTTCTTCAATACCATTCTCATCCATATTCATATAGGTTTCAATTCCAACTATTTTAATTTTTGGATTATTTAATTGCTCCATTTTTATTTCACAAATTTCATCTAACTTGTTCTTTAATGACCTTTCAGCAATTTCAACACTGTCATTATTTACACATTTCATAACAATCTGATCTTTATTTTTTATGCATATTTCTTTTTTTTAATGCTTCTCTCCTTTATTAAACATTTTCTTATACTCTTTTTGACATCAGTTTGTTTTGCATTATTTATAGTTTTGACTATAATTTTTGGAACTCGATTTCTTAGCGGTATTACAGCACTTGCTATTTCAGGAAAAGATCTATTGCTAGTTTGGTAACTCTTTTGTTTTTCTATAACTTGTTTCAATAAATAATTTTTTGAACAAGTTCTTCGTTGAGTTGTTTCAGTAGTTCATTTTCTTTTTGCATAATTTCAAGATCTAATTCCTCAAGTATTTCCTACGTTATTTCTTCTGATTGTCTCAATTATAGTTATGTAATCATTGTGTTTGTAGAATCATTCAAAACCTCTTCATAAAATTTTCAGGTTAGCTTTTTGTATTCTTGGCATATTATTAATCTTTCACTGATAAAAATTAAATTTTTTTGTTTTGCACAACATTATTGGTACGCATTATCACATACGATACAAATAACTGTTGCCACTTCACTCTGTGGGTGATAATTCAAAAACTTTCTACTGTTCTTATCAGGAGGATCTTTCCCTCCCGTCGCGATCTTGATAGTTGTTATGAGACCCAAATTTTATAAAACGCAAACAAATTTAATGCTTAAAACTGATAATGATCAAAAAATTATAATGTAAAAAAATTATAATGTACAAAACATTATCAAGCCTAAAAATACTATTTGACACTCTACCAATAACCCACCGACACTCGCGCACATATATAATGAACTTTTAAAAAAAGATATGAATTTATTGATGTGACCGGAGACCGGTGACCGGAGACTTTTGTGCCCTTAATATTATAGGATATTATTTCATATGTGATACGAATTGAATTAATATACATACATTTAAACAACATACTATTTTACAACTTTTGCATATCTTTGAAGCAAAATTTTTAAACACTTAGAGAAAAAATACTGTGATAAAATCATTTTTTAGGGTTAATTTGGATTCTTAGCCGCTACTTTACTACGTCAAAAGGGTCCATTCTTGGAGTAATTCCGCTTTGAAATTTTCATTTTCACCTTGGTACACAAAAGTTACAGCTAAAATAGCTATGTGTGGTAATACTAGGATACTCTTCCCTATATGAGTGATTGTCCAAAAATGGTACTTTTTAGAACCAAACTAAAATCAGTTTTTAGTGTTAATTTGGTTTCTTAGCCGTTATTTATGGTAAAATGAGACAAGCTTTTCTTCGAATGAGCTACAAATGACAAAAAAAAATTTACATGTACTTCTTATGACATTTTACCAGACTGGCCACGGTAAATACGGTTACGGTGATTAATTTTGGCATAAAAAATTGCTCTAGCTTCATTTTTGAGTAATAAAAATAATTTTCCGCATAGCATGTGTATATATACACGTTATTACGCCAGAATGTCTCACACTATAAATATATAAAAATTATATATACCAATGTAGAGTATACCAGTCTGAAATATTATACACACTTAATTAAGTGTATGGCTAATAGAATTAAAGAGTTCTTTGAAGCAAAAGGTGGTCTGACCAAATTTTAAGTTTATTTATTTTCTCTCTTTATATTATTTGTTTATACTTCAGAATACGAGTTTATACTTGTTAAAATATTTTACTTACAATAATTATTAAAAAGATACATAATCTCTATTTACTTTTAGTTTTGCATTAAATAAGAACAAAACTATATGCTAGATAAAGGAATAAAGTAAGCTTAGTATCTAGTTTGTATCCCAGATACATAGCCTCGTTTTTTGTCGAAACCTCCACCTCTCCCACGTACATGGGAAATACGGTCTGCATCCGTTTGACAATAAAGGGTACGATCTCTGTCTTAGCGACTACCAAGTCGAGTCCGTGTTCTCCCATCCAGCGCGAGATCCTGCGTATCGCCTGGTTATGCAAATATTGTGCCTTTTCAAAGTCTCGCGCGATGATGACTAAAGCGACGTCATCGACGTAGGATATCGTATACACCTTCTCCAATAGCCCGAGTCTTAACAGGGCATCGTACAAGATGTTCCAAAAATCAGGGCCAAAAATTTACCCCTGTGTCACGCCGCGCCGGTGAGGTCCCTTAGGTATTCCCATATCACCCGTATGAGGTACTCCGGAACTCTGAATTCCTTCAACGCGTCCAAGATGTCTGGCGACCCGGTCAAGTTCTTAACGTCCAGCATCACGAGGAGAACGATATTCCTGAAATGATGATGTCCAGTTTATACCTTCCTTCCCAGTCGTACTACCTCTCGTATAGCGTCAACCGTGGATCGCCATTTCCTGAAGCCGTACTGGTTATCGGCTAAATCGCCGGCAGCCTGCACAGCTCCCTGTAGTAGTGTTTTGATCAACTTCTCGTAGAGATTCCCAGCGTGGTCCAGCATGCACAGTGACCTGTTAGATGACGGAAGCCGGGGATCACGTCCCTTACCTTTGCTGATCAGCATGAGACGCGCAACTTTCCAGGGTGTGCCAAAAACACCAGCCTTGAGGCACGCGTTATACATATTCAGCAACAGAGACGGTTGTCTCACCGCGATGATCTTCAATATCTCAGCTGGTATCCCGGCGGGACCCGGCTCCTTTCTGCTCCGCGTCAGTTTGGCGGCGATCCGCAACTCCCCGGTGGAGAATAGCGGATCTCTCCTACTTCAGCGGTTTCCTCCTGGTCCTGCCTTGGCGGGTTTATTAGGCAGAGCGTGTCCACGATTCGAGCCGTGGTGTTCTCGTCAAAAGGGTGATTTGAGAACGCGCAGAGTTTCTTCGTCTCTCTCGATCTTGTAGCCCAAGCTCCACACGTCCCGATTGACTTCCTTGTTCAAGTTTTCCAGCCCTGTGCCTTGTCCCGGTTGATCTCTTATAGGAGCCGTCTGTGCACTGCTTTCTGCTGCGCCGATATCAGCCTTGCTTCCGGTTTGTTTCGCGGTCTTCTCGTTCTTTTTCTAAGGCGGTTCGCTTCCGCTCGCAGTTTCGCAATTTCGCCCGACTACCAGAAATCTGGGCGTTTTCCTGTCGCGATCATTTGCGCGGCATGGATGAGTCGCAGGCTCGGTGACGAAAATAAAATTAAAATTAAAACAGTAGAATTCTACGAACCTGTGAATCTCTCGAAAACTTCAAATTTATTGGAGAATAGATGTAGGCTCCACAAAGTGAAAATCACACACAGAGCATCATATCTGTGTGGAAGTGGCACGGAGACGCGAAGCCCCGCGACCCTAGGGAGAATTCCACTGGCCGCGAAGCGAACGATCGATCGCGCCACTTGCGTACATATCATACGCTTCTAATACACTCTACGCTCTTGGAACCTCTGTTGGGAGATACAAAGGCTCGCAGGGAACGGCACAGGAAGTGTGAAAGTACCTCCATGATAATTACAGTTACTGGATAAATATTGTTAGAATTGCGAATCGTTCTACGCGAGAAAAGTAAGGAGTAAACGTAAAGAAACAGGTAAAATGTGAAAAAATATATAATTAATATGACGAGTAAATTAGAAATAAGTAAAATTATACGGAACTTTTTTAATTTAAATGTTATTCATTAGATGCAAAGAATATTTATAAATATTTATAAGTAAATTTGTGTCTTCTATTTTATTTAGAGTGTATTTATTATAATAAACGTTTAACATTTATATATTCTTAAAATCGATACAATGATTAGTAAATAGAGGCTCCGAAAGCGTAGAGTATATTAGGCGCGTATGATATGTGTGCAAGTGGCGTGGTCAGTCGATCGCTTCGCTGCCCATAGCATTCCTCTTGGATTCCCAGGGCTTCGCACTCTCTGTACCACTTTCACGCAGACATAATGCTCTGGGTTTCTGGAGGCTACATCATTTCTCCAATAATTTTGGAGTTTTCGGAAAATTGACACGTTCGCGGAGATTCGCAAGTAACATCATGCGTCTCCCCACGATCTTTGACGTTTGTCGGCCTCCGGAGCTATATCTTCGCAAGGTATTTTCTATAATCGTAGTGAGTTTCCTAGAATAAATTTTTGCTTTGCAATTTTGATAGTTTTTCAAGTGTTTTAATTTTAATTTTATGTTTCGTTCTTTAAGGGTACCATTAATTTTCATATGTATGCCGTTACACCGGTTTCCATGAGATACTAAGTTTATTACTTTATTTAGGTATGTAATAATAATTTTTATTAAATTTTGTCGACGTTCAATTTGTGTGTCATTAGTATTTTAATTTTTACTTTTCCGACGTATGTGCCGATTATTAATGACCATCAGAAGGTACATAGTCTATAGTGTAACCTGCTTATACCATGAACTATTTTGACGGTCGCATAAGTAATAATAGCCAATGAAAATCAAATCCACTATAAAATCTTGATTTTCAAATTTTTAATTTAAAATCATAAAATGGTTAAGTATTGGAAATGCAGATTAGAGCTCGTAGTCATTTATTATCATATAATAAATTATAATTATCCTATCTTTATAAAAGATCCCTAAGAATTAAAATTCATATAAATAAGTTTAATATTATTTAAAAATTTTAAATTTATGTTGGCCCCTAAAAAATGTGCGTTTAAATAGAATTGAGGGGCCAAATAAACAAAAAATAATAAATAAATAATCGGTTGGTATATAAAATCCAAGATATCCTATTGTCCTTTAGTGTTTCTATATATAGTACTAGGTTTACTCCTTAAAATGCGATGTCGAGCGTGTCAATTCGTTAAAACACACTGCCATGAAATTCGTCGAAAATAACAGGTCTTTTTAGTGAAAAATGAGCAAATACAATTTTATTCAGGAGAAAAATTTTTGTTTGGCTTGCCTAATGCGATGAAGTTGTTCATAAACTTATAATAAACGTAAAAACAAAATGGTAGCTGGATATACTAACATACAATTATTTTTAGTTCACCTAATGTAATAAAAGTGCTAAAAATCAAATGTTACAAGCTATTTGAGATGGTAGAGACCTCTTAGTGTTAATTTAATAACATTTTGAGAAGGTTACAAGAAGAAAATTAGAGATTTGGAAAATTTTGGACCACCCTATGTACACTGTATTAGGTTGTATCTGCGACTTTATAATTTCTCATTTTTTCACTTTATAATCTATTATTAATATTTGAGATTTGGTAATTTTATACTTATGATATTCGTAATAAGTGAATTTTACCACTATAAATTAGAGAGTGACTAAGGATTCACTCTAACTTTCACACTAGGTTGGAGTGGAACAGTAATCTGTATTAACGATTTTCTTTATTTGCAGTACATAGTAGGTCATTTTTATTTACAAAATTTATTTAATCTCGAATAACTGTTTAAAATAAAAAAAATCGGTAATACAGATTACTCTAATAAATTCTATTTTTTTAATTGGTTCAATATTCCCTTGAATTTGTAAAAAGCTATATCTGGTTAAATTTTTAAGAGATTTTAAATAAAAGCTGCTCTTTCATCTCTAATTAAATTAATTAACCAATTAGTTACATATTTTTAACCCATATGTTTGTAGAATTCATAATGAAATTTCTTGAAAATTTAATTAAAGATTCCCGGTGCAAATAATGTTTTAAAAGTAAAAAGTAGCAATTCGCAACATTGATTAATTTATAGGTTTTATAATAAAAATTTCACTCCAACCTAGTGTGAAAGTTAGAGTGAATCCTTAGTCACTCTCGAATTTATAGTAGTGAAATTCACTTATTAGACTGGATTGGCCAAATTAACTCTTTTGGAGTGTAACTTTACTCTTTTGGAGTAGAACCCTTGTTCACTCTACATTAAGAGCGAAAATTTTACTCCAAAAAATGTAGAGAATACTGCAGGACCATTTGTCAAAATTATCAAAGTTGCCCTTGAACAATTAAAAAGTAAACTTTATTTGCATTTTTACTCGAAAATACTCGAGATAGTGATGGTTGTTATGTAAAAAACCGATCTTTCATTTTAAAATATTTTTAAAAAAATTAAAAATGACATTTCTTGAGAAAAATACAAATTTAGTTTTCTTTTTGTTTTTTACCATAACCATTTAAAAAAAAATTATAATGGTTATGATCATTAAAAAGCCCGAAAAAAATATATATAAAAACCATTACTCATAATTTTTTTTAAACCAAGTTAAAAGTCGCTGATTATGAGGTTAATTTTCGGCTCAGGAGACTTTACGTGAAATGCCTCATATATAAGATAAAATAGTTTAAGGGTAAATATTTTTCAGTTATTAAAAAAACTTATCTAATAAATAACCATATAACTATTGCTGCTGACGCCGAGCGATACATATCTACAAAACTGGTATATTGACTTTTCAACAAAGTTTTAGTGTTATCCGACGCATCTTATTTATTAAGTAAACCACAATCCATAAAAATATAAAGTGTACTCGTACATATTATTATTATTCTAAGTATAAAATTATCAAATCACAAATATTAATAATAGATTATCAAGTAAAAAAATAGGAAATTATAAAGTCGGAGATACAACGTAAAAAAGTGTACATAAGGTGATTCAAAATTTCCCAAATCTCAAATTTTCTTCCCGTAACCCCTTCAAAATGTTGTAATTGGCTTAAAAATGAGATATTTGTCCGCCCGTTGCCTGAAATTAACACTAAGAGGTCTCTATCACCTCAAATAGCTTGTAACATTTGATTTTTAGCACATTTATTACATTAGGTGAACTAAAAATAATTGTATGTTAATATATCCAGCTACCATTTTGTTTTTACGTTTATTAACAAGTTCATCGCATTAGGCAAGCCAAAAATATGTTTCCTCCTAAATAAAATTTCATTTGCTCATTTTTCACTAAAATGACCTGTTATTTTCAACGAATTTTCATGGCAGTATATTTTAACGAATTGACACACTCAACATCGCATTTTGAAGAGTAAATCTAGTACTATATATAGGAAAACTAAAGGACAATAGGATATCTTGGATTTTATATGCTAACCGATTATTTACTTATTATTTTGTATTTATTTGGCCCCTCAATTCTGTTAGAAAACGCACATATTTGAGGAGCCAACTTGAATTTAAAATTTTTAAATAATATTAAACTTATTTATATGAACTTTTATACTTAGAGATCTTTTATAAAGATATGATAGTATGATTTATTATATAATAATAAATGGCTATGAGCTCTACATTTTCAATACTTAACCTTTATATGATTTTAAATTAAAAATTTGAAAAGCAAGATTTGATAGTGGATTTGATTTTCATTGGCCATTATTACTTATGCGACCGTCAAAATTTGCTTACTTCATGGCATAAGCAGGTTACGCCATAGTCTATGTACCTTTTGGTGGTCATTAACAATCGGCACATTCGTCGGAAAAGTAGCTCTCTTCCCTTATAGGTGTATGTATCATAATTAAATATTAGATCCTAATTAATCGAGTTTAAGAATTTGATAATAAGTTAGCTCATTAGACACACGCATTTATTGTGTTAGCACAATTAATTTGGCTTTATTTATTGCCAGTCTGAGATAATATTCAAACTTAAATAAAATAATTTTCACTATATCCCCACACGAAAATTTCTTATTGTCACTACTGATCTTTAATAGTATATTCTATTGTTGAGGTCTATCAAAATAAAAAATTGTTTCTAAATTTACTAATACTACCGATTTTCGAAAAATACATATTTAAAATTCAATTTTATTTCTTCCATTAAAATAGTGTTCTGGTAATTGCTAGATACTCGTACATAAATTGTAAAAAAATAAATTGGAAAATGTACATATTTTCAATATGTTTGACGTATAAAAATAAGAAAAATAAATGTTCGAATTATTCACTCTTTCTAAAAGTGAAGATTCACTCCAACATAAGTGACTGCGTTTTCATGATCACTTGGAATGAGAATTCACTACAGAAGAGTGAAAATCCACTCCAAAACATTAGAGAGTATCAATTGGGTCATAGAATAATGATCCTGATTTTTTAACTCATCTAATCAGAGGGGGCACCATCTCTTCCATGATAAAGAAATTATTGTCCACTGGTCCAGTATTTTGCAACATGCAGGTTGCAACGATTTCATGCTTTTTTAAATAATCGATTCAGAAGTGGCGTCACTCTTTCATAAAAAATAAGCATTGACTTGGTCTGTAAGTCTGCATTATCCATTGAGCGCTGGCCACCCCCTGTAAAAAGCAGATTTTACTCAACGGATAAGTGACGCAGTAGCCGCTCAGCCCCTAATGCAAGTACTTGTATTAAACCCAGTCCAGAAAACTGTTGAGTACGTATCTTAGTAGATAGGCTGTAGGCATACTGGCTCACGCGGGTTCTGTATCATGCCAAAGTGATACAGAATCGGTCGTGTGTATAAGGCCTATCCCTGTTTGTCCCCTTCTCCAATTTTTGAGCATTCGTATTGTATTTTTTAAGCCCCTCCCCTGGATTTACCCCCTCTCAAAGTGATACAGAATCGGTCGTGTGTATAAGGCCTATGCCTGGTCCCTTCTCCAATTTTTGAGCATTCGTATTGTATGTTTTAAGCCCCTCCAATAGATTTACCCCCTCTCAAAGTGATACAGAATCTGTAGTGTGTATAAGGCCTATGCCTGGTCCCTTCTTCAATTTTTACCGGATTCGTATTGTGTGTGTTTTAAGCCCCGCCTCTGAACTGTCCCCTCTTAATGTGATCTAGAATTCGTATCTGATTTTTTCTATCCCCACTCTGTAGGCCCGAATACGTAAGCATTTTACTCCCACCCGAAGAGAGGGAAGAGCTCTTTGCTCCTCTTTTCGAAGAAACAGATGGCATGCGTAGGAAATGGAAAGTATCCGAAAAGAATGAAAGGGTCAACCTTTCTTTCCTCTGCTTTTAAAAATAGATGGAACGTTGCTCACTGACTTTGCTAGCAATACACGTCTTCGTCGCAGGTATGCGCTGTAGATGCGCGCAGATAGCAGGAAGATTGCATCAGTAAACGGCCTTCGAGAACTTACTGCGCGGAGGCATTCGGAAATTTACTTTTCCGCTAGAAACGAATATATTACAGTAAGGCATGGCGCAAGTTTGAAGGTCCTCGCGCAGGTAGTAGTAAATTACTTTCCAGCAATAAAATAACCTTTTGAGAAAGGCATACTGCGCGCATACATTCGAAAAGTCTATTTTCGAGCCAAAACACTGTCAGTTTTTCTCCGCAATACACGCTATACTACAGTAAGGCATAGCGTGTGTTAAAGGTCCTTGTGCAGGTAGTAGTAAATTGTCCCCAACAATACACGACCCTTAGAGAAAGGCTTACTGCGCGCACGCTTGCTTTTTTTTTAGGCCTATACGCTGTCAGCTTTTCGGCGAGAAAAGATTTATTACAGCAAGGCTTGGTACAGGTTGAAGGACTTCGCGCAGGTGGCACTTTTCCCAGCAATAAACAACCTTTTGAGAAAGGCATACTGCGCGCATGGATTCGAAAAGTCAATTTTCGAGCTAAAACACTGACAGTTTTTCGGCGATAAACGATTTATTACAGTAAGGCATAGCGCGTGTTGAAGGTCATTGTGCAGGTAGTAGTAAATTGTCCCCAACAATACACGACCCTTGGAGAAAGGCTTACTGCGCGCACGCTTGCTTTTTTTAGGTCTATACGCTGTCAGCTTTTCGGCGAGAAAAGATTTATTACAGCAAGGCTTGGTACAGGTTGAAGGACTTCGCGCAGGTGGCACTTTTCCCAGCAATAAACAACCTTTTGAGAAAGGCATACTGCGCGCATGGATTCGAAAAGTCAATTTTCGAGCTAAAACACTGACAGTTTTTCGGCGAGAAACGATTTATTACAGTAAGGCATAGCGCGTGTTGAAGGTCATTGTGCAGGTAGTAGTAAATTGTCCCCAACAATACACGACCCTTGGAGAAAGGCTTACTGCGCGCACGCTTGCTTTTTTTAGGTCTATACGCTGTCAGCTTTTCGGCGAGAAAAGATTTATTACAGCAAGGCTTAGTACAGCTTGAAGGACTTCGCGCAGGTGGCACTTTTCCCAGCAATAAACAACCTTTTGAGAAAGGCATACTGCGCGCATGGATTCGAAAAGTCAATTTTCGAGCTAAAACACTGACAGTTTTTCGGCGAGAAACGATTTATTACAGTAAGGCATAGCGCGTGTTGAAGGTCCTTGCGCGGGTAGTAGTAAATTGTCTCCAACAATACACGACCCTTAGAGAAAGGCTTACTGCGTGCACGCTTGCTTTTTTTTTTAGGCCTATACGCTGCCAGTTTTTCGGCGAGAAACGATTTATTACAGCAAGGCTTGGTACACGTTGAAGGACTTCGCGCAGGTCGCACTTTTCCCAACAACTTTGACGCCAGCTTCTAGAGATGCACTTTCTCGTCATCAAGATTGTAGAAACTTTCACGAAAAAAATGTGTAGTTGTGGATGCGACCGACAGGGAGGTGGTTCTTAAAAAATTCTGGGAGGAAAATTTCTGTAAGGCAGGCGTTTTTCTATTTAAGGGAGGAGAATTTTTAACCAATCGCAGAATTTCTTGAATAAGTGAAAGAAGTGGTAAGCTCTTCTGACGATATAAATTCTAGGGCGCAAACTAGGGTCAGTCAGTAAACTTTCAAATTTCAAAAAATTATATCAACTTGAAATTTGAAAGAAAAATTCGAGATGGCAAATAGCAAGACGAATTTGCAAATGATGCGGGATCGTATCCGGTGGCTTATTTCTAACGGGCCCACATTGCTCATGATGCTTGACCATGTGTCGTGGGCAATGGATGCGATACATTCATGTAAGTATCATTTTATAGAATTTTATTAATAATAATTAAAATAATATTATGTTAAATGTTTATTTATTTTTCTGTACCACCACTACCCCCTGTTGCTGCTATGCAACAGTTATACGAGGGAATAGTACCTCAAGAGAGCGCACCGGTTGCTCGCTCGCCGAGATCAAGGTCGAGCTCGAGATCCAGCTCGAGTTCCAGCTCGAGTTCCAGCTCGAGTTCCAGCTCGAGCTCTAGTTCCAGCTCTAGCTCGAGCTCAAGGGGCAGCTTAAAGGCTGCGAAAGGAAAAAATATACACGATGTTGGTCGGATTCCAAAAATTTCATCGCCGAGCAGCAGCAGCGGCAACAGCAACAACGAGCGAAAGAGGAAAGCTGAATGTAACTATTTTTTTATTCATTTTTTTTATGTAAAACTTAAATAAGGTAAAGTGCCCAGTACTTGGACAAAACGAAAATTGTGACCAGTACTTTGACAAAAATTGTAATTACTGATAAAGATGATAAAAATATGTATTCGTTGGCATTAATTCGGATAGTTTATGATGTGTAGTATATAATTCATTTAATTCATATGTCCAACTACTGGGTCCTAACTATGTCCAAGTACTGGGATCAGCTTGGCATATGATTTCCAACTACTGTGACGTATAGTTGAATTTTTAAACTTACTTTATTAGTATAAAAAAGTATGTAAGCGTATTTTTTCTTGTACTAATAATAGTAAAACATGCCGAATTAACGATTAGATTAAAGATTTGGGAAAAATATTGAGTTTCGGCTCTACAAACACTGATTCCGTATTTTCGTTTCAAAAAGTGTCCAAGTACTACCTACTTTACCTTAATAAATAATAATCTAATAATTTGTTTTTTTTTTCTTTTCTTTTATAGATGAAGCTGAAAACCAGCCGAGACCGAAAACGCCTTCCACGCCACCCCATTTGCATACGATGAAGTCACATTGCAGGTCGACAAAGATTGGTAAGAAATACAAAAATTTAAAATTTCATTTTATTTTAATATTTATATTATATTATATTTTAAAACTATTTTTTTTTTGCCATTTTTATTTTTTCAGATCAAGTGAAGGACGATAAAGCTTCGCTTCAAAGTAAGCAAGCGAAACGAGATTGGCTGCGAATGCACAGCCGAGTGCAGGATAAAACGAAGATAGCAGCAACAGTAGCACCACCATCACTACCATCACCTCCACCACCACCACCACCGTGACCATCAATAGTAAAACCTCGCATCGTAGAAGATGTGACATTCATAGAATAGATATTATGTAATATATATATATATATATATATATATATATATATATATATATATATATATATATATATGTAAAAAATAATTATTTTATTATATATTAATTTTTAATGTAATAAGTGTTTTTTTGAATATAATGAAAAAATATTTTTTCAACTTGTTTTCGTTTATTCCCCTTGTCATTTCCTCCATTTTCCTTTTTCCTATATTGTCTATATGATGAACAATGCTTTATTCTAATTAATGTAAAATATCCGCAGTAACACCCACATGTACCCTATGTTTGCTATAGATTTATCTATTATATTTTAATTTTATATTTGTGAAAGAATAATATCGTAAAATGATTTTTCTTTTAATTTTTTTTTATTCAATCATCAAGCTTCTCTTTTTTTACAGAATATTTAATAAATGATATCTACTTTTAGAAATGATATCTACTTCATCTTGACCAAATTTAGCATCCAAATAATCTAGTAGCCATGCTCGTATTGAGATAACGTTATGTACAGCGCATATAGGTTTCCTTCTAATGCAGAGAATGTGATTAAAACATACGTAATGCTTATCGCTCGATAACGTTTCTAGTGATGGACATCCAAAGTCTTCAACGTTTGAAATTAATCTGTAAATAAAAACAAAAACGTAAGAAATACGAGCATAGAAAAGTAAAAGTATGAAAAAGTATGATAAAAGTATGAAAAAGTATGAACAAGTATGAAAAAGTAATGAAAAAGTATGAAAAAGTATGAAAAAAGTATGAAAAAGTATGATAAAAATATGAAAAAGTATGAAAAAGTATGAAAAAAGTATAAAAATAGTATGAAAAAGTATGAAATGTATGAAAAAAGTATGAAAGTAGAGTCATATTATATATCACTTACACATTTGGTATGAGATTTCTTAGCCATTGCACTTTCTATTCTCCCTTAACGTATAATTTCTCAATCCCTTGCGAGCAAATTTGGAAAATTCGTTGAAGACGATGATAAGGAATATCACCAGCGTCCCATGTAATTCCATGATGATACTTCTCCACCCAGTGAGTCATACATTTTTCTTCTGCTGTCAGTTCTTCCAATGTCATAGGAGGTTTAAAGAGGTATGCAGTCGGTAAAGCAGTTTTCTTTAAATTGAGAAAACTTACTTCTTTGAAAATGAAAGAATCCTCTGCTATTCTTTGGAATCCTTGAATGTCACAAATATCAACATTCTCTTCTTGAAATTGCAGTATGGCATTTCTGAACATCAAGTCGTAGTCACGTGTTCTAGCCATCGTACAGCTCTGTAGTTGATAGTTCAGTACGAAGTGAACTCGGAGAATGAATAGGAAAATTCTCTCATCCTGATTTTATAACAAGAAACTCCGCCTCAGGCTCTTTTAGGATTGGTCGTTCAAAAAAGAAAGTATATTCTTGATTGGAGGGATGAAAAGCCGCTTTTTGGTTGGTTCGAACGGAAGAAAATTCATCCCTCCCTTATAAAATCTCCTTCCTCTTCCCAAAAAGAACTATTTTAGTTGGTTCATATGAAAGAAAATTCATCCCTACCTAAGAAAATCTCCCTCTTCTTCATTTTATCCTTGGTCAGTAATTTGAATTTTCTACCTCTACTTACGTCGACATTGCATACAAAAAGGGAAGCAGTTTCTTGGATAAGCACAGTTCATCTATCGCGGTCAACGAGTTTTAGTCTTGACTATCGTGCACATTTGTGAAGTCCTATTCTAGTGCTATTTTAGTGCTATTACAGTGAGAAAAAAGCAAATATGGCATCCATCGATCTTTTTGAACGCCTTGTTCAGCTTCTTCGTGATACTTTACAAAGTATAAATGATTTAAGTAATAACGATATTCATTATTGGTTGGACATGTGTAATTCAACCATAAAAGAATTAAATGAAAAAATTGCAAAATCTAAACTACAAGAGGAGAGAAACAGAAATGTCAAACTTGCATGACTCATCTTTCGTGCGTGCAAGTTGAATTTGAACAACATCTTCAAGGAGGAGGTAATCTACAATCTGAGAAAACAGAAGCTAGTGTAGAGTGGCGAGATGTGCAGTCGGCATTCCAAAATCGAATCAAGACTGGCGTAGTTGTAAATATAAAACACATGGACATTCTGAGTTTCTTAAGTGATGCACAAAAGCTCTTCAAAGTTAAGGCACAAGAATGCTTAGAAGAATACAATGCTGTGAAAATAAATTCAGATTTTATCTCGGAATTTTTTATGCAGAAAAATGGAGAGGAAGCGACCGATATTAAATATTTCACGAGTGAAAGTGCTACAGTATACATGTCAACAAATTTAGAGGAATGGTTTAAAGACTATACCAAAGAGCCCAATCTTACACAACTAGAAGAATTTCAGAAAAAGGATTCCGGCAGGACATTGAAGAGTATTAAAAGTTTGTGTATAAATATGAAAAAATATTCTCCATTCAACGGCAGTTATTATATTCCTCTGCCAAAGTTTATAGAAAACAAAAAAGCACCTGTTAATGTTCATAACAACGACAATCAGTGTTTCAAATATGCTATTCTTTCAGCATTATATCCCAGAAAATATAATTCCAACAGAGTTAATCAATATCGTGTACATGAGAACGAGTTGATCTTTAGTGATATACAGTTCCCTAAACTGAAAGATATTTCAAAATTCGAAAAATTGAATAATATTTCAGTAAATGTATACCTGCTCAGAAAGTATGGTTCAAAATTTGAAGTATCGCCTTGTCACGTTACGTCAGAAAAGAAGGCTGAACAAGAAAATCAAGCAGAAGAGGAAGATCAACATGTAAATTTACCAGAAAATAATAATCAACCAGAAAAGAAGAGTAGACATGTAAATCTACTTATCATTCAAGATTTTTACATTGATGAGCACGAAGAAAATAATTTTGCTGATGGTGATGAAAGTATGCCTAAATACCATTACGTTTGGATCAAAAGCATGTCTCGTCTTCTGGGTTCTCAACTGTCTAAAGCTAATAGAAAATCATACCACTGCGAAAGGTGTTTACAAGTTTTCTATAATGAAAAAAGATTGTAAATTCATGAAAATCATTGTAAAAATATGAATAATTGCCGAATCAATCTGCCAGACTCAAAGAACAACATTCTCAAATTCGAAGATTGCAAAAAGAGAGAAAAAGTTCCTTTCGTTATTTATGCTGATTTTGAATGTTTATTGAAGCCAACTGAGAATGAGAATGCTTTTCAACTACATGAAGCATACAGCATAGGTTACTACACAAAATGCAGCTTTGATGACAGATTATCTGTCTATAAATCTTACAGACAAAAATTTGGAGATCAAGAGACACCTGCAGAATGGTTTGTTCGAGAACTAAAATCAATAAGTGAGAAGATAGATCATCTCTACAAGAATCCTCAACCAATGAAACTCGCAGCTCTAGAAGAATTATCTTTCCAGAGGTCAACTGTTTGTCATATATGTCGAAAATCAATCCGTGATGAAGAACTTGCAACGCGAGACCATTGTCATTTTACAGGACGGCATGTTATTAGTTTAGTTATATTTAAAATTAATTTTTGGTGATTCCCAAAGAAAAAAAAAATGAATTCTTTTTTCTCTTCAGTTTCAGAGGTGCAGCTCACAATTCATGTAATTTGAATTATAAGAACTCAAGATTCATTCCCGTTGTTTTTCATAACCTCAATTATGATACTCACTTCATTTTGAAAGAGATCGCTACTTCTACATTGATGAAAGGACGAGTTAGTCTAATACCTCATAATAAGGAGAAATATATTTCGTTCACGAAATACATAGATGACTGCGACATCAGCTTTAGATTCATAGATTCTTGGCGTTTTCTACCATCATCATTGGAAAAGCTCGCATCATATCTACAAAACGTGCCTATAGCGGTGTAAGAGTTTCGATCAGATGGATTCACAGATGAAATGATAGATCTTCTCAGACGGAAAGGTATATTTCCATAAGATTATGTAGACGCATTTGATAAGCTATCGTCTACAAAATTGCCAGAAAAGAATGAGTTTTATAATAAACTAACAGATTCCCATATTGCTGAAGAAGACTACAAGCATGCTGTTCGAGTCTGGGATAAGTTCAATATAAAAACATTGGGAGAGTATTCAGATCTTTACTTAAAAACAGATGTTCTACTATTGGCTGACGTTTTCGAAAGTTTTCAAGAGACATCTCTTAAAGCTTATGATTTAAGTCCTGCTCACTTTTACATGACTCCTGGGTTAACATTTTCAGCAGCTCTTAAAATGACAAAGGTGGAATTAGAGCTTCTTACAGATATTGACATGCTAATGTTTATTGAAGCAGGCATTCGGGGAGGAATAAGCCAGTGTTAATCGATATGCTAAGGCAAACAATCCATACATGGGTTCTTCATACGACGAGAGACAGAAAACGAAGACACTCTTATATTTTGATATAAATAATCTGTATGGGTGGGCGATGGTACAGCATTTACCGATTGGAAAATTCAAATGGATTGACTTTGAGGCGAATCCAAGCTTCTTCAATACACCACCAGATTCAGATATAGGTTACATTGCTCAAAGCAGAACAAACTTCTCACTACTCTGAACGACAAGAAAAAGTATGTGATTCACTATCGAACACTCAAACAGGCGCTGGATAATGGACTTCGTTTGAAAAAGGTGCATAGAATTCTGAGTTTCGAGCAGAAGGCCTGGCTTAAACCTTATGTCGAATTAAATACTGAGAAGAGAAAGCAAGCGAAGAATGAGTTTGAAAAACTCTTCTATAAATTATTAATTAAAGCTGTCTATGGAAAGTGTATCGAGCGAGAGCGGTTTCGTGTTGATGTACGATTAGTAAATAAATTCACAGGCAGATATGGGGCAGAAGCACGCATAGCTCAACCTCATTTTCGCTGCTGTGCAATCTTTGATGAAAATTAAGTTGCTATTCAGCTAAAGAGAACAAGTATCACAATCAAGAAACCGACATACGTTGGTCTTTGTATCCTTGATTTGTCCAAGACATTAGTTTATGATTTCCATTACTCGTATATGAAACAGCGAGTAGGAGAAAAATGTAAACTTCTTTATACAGATACTGATAGTTTGATATATGAAGTTGAGTACATTGATATGTATAAAATAATGAAAGAAGACATTCACAGGTTTGATACTTCTGATTATGATGAGAATAATCAGTTTAACATTCCACGTGTCAATAAAAAAGTCCGAGGATTAATGAAAGACGAATGCTGTGGCAAGATCATCATGGAATTTATAGGTTTACGAAGCAAAATGTACAGTATTTTAGTTGATGGAGGAGAGACAGTGAAAAAAGCCAAAGGTATAAAATCCAGCGTTGTGAAGAAGACAATAACTTTCGAGGATTATAAAAGATGTCTTCAGGATCTTATTATTGTAAAACGTGATCAATGCAACATTCGTTCAAAATTGCACATAGTGCATACTGAAAGACAGAATAAAATTGCTCTTAGTCCTCACGATGATAAGAGATTCTTATTGCCTCAGAGTACAGACACTTTACCTTGGGGTCATTTTCGAATCATGGATGAGCAGATGGCGCAACCTGCACTTCGAATAGAAGTGGATGCTGAAAAACAAGAAATAGTGGTAGGGATGGAAGTGGAGAGGGGGTATGAAGTAACCAATGAAAGTGAGGCAACGCGAGTGGGGATGGATGTTACAGAAGATGAAAGGGAGGGGGAAATACGAGGTAGGGGTGATGCAGCCAATGAAAATGGTCAAAGGCGAGAGGGGATGACACTTTATGACAATGAAGGTGAACAAATCAGAATTGAATATGATGTGTTAGAGGAGTTTATGCATGACTGGGATCCATCAATGGAGGGGATACGCTCTGAGGGAAGAGAGAGAAGGGATATATTACAGGAGGCAATGGAAAGGACAGAAATTGTGGTTGGGAATGAACTATATCAACAGACAGACCACGACGAGGAGCACATTCGAGCAATCGAAGAGTTCGAGAATTATCATCCTTGCGGGAAGAAACCAAGACTCAACTAAATTTCTAAGCAAGTTCACAGTTAATTCTCACCAATTTTCTTTTTTTTTTTGCTCTAACAAATCTTTTCTCTATTAGAAGTTCTTATTTTTTTACTTTTTCCAGAATGGATCTATCTACGCTTAATAAGATTGCTTAACGCGACTTCTTGCCGAGGAAGAAAGTAACAGACTTGGAAAAAGATCATCAGTACATGGTGACAGCACTTAAGGAGGTGAAGACGAGATTCGGTACGAAGGTCGTAGCCGAACTCGACGAAAGTTTTCAAATCTTTTTACCAGAGAAGATTTCATCAGCCATCCTAAGAGATCAAGAGTTTTTTGACAGACTCTCCAATACTGCAAGTAAAATGAATTTATTTGTGACATATCAGGGTGGATCTTCCTTTAAGTTTGAATGAAATACGCAGCTTGCTTTGATTATAATACTTATTTTATTCAGATTAAAACTTGTACATAATAATACATAAATAAATACAATAACATAATATGATTGCTTTCTTATTTACTAGTACCTACATTATTGCGTTTACATTAATATTTTTGGTTAAATCTTGGCTAAATCAAATAATTTTTTTTTTATCTATCCAACTATTATGCTCCTTACTAAAGCCTAACCATTTAACATATGCACGATTTCCACTTTTCTTTAAAACTTTTTCTACTAGATAAATTTCTGGATACATAGTGTTCTGAATTTCCGTTTCAGAAAAGCCGCCAGAGATGGGTTTATCATAATAATCTTTGACATGATAAGTTACCGGATTGGTTTTTACAACTCCTGATATTGTGAAAATTTCGGGTTTTTCACAGGTAACTTTTCATTTGGAAAATGCTTCTTGACCTCTCTTTCATTTGCCTGCGTAACATTTTTAGGCTCAATTCCTATTGTCCGATGTTTTCTTGAATTGTAAGCTTTCACCAACTCAGGCAGGATATCCCACCATTTATAGCTCCCTTGTTTGCTGAACTCTATCCACATTGCATTTTTTAACGTTCTATTAAAACGCTCACATATGCTTGCATGAAGATTACTATGCGAAGAGTATAGGTTTAACTTGTACTTCTTCATGAGTTTCTGAAAGTTTGAATTGTAAAATTCTTTTCCTTGGTCAGTTTGTAGATTTGTCGGTACGCGTTCTTGTTTCAGTATTGACTCCATAGCTAGAGTAACATCATTACCACTCTTTGACTTGATTGGTATGGCCCATGCATACTTTGAAAATGTATCTATGAAAGTAAGTAAGTAGCGAAAATCTTTGTTTTCGTTGGCGTATGGAATCATTTCTATAAGATCAGCTTGCCAAGTCTCATCTATTCCACGTATATCATATTTTCTTCGCTTGTAGATGCGGCGAGCTGGTTTGTGCAACTCTTCAGCTATTTTTTGTCGCTCCATTTTTTTTTTGATAATATGTTTAAGGTTTAAGAAAATCTTTTATTGAATCGGAATTTTTTTTTTTTTTCAAAGCATTCTTTCAATTTTGTCTCAAGATTATTTAATCGAATTTTAAGATGGGAAAGAACCTTATTGATTGTATTTAATTCAGTGTTTATGGGAATCTCTAAGTCAACTTTCGTTACAGCCATTATGTTAGTTAGATTTCTAACTTCTTTACTTATAGTTGTCAGAAGCACTTCCAAGGTGACTGCATCATTAGGCTGACTTGGATAAGCAAGGTTACATAACCTTTTATTTTGTAAACCAAAATTACCATCTAATGTAAGATTATAACCAATGCCTCCTGGACCGCGACTCGCTTCTTGCGTGCCCTCAAGTTTTCTTCCGAACACGTCGAGACTCATGATGCTACTGATCTTATAAGAAAAGATGCATTTCAATATATATGTCCAGCTTCACGTAGTTCCTCAATGATCGATTGTATTTCATTGTCGTGATTGTTATTTCCAGCAGATCGTTCCGCAACTAATAATCGCAGTCGCTCGATAAGCTCGTTTGGATCATCCCAGTAGACTAGATCTATAGAAGAATTTTTCTTTGCTATTTTATATTTAGGTATGAGGCCTCTTCCGGTGGTGGATTTATTTTTACGATCGCTGCGGAACATGGGTCCTATGATATTCATATATTTTCTACTCTTCGAAGTGCGTATACTCTCATCTTTGCTGTATCTTTTCCGATGAGCATTTGATGCTTCCAGGATGCTGCGATAATTTTTTCTATCTGTTGAACTTAGAAGATTGTCATCTGGTTGTTTCTTGAAGAGTAATTCCATTAGACCCCCACTTTTAGGATAACTTTTATCTCTCACTTTTACCATTTTATCATGAAATTGAATTTCTGAATCGCCAATCATATACACTCCATTGACGTTCCGTACTCCGTATATGTTATCGATTTTGCTGCGGCTTTCATTTAACAATGATAAAAAGTCACTTGATTCATTTCCTTCAAGCGCAGATTTGAATGTTGAATTCATCATTGTGCCATCCATCGAAGAAAAATCTGCATCATCATCATCATCATATGCGGAACCCGACTCATTTATATCATTTACTATATAACTTGATCGATCGAATCTCAATTTCTTCCTCGGTTTCCTGTTGCTGTCTATATTCAAAATGTGATTAGAAGGTGGCAAGCTTTCGACTTTCGAATCGACGAGCTTCTCGAGTGGTGTAATGACTGGTTTCAATGTATCACCAATAACTTTTTCAAAATCTGCTCACTCCTTTTTCAATAAAGAGTATTTTTGTTTAATAGCCTCACGTGCTCGCAAGAGCTCGCTGAGAATATTCTTTTCTTTCTTGAAGTCTGACATGCTAACGAGATGCTTATCTACAATTGAACTGGAAGTTTCGGATTCATAACTTCTTTTTTATTGCAAAACAGTCAAATCCTTTACTGTATCTACCATCATCCATCACTCTATCTTTGTCGATAACAACAAATCCATACTTATCATTCTTCCAGCATTCAGAACAAAGATTTCGAAATTCATTGAAAGTGAAATCAGTATTGACATGATCTTCATAGATATGTTTTAGATTAACATCGTCTTGATGATAAATTACTAACATATTAATATTGTCCCTTACGAGGTGTTTCGGTATATGAGCGTACGACTGACATAGATAAAAGCTGTCTACACTTTTATGTCTTCCCATACAGAAAAATGCTCTGACGTTGTCCTGCTTCTCACAAGCCACATCATCAAAAATCATAATTGAATTTGGTCGGGCTTCATCTGGAGATACTACAGATCCATGCTCACTAAAAGGTAGATATGATACACCTTTTATCGGTTCCAAAACTTTTTCGAGAAATTGATACTTTGGCTGATTCAAGGATTTAGAGTATACATACAAATTTTCAAATCTAAGACCATTGGGATGTGTAATTAGAGCCAATAAACTATTTGTTTTTCCACAGTTAGATGGCCCACAGAATACTGCTCGTATAGTATCAGGTAGTAATTCTCCATGACGCTTCCTTCTTTTCTGTTTTCCGAAATCAAAGTTTGTGACGGGGAGTTTGACGTTCTGCTCGCTAAAATCCATGTTCACGTGTCAAAGTCTAGTTTGATTTTGAACTGTGGAAATATAAACGCATGTTTTATATTTTGATCTTTAGTTATAAAACAACACTCGAAGAGAGATGATCGTACATAAATCTCGGAAACAACCAAAAGGTTATGGATTGCTTGATAAAGTGATCAATAACTTGTCGATTGAAATGCATCTTCCTGGATATCAATACTGTGGTCCCGGAACTAAATTGAAAAAACGATTGAAAAGAGGTGATCCTGGAATTAATTCGCTTGATCAGGCATGCAAAGAACATGACATAGTGTACTCTGATAAAAATGGAGACCGTAAAGCAGCTGACATGAAGCTCGCTGATAAAGCTTGGCAACGTGTTAAAGCCAAGGATGCCAGTTTTGGTGAAAAAGTATATGCTTTTGCTGTTACAAATGCTATGAAATTAAAAGGAATAACTGGAATGGGTCTAAAATTTAGTAAGTTAGTGACGGCTGCTAAAAAATCAATGTCACCAAGTAAATGTTCCCGCAAGGTTATTCAATCCGCCTTGAAAGGTGCACGTCAAGCTGTTAAGAAAGTTGGTGGTAAGAGGAAAGTTATCATTCCACGTGTTCTTCCAAATCCATCAAAAATTGGTGGAGTTCTTCCGTTTCTCATACCGCTGTTCGCAGGACTAAGTGCGACCGGTGCTCTGGCAGGGGGAGCTGCAGGAATAGCTAAAGCAGTAAATGATGCTAAAGCTGCACAGAAAAACCATGAAGAAAGTAAGAGACATAATAAGGCAATGGAAGCTATTGCTTTAGGCGAAGGTCTCTATCTTAAATCATATAAAACTGGAATGGGATTATTCATGAAACCTCATGTTGGTCATGGTCAACTTACTAAAAGAAAAAACTTCGATTTAACTTTGCCAAATCGTCCACTGACTGACTATGATCTTCTAAAATATGCTCGTATGTTGCAAATTCCACATTTCCGAGGTGTTTTTATGAGAAATAATCTGCCTTTTGATGGTCCATGGAGTAATGAATCTGCTATTGTTAACTTGGATGACATGAAAAATAAAGGCACTCACTGGGTGTGTTATCGAAAACATGGTTCCAAAGTAATTTACTTTGACAGTTTTGGTGATCTGAAACCTCCCATAGAGCTCATGTTATATTTCAACGTTAAAGAAGTAAAATATAACTATAAAAGATATCAAAATTTTGACTCATTTATTTGTGGTCATCTTTGTCTTCAATTTTTAACCGGAAGACTATAAAAGAGAAGATTGCAAACGAATGGGAATCATTCTCTTCCAATCAGTCATGGAAGACAGTTTCACTTTGAGTCTTTCAGGAAAATCTTCTGTTCTAGAAGCACAATATTTTCCTTCAATTGAACTACCTCAGCATAAAATTTTTGTTTTGGGTTTAGTTGAACTTTTAACATTCAACTCGATTCCCAATGTGGACTATTCGAATAATAAACTTCATGTGAATGGAAATATTATCACTATCCCTACTGGCAGTTACGAGATTAATGCTATTAATAAATTTTTACAAGAAACTTTGAAATCTAAAGGAATTGAATTTTCTTTGAGAGCTAACAACAATAATCTCAGAAGTGAAATTAATTGCAGTCATTCGTTAGATCTCACTCCTCACGATTCAATAGGTCGTCTTCTTGGCTTTACTCCTCACATTCTCCAGGAAGAAACTCATCACAGTTCTGATTTACCTGTGAAAATATTGAAAATCAACGCACTCAGAGTGGAGTGCAATATTACCGCAGGTGCTTACATCAACAACAAAAAAGTTCATACAATCCATGAGTTCTTTCCCAGAGTTCCACCAGGATATAAAATCTTGGAAGTTCCATCTCATGCCATATATCTACCACTAAGTGTCAAGTGCATAGATCGTCTTCAAATTCAAATCGTAGATCAAGATGGAAATTTAGTGAATTTCCGTGGAGAAGAAATTACTATTAGACTCCACATCAAATCTGTATAATGGGCATCGTTTACAATTCTAGAGTGCATATAAGTCAACCAACATGTCAATCGCTCATCAGTCGACCGAAGAAACTCAAACTGTTAACACGGAAGAGCAATCAGTTCCTCAGAAGCCTAGGTATAAAAGTTCGTGGAGAAAATTCACGTGTATAATTCTCTGCTGCTTCCAGAAAAATGGACGAAATTCTAAGCATTCAATCAGGTGTCGTATTCGATGAGTCTATTGCTCATTACGAGGTTCACGTACATCAACCTTACTCGACACTAAGCTTTGATAATAGTGATGAAATTCGTATTTCTATCCAACATCAAGATCTATGTCTCTTACCATCGCGCAGTTCTATCCATGTATGTGGAAAACTGCAAAAACCAGATGGAACAGCACTAAATAAAACTAAATTCGTGAACAATGGCATTTGCCATTTGTTTGATGAAATTCGTTACGAAATTAATGCTGTGGAGATAGATAAATGTAAAAATGTTGGTTTAAGCAGTCTCATGAAAGGATGGATATCATTCAATCCGAATCAGACTCTCATGTTAGAAAATGCAGGCTGGCTTGACGTTAGAGAAGAAAGCAAAACTTTGGTAGATGCACACGGCAACTTTGACGTTTCCATTCCTCTGAGTATGATCTTGGGCTTTGCAGAAGACTATAAAAAAATTATAGTTAATGTGAAGCATGAACTCATTCTCACAAGATCAAGAAATGACTTGAATGCAATAATTCAAGAAGGTACTGTAGCAAATAGTGTAACTACATATGAAGACTACCAGGTAAAAATAACGAAGATAGAGTGGTTAATGCCATATGTTATTGCATCTGATAAACAAAAGATCCAGCTGCTGAATTTCATTGGCAAAGATAATCCTATCTCTATGTGCTATCGATCTTGGGAGTTATTTGAATATCCTCTACTTCCGAGCACGAATAAACATGTCTGGACAGTGAAAACTTCAAATCAGTTAGAAAAACCACGTTTTGTCATTCTCGGACTACAAACCAAGAAAAAAAATTTGAAAACTGAAAATGCCAGTCGATTTGACCATTGTGAGATTAGTAATGTGAGATTTTTCTTGAATTCTCAATATTATCCATATAACAATATGAATCTCGACATATCTAAGAATCAGTTCGCTGTTCTCTATGATATGTATGCCAATTTTCAAATCACCTACTATGGAAGAGACCCACAGCCACTGCTGACAAAGTCTGAATTTATCAACCTTGAACCACTCATAGTTATTGACTGTTCACGGCAAAACGAATCTATAAAGAGCGCTCCTGTCGATGTACGTCTAGAGTTTGAGTCTAATAAAGACTTTCCAGCTAACACTTCAGCTTATTGCATGATTTTACACGATCGCATCGTTCAGTACAATCCCATCAGTGGGGATATCAAGAAGCTTGTCTAAACAGCATATTATCCAACACACTTTCGTTTCAACACTCATTCCAAGATGTAAGTAGACTGCCGGAGGGCGCATGTGCGCTCGCGCTCTTGGCGCCATCTCTGGGTCTCAAGTGGGACTAGTCATTTCGCTTTGACGTAGTTTGAACAACCCGCCCGCCTTGTTCCTTGAACGACAACTCATTAGTACCGCCCGCCGTGGGCAGATCAGGTTTGTTCCGTGGATACAGCCGGTTCGTCCTTCGTTGGTGGCTCAGTCACAGGAAGAAGCGATAGCTTAGAAATGGGTCGAATGTATTTCCCGCAAGAGGTCCTTACTGTCGCAGCCCTGACGAGTCCATCCTGCCCAGGATAAATATGTGTGATGCGACCCAAAGGCCATTTACCATTTGCGCAGAGGAGGGTAACGTCCAGAACGGCGACAAAATCACCAACCCGAAGGTTTGTTCGCTGTCGAGTCCATTTAGATCGCTGCTGGAGGACGTTGAGGTATTCCCGGCTCCATCGATGCCAAAACTGAGACCGCAGACCTGCGACAAGCTTCCAGTGCGTCAGGCGGTCAACATGGTCAGGCTCGGGAACCAAATCCGGAACAGCGGTCAACGAGTTGCCCACAAGAAAGTGCCCCGGGGTAAGCACATCGAGATCCTCGGGGTCACCCGAGATTGGGGTGATTGGCCGACAATTCAAGACGGCCTCGATGCTAACCAGCAGGGTGGTAAATTCTTCGTAGGTGAGATGTCGGGGACCTACCGTGCGTTTTAGGTGAGTCTTGAACGACTTGCCACCAGCCTCCCATAACCCGCCGAAATGCGGCGCTGCAGGAGGGATAAATCTCCACGTGATTCCGTCTTCAGCCAACGCCTCGGAGACGCGCGTCCAATTAAGATTGGCCTGTGCTAGCGCTTCACGAAGATCGAGGTCTGCACGATGGAAGTGAGTGGCATTGTCGCTCCATATCTCCGCGGGTCGGCCTATGCGCCCGCAGAAGCGGGTGAGCGCCCCCATGAGGCTCTCAGTCGTAAGGTTTCCGACTAACTCAAGGTGCACAGCCTTGGTGACGAAGCAGACGAACACTGCCACATATGCTTTCGTTGTTCGCATTCCCCGGCCTGTCGCTGCCAGCACATGGAACGGACCGGCAAATACAGACCCACACGAGCAAAGGCACGCGATGGTGTCACGCGTTCCGGTGGGAGAGAGGCCATCTTCTGCTCTAAGGGACGAGCTCGGGCTCTTGCGCAGATGACACACCTGTTGATGCAAGCCCGAATCCGTCGCTTACCGCCAACAAGCCATGCTCGACAAACAGTGTAGATATACGTGGACCGGAAGCCACCGTGTATTGAACGTTGGTGAGCCCAGTCGATGATCAGGTTGGCCAAGTGAGAATCGCCACTTAGAATAGGTGGATGCCGCATGCCGTATGGAAGAGTGGAATGGTGGAGGCGACCACCTACCCTCAGGAGACCATCAGGGCTGATGAAGACATCGAGATCTCGGAAAGGACCCCGAGCGGACAGCGGTGCATTCTGACGTAACATCTCCAGTTCATTACCGAATGAGCGCTGCTGACTTGAAGCCACGCATGTGGCGAATGCGGTGTCGAGCTCTTGGGCAGTGATGGGACTCAATGTAGCGATCGTCGGTGTCCTGGACAGTCGGAAACGAATCCAACGCCTAAGACGCACCATGAAGCGGAGTAACACGTTGAGATTGGAAAAAACGGCGGAGAGATCACCATCGGCGCACCGAAGCACACAGGCCAGAACATTATGCGGTGGATGGTGAGAGTCAGTGGCAAATGTCTCTGAATTATCTTGAGGCCAAGTCGTGAGCGGGTTAGATAGCCATGCCGGTCCATACAACCAATCTCGAGAGTGGAGGAATTGAGCTGGGTCGGCCCCACGACTCGCTACGTCCGCTGGATTGACGTGAGTCGGGACGTAGTGCCATACACGGGATGGCAGCACCTTTTGTATATAGCTTAAGTAATTATCCACCAGAGAGTTTCCTACTGGCTCTGAGGACCGGAACCAACTCAGCACTATCTGTGAGTCTCCCCAGGCAGAACACTGATCCAAGTGGATATCCAGTTCCCCAGAAAGGGTTCGCAGCAATCGAGCAGCAATCAGGGCAGCCCTCAATTCCAGTCGCGGGATAGTCATTCGTGGCGTGGGCGTCGAAGCGGGTTTCAAGCTGCGAATCGGGGTCAGCTTGGTCTTGGCCGCGAGGAGATTGATGACAGCTGGTGAAGAGTGGTTTGACACTCTGATGTAAACAACTGCCACCATAGCTCGACGGCTTGCATTCGAAAAGGCGTGAAGTTGGACGTCTTGAGTTGCTCCCGTTTGAAGCCAGCGCGGAACCACAATCTCGGGAATAGTCTGGAAACCGCCTTGAAGAGTTCCCCAGCGACGGGCGAATGAAGACGGCAGTTCTTCGTCCCAATCGAGCCAAGCTCTCCAGAGATCTTGCATCAAAAGCTTAGCCAGCAAAATGGTGGGTGCAAGCCAGCCGCAGGGGTCAAATAGAGAGGCTATTCAAGTCAAGATCTCACGTTGGGTTCGCTGGCAACCCTTGATTTGAGGAGCGGTGAGGCGAAGGCTGTCTTCCGTCGGATTCCAGCTCACTCCGAGTTCGGTGACTGAGCCATCAGCTTTAAGCTGGCACCACGTTGACCGTAGGCAATCCTCGCTTGGAAGGTCCTCAAGAAGCTCCGGGGAGTTCGCGACCCATTTCCCGAGTGGAAAACCACCAGCTTTTAATAGTTGAATGAGCTGATCTTTTAACCGGCGAGCATCCTCGAAATCACTGGTGCCGGAGAGTATGTCATCGACATACCGATCTTTGAGCACGGCTTGGACGGCCTCGGGATAGGGACCACCTTCATCAGAACACTGTTGTTCGAGGGCACGTAACGCGAGGTACGGCGCGCATGATTCCCCATAAGTCACGGTGAGCAGCTGCAGATGCATGGGCTTCTCGCCCTCTGCTGAGCTAAATATGATGCGTTGGAGGTCAACATCACGCTCGTCGATCAGGATCTGTCGATACATCATTCGCACATCGGCGGCGAAAGCTACTCGATGTCGTCTCCAGCGAATCAATACGCGCCACAAAGAGGTTTGAAGTTTTCGCCCAGTATACAAAATATCGTTCGGGCTACGTCCCGTGGAGGTTGGTCTGGACGCATCAAACACAACTCGTATCTTTGGTCCCTGATCACCATGCTGCCAAATCACATGATGGGCTATGTAGTGGATTGGAAGACCTACCGGTGGCGGATTGTCAGCCGCGACCACTCTCATGTGACCGAGGCGCAAGTAATCGTTCATGAAATGCTTGTACTCAGATGCCAGCGTTGAATCTCGGCGCATACGTCGGTGGAGCGATTGAAGAGCGGCCTGAGCTCCATTTAAGCCGTCGCCGAGAAGCTTCGCAGCGCCTGGCTTCACCGGCAAACGCACGACATATCGTCCGTCTTTGTCCCGTCGATGATCCGCAAAAATGCGTTCACAGGCTTCATCATCCGGGGATTGACGAACGGAGTGGGGTATGTCTTCCATTTCCCAAAATCGTTGTAGGGCTTGCAACAATTTTTGATGCCATTGAGGTTCAATCTCGCTCTGCATCGCTGAGCATGATAATGCGACTGTGGTGGCGCCGAGCTGCCGAGCATGTCCGGAGATGGCCCACCCGACAGCTATGCGTTGGGCGATGAGGTTAGCCCGCCGCAAGAAGCCCGGTCTCATGAGATCTGGGAGAACGTTTACACCGATGAGCAGCTGAATGTCTCCAGGAATGTCAAATTGTTCATCTGCAAGATCTATCCCTTGCCACATGATCTTTGACAAGGCGTCGATAGAAGAGGCTGGGGTGGAGAGTCCGAGATTCCGGAGACAGTGGGCTTCGAACATGACCGGTGTTGGAAGATCAGGCAAATGCATCTCGAGTTGAACTTTCAGGTATGCTCGCTCAAACGTTTGTCCTCCAACGCTGCTGATAGCGACCTCGCTCTTCTCCGGGATGATGTTCAGACGATGAGTCAGCTTGAGTGAGATGAGCGAGATCTCCGAACAAGCATCTAGCAAGGCTCTCACAATGATTGTTTGTGCACGACCACTACCAATCCGAAGGGAGGCCGTTGGCAAAATTCCGAGTCAGGCCGACACTGTAGCAGATTGCCCAGAATCGGTAGAATCAACATCAGATGCTGGTAGCCTCGGCTGTTTCGAAGCTATAGCGATATCATTATCTGACGCGGTGCGCTTTTGATCATTCTTTTGCAATAACGAGTGGTGCAATGCTTGACATAGCTGACAGACTGACTTGGAGAGGCAGGAGCGCGCTGCATGACCTGGTCGAAGGCAGTTGAAGCAAAGATGCTTCTGCAGTACCACGTTTCTCCTCGCATCAGGGTGCAGACCCAGAAAATGCTCACAATGCTCGATGTAATGGCTCCCTTGACACTGAGAGCACGAACTTGCTGCTGCCCGAGTGGCAAAGCTACGAGGGCCATGGTTGGTAGATGGGCCGCTTGAATGACTACTGGATGGCCGAGTTGACGGTAGATGAGATGGCACAGAGCTCTCGACGGAGCTTATCATGTGGCACCGACGTTGAAGAAATTCCGTCAACCTGGAAAATGTAGCCGTGGCGTCTCCGGCGCGGGTGGATTCGGCCTCTGGACGTGTGACATCGAATAGGCTGGAGCTGAGCTTCTCCAGGTCATCTTCCCAGGCACGTCGAGTCGTGGAGTCCATGCAGGAGGCAGCGATGGATATAAACCAATCGTCCCATTAATCGACTGGGCGGTCAAGCCCCTGTAGTTGGTCACGGTGACGGCTCAGTGTGTCGATCAATGCTTGAAGGCCGGTCGAGGTCTCGTGACGCAGGGATCGAACATTGCGCATCGCAGTCAAATGACCTTGAACGAGCAGCCAACGATGCTCGTATTGAGACTCTAGAAGACGCCAGGCTGAGACATAATTGGTATTGGTAAGCTTCAGGGTGTCTAAAGCTGCCTTTGCCTCGCCTTGAACATGCGTCTTCAAGTAGAAGAATCTCGCGACGTCACTGAGGCGTGGGTCTTCGTGAATGAGTGCTCGAAACAAGTCCCTAAATGACTCCCAGTCCTCCCGACGCCCTGAGAATATCGGCACGTCGATTTGAGGTAGCCGAGAGAGACCCATGCTGAGAGCTTGGCGGGATCGATTCGACTGGTCATCTGTACCTTCATTTATGGGAGCCAGTGCAAGTGGCCCTAGTCGTCGCTGGACGTCATACAGCACCGACTACGAGGTGATGTATGTTCGTTCCGTGTCTGAATACACTCGCCTCCGGTCATGGTCGGGTGCTGGCTCGCCCCCTGAAGCGATGAGTCCAAGATGGTTGCTTTGGAAATCCATCCAATAACCTCGTAGGACCTCCATTCTTGTCTGAACCAAGCCCATGGTCCAGTCCTCCGGACGAGTTTCATGCAGCGTGGTAGAGAAGTTCTGGATCACTACCACGAGGGCTTGCTGCGTGGTGAGCAGATCGGTCATTGTCCCTGAAAATCACAATTGCGCTTAGCTCGATGCTCATCGTGGGCGGAGGCTCGACTCCGCAGTCGTGTAGGATCACAAGAAACCTAATTTGCAACGTGCTCATGTCGCTCTCGAACCCCTTAGTGACAGCGTAGTCACGAAGCGAGAGTAAAAGACTGTAACAGGCGTGCGAGCGCCGTTCTCAAAACATTGTTCATGGCGAGCGAGCGCCGTTCTCAAGACATTGTTCATGGCGAGCGAGCGCCGTTCATGAACCACTACCAGCTGCACGCAGCGTGGCGAGAACCTAGCTCATGTGAATGGCAGGCAGGAATGGACGCTTTAATCTCAGGCTACGCTGCCAAGCCGCATCATGGCGACAGTGAACCGTGAGCTACGAATATACATATATACATACATACACACACATACACATACATACACATACACACATACATATATGGGCACTCATATATACACATGTACACATATATATACACATATACACACATACACACACATATACGCATACATACACATGCACACATACATATACACACACATATATATATATATATATATATATATATATATATATATATATATATATATATATATATATACACACATATATATATACATATACATACACGTGCACACATACACATACATGCGCGGCTCTCTCGAACCATTGATGGTCGCACGACCGTTTGGCTAGAATGCGGTTGAAAGAATGCAACCGTGCCAACACGCCACGCCAGCACCTACCAGGCGAGATTACGCGACAGTAACGGTGACGTGCGCGCATTTACTTCGAGTTGAGCCATCAACGTAGACTGGCGAGAGAAATCGTCCCCACGTAGTACTCGAGCCATGACTAGCTGGGCCGCCACGTGGCGACACAGCGCGGCATAACATGGCGGTTCGCGCACATTGGCTTCTAGCTAACTGCGAGAGAGCGAGAGAAATTGAACACGTCAACGCGTAGAGCTCGAACCATGACTAGCTGGACCGCCGCGCGGCGTCATAACGCGGCACAACATGGCGGCACGCGCACGTTGGCTTCGAGCTAACTGGAAATGCAGAAGAACGAGAGAAATTGAACGCGTCAATGCGTTGAGCTTGAGTCATGACTCGCTGGGCCGCTGCGTGGCGACACAGCGTGGCACGATATGGCGGCACGCGCGCATTGGCTTTGCATTAAATATCAGCGGTGACGAGCCACGGTCAGACGCTTATGCCGGCATAACACGCAATTTCCACTCCGAAATCGACGAAACGAGATAAACACTTCCATGACTCACCTTATGTTTTGACACAATCAATTAGATTGACCGATCGTCGTGATGGATCCGGCTCGAAGGACCAATGTTGGAATTTCAAATATAATTGAAGCTGCTGGCTGTACACCGTCGTCCGTTCACCATGAGCGCAGGGACTCGACTGAGTCGAGCAGCGTCTCTCCCATGTAAGTAGACTGACGGAGGGCGCATGTGCGCTCGCGCTCTTGGCGCCATCTCTGGGTCTCAAGTGGGACTAGTCATTTCGCTTTGACGTAGTTTGAACAATCCTATCGTTCGTCTATTCAAGAAACCATTTTCATGGAAAAGACTCTCTGACAAATTGCAAAGGGAAAACATTTGGCTGGAACATCATTATCATGGAATAGCCTGGAACACGGATGGGCTTGACTACTCACAAATTTGATCATTACTCCGTGACTCTTTACACGATGCTACCAAAATTTTTGTCATGGGTGAATTTAAACAGAAATGGCTGCAACGATTCAATTTTTCTGCAGTTCATAACATTCAGCAATACGGCTATCCGTCAAAAACCTATATAGTCAAGTGCGTTACAGTATGTACAAACCATAATCCCATCTACAAGACTGCCTGCGCACTTCACACCGTCAAACTCATAAAATTATTCTATCACTCCTGTAAACATTTGCAAAGAAAATAAAGAAAAAAAGAAGTAGAAAACACTATAGGCATTCTGGTTCACGTGAGAGAAAGGGAAGCTCTCCAACTCTCTCGATTTCGGATTCTGGATCATTCTGGGTGATTTAGAATCCGAACGGGTTCTGGATCACTTTGAGAGGGCAGGGGGGTGATACAGAACCCGCGTGAGCCAGTATGCCTATAGCCTATCTACTTATCTTTAATCTTTGACGTGCCTTTAAGCCTTTACGAGTATGGGTGAAAGTCAAAAAGTTGACAATATCATGTTCGACGCTTTAACGTATTAATTGCTAGTTCTGCATACTTTTAGGGTTGATGTGTCCGTAAATAGACTTCAATATTATCAATTTCACTTTATTTAAATAAGCATGAAGAGCCGAAAAATGTATTTCTGTAATGAGTTCGTAACCATAAAATTTGCTTTAATTTCCTTCAAATTAATATTAAAAGGTTTTTTGATTATTTAATACCCATATATCTTCAAGTATATATATTCTAGTTTTTAATTAAGCCCGAAAAATGGCAGAATTCTCATTGTAAATAATTAAATTACTCAATTGTCCGGAGTTTCGAATGACTTTCCGTAACACTTTAATATTTAGTATCTATTCACTGAAAAGAAAAAGGTTTGGATTTTGAGAATTGGGGGATATTTTTATACAAAAGAAACAATCTCTTTTAAATAGAAAATATGTTTTAATTATTGACGAACGCTATTTTTTGAAAGTGAATACGGGGAAATGATTATGTACTAAGTGCGTATGCTTTTAATTTGTATTTCCGTAACGCTGTTTTCTTAAAGTTAGAGATAAGTAAATAATTACTTTAATAGCTCAAATTATAGCTCTTCGTAAACCCTTTCAATACCCTCTTCATATTATTCAGTATCATTTACAGTAAAAAAGACTGCACAGGTACAATTAGTTAAGTTAAAATATTAAGAAAGAATTAAGAAATTACAATGGAAACTGCAATTCTATAGAGAATAAAGAGTGACCAGAAGTGGTACAACAGAAACGTTAATATACCAGTTTTGGCCATAGTAGCTTATTCATAAAAATACTTCAGATTTACTTTTTACATGATTATTTTAAGTTCTATAAGTCTAAGAAAGAGATAATATGTTTTCAAACTACGTTTTTAGTCAGTAGAAAACTTGATTTAAATAAAATACTAGTGGCATGAAAAGCATGTTATAGGTTATAATAGGTTATATACTCCATTCATCAAAATTTCTCCGAATTGAATCAGATTTAATGTAGAAACATATTTTATAGAATTGTGAAGAAAGGACAAACTGTTCTAAGAAAGAATAATTATCATTATAATGAATTTTAGAATAATAAATGTCTTTTCCCAATGCAGGCATGCGATGAGCCCTTTTTCATGCCTAAAAGTAACGTAGAAAATCGTCATTTCGAGCGTGTTTGTAAAAAGTGTGAAAAAATGTTCATTTAGCGTGGAAAAAAATAACTTTATGCCCATCTGAACGAAAATGAGCACCTTTTCCCTGAAAAGCGAGACCAAAATTACACTTTTTGCCCGCAAAAATGATTAGCGGGAAAAAAGTGACTTCACTAGAAAATAGTCAAGATTCTTTTATTTCATCAAGTTCTACCAGTAACCCTGATTTTCAATTGTCTTTTAACAGTCCATTAGTTCCGCTTTCCAAGTCAAAAAGTAGCCACAGTTGAGATGGGCATAAAGTACTATATGTAACTCGAGAGAAAAGTCAATTTTTCCCTCGGGTGATTCTGCCCTCACTTCGCTTCGAATTATTCGACTTTTTGCCCTTGTTACATAATGTACTATTTTCCCACGGTTTAGCGGGGAAAAATGACTTTTCTCCCCGCTAAACCGGGTTAATGCCTTTCAACTACGTTGTGCACGATTTGAAATCCGCGTTCACCTACCCATCTTTAATGCATAAAAAGGGCCCTATCCTGCCTTAGTTAAAAAAAATATGATGTACAATACGGGGTGAAAAGCTATTTCAGACTCGGGTGAGATGTTTTCAGCACTCGACTCCGACTCGCTAGAATACCCTTACTAGAAATAGCTTATTTTCTCCCTTTATTGTACAAAGTACTATTTACATATATTTATTTTTTAGCATAAAAAATATATATAATTTAACATTTTAAAAGAGATTGAATCCAAACAGTTACAAGAACTAACTGCTCTATTGTTAAGTTTATGTATTTTAATTGCTAATGTAAAAATATTTTCATTCTAAACATCAATTTCGATAGTGGCCAAAACTCGTACATCCCTATGGTCAAGACTAGTGATTAGGTGGCAAAAAGCGGTGAAAAACTAGTTTTATTATAGTTTTTTAATTTGTGAAATTTCCTCGGGGGTTTTCATAAAACATAAATTTGTTGAATGATTAAATATTATATTTTACTGTAATAAATACGTTCTCAAAAGCTAGAAAAAGCTTAAGGTGGCCAGAAACGGTATGGCCACCCTAACGTCTTATTCACAAGTCGGGCACATGTTCGGAGGTTATGATGCGCAAAATGCTGTAACACACAAAGATAAACTTGAAAACAAGTAATGCCATTTAAAATATCATTAGTTGGCATACTACCGTAGGTCATAATTATATTTAGGAGCTTTATAAAAGGAACAACATTAAAAAATAACCTAAATCATACTATTTGTTCAATACTTTATACAGATTCGTTATAGTTGAATATATTTATTGGTAATTTGAAATGATGACATTTTTTTTGTATATTAATATAATTTTGTGCAATGTTAACTTTTTAATTTGAATAGATCGTTATAAAAGATATTATTTTTCGAATATATTTAATTTAAAATATTACATATTACGTAAAATATACATTTTTATTTTTTACCTAATATCCACAAAAAAAATTTTTTTATCGCTTTTAGTATCATACTACTATTATTTATATGTAATACTGTAAAACAAAAAAGCTATTGCACATAATTTGAAACATTTTTCTTCGCGAAATTTTACTGTACCAATATTGTCGACTTTTTGACTTTCACCCGTATATATAAGCTTGCCTTAGAAACAGTTCATTACGTGTCTTTAAGGTTCTCCGTGACTTAAATTTTGTCGTACTTTTCACCATTTGCGTGCATCTAAACTAGTCCGAATAGTCGTCGAATACCTGACTTTGACGTTTTACTTTATTCTAAATCTTTATGCGCACTTACGTGTATTTATGCTTATCTGAGAAACCGTCGATTGCGTGACTTTAAATTTTTACGCGGTTTTAAATAGTTAGTTTAAGTATTTACGGGTATTTAAGCCAGTCAAATAAACAAATTTTTAAAAAAGAATTTTTTTTTTTAATCGTTTGGGTCTCCGAAAAAAATAATAATAAACATTTTAACAAAAAAGTGCTTTGCTCTTTTTGTCATACATGCCAAAAGATGTCGAAGAACCGTCGAAAAAAAATATTTTTGTTCATCACGTCACCTGCAATTGTATGAGGAACGCAGCAACTTTAATAAATATGGTATTGAAAATAGTTATTTATTGTGACATGTAAGATCAAGATAATGATGTTTTACAACGGTAAAATTTAAGACACTAGTAAGTGTTTATAGCATACAAATTTTCAGAATGACTGCTTTTAAACATAAAAAGTTTCCTGGACTAGTAGAAAAATTCAGTTTTTGGGTTTAACCCAGCCCCCAGGCTTGCCCACTTAAGTTTTCATGTGCCTCTAAGCGTTCACGTGTAACTAAACCAGTTCGAATCATCCGCAATTACATAACTTTAACATTTTACGTGTCTTCTAGTTTGTACATGTTAATACCAATATAATACGTGAAACTTTCCATTACGTTTCTATAAAATTTCACAAATTTTTTAGTTTTTAGGTTTTTTCAAGCCTTTGGGAAATGTACGTATCTGAACTTCATTTTAGAAAACTTATGTGTCTATACTTCACGTGAGAAATTTCAGAGTATATCCAAGTTTGCCTTAATGACATGTAAATCCACGTAATTTTACGTCACCTTTGTGCAAATAGACATTGCGTAAAGATTAAGGTGACATATGATCACTAATGATTTTTAATCATCTAACCTTTCCATTAATATTTCATTTTCATTTTCAAAATTGTATCCCTGCTGGATAACTGTTTTGTAATCAAAATATTTTCTGGTAAAAAGTTATCTAGTTTTATCGAGGCCCACATAGATCTGTGTAGACTACAATAAGGGCCTCGATGATTTTAACCAGAACTCGATAGTTCTACACAGAACTTCGACAACCTTATCTAATTTCTCGAATTATTATTTTCTTAAAGTATGTAATCTTAAGAATATTCCCTTAAAATTTTAGAACTCTCCGATCATTTATTAGGCCGTATTGTACCTGAGCCTCACGCGCGACTGATCGAGTTAACCTTGTAACGGCCGGAATTTTATATTAACTATAAAATAATTAAAAAATCATTATTTCTACTTATATGAAGTCAATTGTTAATTAGCGTGCGTATCAATAACCAATGAATCGCGATTCATGCGAAATTGTGCGTTTTAATATAAAGTAATGCGCACCAGCGTGCAAAGGCCAGCGGCTATGGCAGAAACGCCGAAGAAAGGTTCGGAGGAAAGGGGATCGATAAAGGAGAGAGTAGCGGGAGAAAGTAGTGGGAGATGAGAGCCAAGAGAAAGGTGCGCGACACGGTGCGGGTATATATAGGTAGACGAGGCTCGGACTCGGGATCAGTTTTCTCGGAATCTCTAGCCACGGCGATCTATCTAGTGCTGCCGTTCGCTTGAATAAAGAGAAGCTGAGCCTCGCCTGGATGTACCGCTAGGGCCATCAAACTTAAGCGCACACACAGGCGTCCTCTTTAAGTGCTCTACCTCTCTTCTATTAATTATGTTAACATAGAAAAGTCGAATAAAGCTAAGATATCCATAAGATATTTCTCATAATTTATAAGCATCGCCTTCCCTATGCCCGCTTAGAAATACAAAACCCTCGTTGGTAGCAATCAATGGGGCTAACGTGTTAACCAGATTTTTTCCTTATGAAGAGCGCCTTCTTGAAGTGGTCACCGCATCGCTCGAGTGTCGACTCTTCGAGTTTTTACTAGAAAAAACGAATAGATGTTTTTTCGAGGTTATGCCTACTCGCCTCGCTTAAGCACTAACGCGCGCTCTGGCTGGACCGAGACTAATAATTAAAACATAATAAAACTGCATTTACGGAGCTCCTAACTAGGCGACTCCGGGAATGTAGTGAGAATTTCTGGCTTTCAAAACTACTTTGCAAAGGGCAAATATATATATATATATATATATATATATATATATATATATATATATATACACGGTGACCCATTTTAATCGCCGCAACCGGATTTCTCGGAACCTAAGCCAAATAGGGAAAAACGATTCAGACAAAAGTTGTAGGGGACAAAGGGGACCACATAATCGCGCTAACGTCTTTGACCTTAAACTTGAGCTTTAAGGTTATTTCAAGGTCAAAGTGGTTTTTTCATATGGGAACACCTAGTTTTGACCCCGGATTCGGAAAGAGCGAGAAATTTTACGTTCAAAATCATATTGAGAGAAATTTTTTCAAGGTCATTTTAAGGTCAAACAAGGTCAAACTCCGAAAAGTCCGTTTAAAATCGTTTTTTTCCATGAACCACAGGCTAAGCTGGTTCAAATTGATCGTAGGCTGTAAATAAATTTTTAAAATTGTTTATTTTTTTATGATTTCTAGGCAAAAACAATCCGAAGTGAAGTCAATTTGACCTTGAGATTAAAATGGAAACCCGCAAATTCCAACTCACAAATCCTAACCCCATAAATCTCAAAACCAAAAACATTCGATCCGCAAACTTTAAACTCACGTATCCTTAACCAACATTTTCCTACCGCACACACCCTAAACCCACACACCCCAAACTCACATATCCTATTTTTTTCTTTAATTTAAATTTTGACTTTGTATTTGCATTTTTTATTAATTATTATTTTTTTTTGCTTCTACAATTATCTTAGTCGAATCCTAATTTTTTGAATTATGAGCTGTCAATAAATGTGATTCTTTTTCCAAAAAAAACTCATAACTTCCTAAAAAATAAAGATACAACATTTCTGTTTTGTACAAAAAGCATCGTAGCTATTTTTTTTAAATTCGAACTATTAAAAAAAAACTTAATATTAAAAATGGGCGGAAAATCTTAAAATCGGTGAGCAGTTCAGATTTAATTAAAAGAACCATTGACGGAACCTATTTTCTTCGTAGATGTGTTTTTAATGATTACATTATCAAAATTAGTATTTTTGAAATTCGAACGCTACTAATTCACATTATTTACACAAAACAAAAAAATAAAAGGAAGTTTTAGTTTTATTTGCAATCAAAATAAGAAATAATGCTTTATTGAATACCTTTAATGCTTTGACGATTATTTTAATTTAAAATTTAAAATTAAAAAAGTGTTACAAACGAAGTATTTATGGCAAATACAGTTAGCTAAATAAAGTTACCGTAATTTTCCAACGTTTTTCCTTTTTAGGCGCGACCGTATACGGGCGAGCCTCATAATTATTAATATTTTTGATACCATTTTACTATTTAAATTTAATAATAATTAATAGCTGGCTCTGAAATGGCTGACTATCCGCCCAACGAGATCGTTGATATGATTTTGGTTTTAGGAGCAAGCCAAAATAATTATCGTGGTGCGGCAAGACTTTATGCTGAACGCTATCCTGACTGACGACACCCTGACGATAGAGCTATCAGACGTTTAACTCAAAGAGCTCGTGGTGGACACATGGTTCGCCAACGTAGGCGCCATGAGTATGATGAAAATGATAATCGAGTTGTAACTATGCTTGCAATAATTCATCTTGACCCACACATATAACTTTGGTTCAAGAGCTACAGTTTGAGCATTTCCAACAGCGTATTGTGTTTTTCCAATGGGCTTTACGAATGATAGAAAATAATCCAGACTTTTTTAACTTTGTTCTTTTTTCTGATGAGGCAAATTTTCAAAGTGATGGGGAACTGAATAGGCATAATTGCCATTATTGGTCTGATGTGAATCCTCATTGGGTCAGAACTGTAAACCATCAAAGACGTTGGAGTATTATGGTATGGTGCGGGATTATCAATGGATATTTGATTGGTCCTTATTTTTTTGAAGAAAATGTAAATCAACATACCTATTTGACGCTAATAAGAGATGAACTACCTGGATTGATGGAAGATGTTGATTTAGAAACTCGACGAAGAATATGGCTCCAGCAGGACGGCACACCACCACATTTCGCTCGAATTGTAAGGGCTTTTTTGAATGAGCACTATGGTAACAGATGGATTGGTCGAGGAGGTCCGGTTAACTGGCCTGCTTGCTCACCCGATCTTACATCACCAGATTTCTATTTATGGGGGTATTTAAAAAATGCTGTTTTTAAGCAACAACCCACTACAAGAGCAGATATGCAGGATAGGATTCGTCGAGCATGCGCTCCCATTCCGAAACAAACTTTGCAGAACACCGTTCGCCATTTTCAAAGGCGTTTGACTATGTGTCTTGAAGCAAATGGTCGTCATTTCAAACACTTGCTTCGAGGTTAAATAAAAATTTATTTACATTAGTGAGAGGCGAGAGGACTCACTATAATCAAGCAACCCGAACAGTGAGAGGCAAGGGGACTCACTATAATCAAGCACCCCGAACAGTGAGAGGCAAGGGGACACACTATAATCAAGCACCCCGAACAGTGAGAGGCAAGGGCACTTACTATAATCAAGCACCCGGAACAGTGAGAGTCAAGGGGACTCACTTTAATCAAGCACCCCAAAGGAAACAATCCTTACTACCTCCACGTCGTTGTTTCTGGGTAGCACGAAAAGTAAGGTTAATACATTTATAACAGAAGCTTCAACGATCTTAAAGTTACCGTTAAAAAATCATTTTGCCCTGAAGAAAAATTTTTCAGGGTTCAGGATGTGTGGATTTGGGGTGTGTGGGATTAGCATGCGTGGGGTAGGGACCTAGGAAATGACCTTGAAAAAATTTTTCTCAATATGATTTTAAACGTAAAATTTCCCGCTCTTTCCGTATCCGGGATCAAAACTAGGTGTTCCCAGATGAAAAAACCTCTTTGACCTTGAAATAACCTTAAAGGTCAAGCTCAAGGTCAAAGACTTTAGCGCCATTGTGTGGCCCCCTTTGTCCCCACAACTTTTGTCTGAACCGTTTTTCCCTACCTGGCTTAGGTTCTGAGAAATCCGGGTGCGGCGATTAAAATGGGTCACCGTGTATATATATATATATATATATATATATATATATATATATATATATATATATATATATATATATGTATATATATATATATATATATATATATATATTGTTATGATCAGGTTCTGATAATGAGAATGACAACACGTATTTATAGAAAAGCACACTTGAACTCGGAATCTTTATTCGAACGTAAACACAACTGTTCTCAACAGCTATCAGAATCAGACTAAACATAAACAATAACATCCGCGACGTCGTTGATCTCGTTGCTAGGGGTTGCTATGCGCGATTCTCGGTGTTCGAATCGCGCAACGTTCGAGCTCGGTCACTACATTGCCCTCTCCTTTTCAGATTGTCGTCCCGACAATCATAACCATCCATCCTTCAAGCGGGTTGATCCTCTTACAATCCAATGATGACTTACAGGAACCGACACCAACATCCTCTACCTTGACCCATCCTTGGCATCAAGTTACCGAGCAATGCTTACAGATGCGATACCAATCATCACTTAACAGGACTAAGATGGATCCGTCTCTTGAACAATCTACTTCAATCATCCTTCTTATTTGGTCGAAATCGGTATTCAGACAAGAAGGGGAAGTTGACATGCTGTGGAACCTCACCTGAAGTCCCTGCTCCGGTAGTTACCTTCACGCCCACGGGAAAAACCACAGCTCAAAAGAACCGTGAGCAGAGCAGTCTTCATTATCGGGTGTCTCTCTCAGTGTAAGTCCCAAGACGATTGATGTTGACTATCTTGGATTTATGTCTTGGTGAACGACGAATACAATAAACGACATCATTAATTTTCCTCACAACTTCCCAAGGTCCTACCCAATTTGACTGGAGTTTTGGTGCTTTTCCTTTGGTTCTTTGAGGGTTGAAGAATCAAACTTTTTGGCCTTGGGAATATTCAAAGTTGAGAGCTCGTTTGTCGTACCAAGACTTCGTTCTTTCCGATTGTAAGTGAATCCAGTCTCGTGCCATTTTGTGAATCTCGCTGAGTTTCCTCCGAAGCTTGTGTACGTAATCCCCGTCTCCTTCAATCTCGACCTCCTATGGTAGACATCCTCGAATCAAGTCCAAAGGAAGCCTCAGATCGAAATCGGTGTACATCTCAGCCGGAGTAGTTCCAGTCGTCGCATGTTTGGAGGATCTGTAAGCTAACAAAAATAGTGAAACCCAGCGATCCCAGTCTTTTTGATTTTCATGTATGTATTTTGTGAGATAGTGTAGAAGTGTTTGGTGTTGTCTTTCGACTTGTCCATTTGATTGTGGGTATAATGGTGTCGTTCTTGTCTTCTTGATTCCTAACAACTCAGATAAGTTTTTAATCAATTTCGAATTAATATTCGTTCCTTGACCAGTATTTACCTCTAAAGGTACCCCATACCTACAAACAATCTGATCAACAAAAATCTCAGCAATGGTTTTTGTTCTCATATTTGAGAGAGGAAAAGCTGTAACCCATTTTGAAAAACAGTCTGTCACAACTAAGAGGTATTTATTGCCCAAAGAAGAAAGTGACCTTTATCTGGAGGACCTTTCTTTGAAACACAGACTTCACAAGATTTACACCAATTTTCTACATTTCTTTTACAAGTAGCCCAATAAAATCTTTTTCTAATTTCATCTAAAGTCTTGTTTATTCCGAAATCTGCTCCAGATGGTGAATCATGTGCTTCTTCCAAAATATCTTTAATTTTATGATGAGAAACAACTAATTGGCGGATTTTGTAATCTAAATTTGTTGAAACCCATTCTCTATACAAAACCCCATCAATTAGTACTAACGAATCCCATTGAGAACAATAGATTTTGGTGAATTGGTCCATCGATGAAATCTCTTGCCATTCTGGTTTCTTCTGTAATTCTTTTGTTTGACAAATGAAAGAAATAGCTTCATCTTCTGCCTGACTATTCTTCCATTCTTCTGATCTGTTTTCTTCAAAAATGATACGGCAAATTTTTTCTACATTATTGAATTTTTCTTCTACTCTGGAACAATATTTGCAGGAGAAATCTTCACAAGGCCGTCTTGAAAGTCCATCAGCATTTCTATGTAAATTGCCTTTCCTGTGAATAATTTTGTAGTTGTACTGATCCAATTTCCCTAACCAACGAGCCAATTGTCCATCCAATTCCTTAAACGACAATAACCAAGTTAAAGAAGAATGATCAGTCCTAATAATGAAAGGTTTACCGATAAGGTAATGATGAAAATTTTTTAACGATTATATAATAACAAGGAGTTCACGTCGAGTGACTCAATAATTTCTCTCTGATTTTGAAAGGACTCTACTATAATAACCTACGACACGTTCGATTCCATCTTGTTTCTGAGAAAGAACCGACTCAATTCCATGGTCAGAAGCGTCAGTATCTAAAATAAATTCAGAAGAAAGAGAAGGAAATGCCAAAATTAGAGGTGTTGTAAGAACCTCTATCAATCTTGAAAAAGCTTTTTGACATTCCTCTGACCATATGAACTTAGCCGATTTTTCGATTAACCTATATAAAGGTTTAGCTATGTCAGCAAAACCTTTAATAAGTCGCCTATAATAACCACAGAAATTCACGAAACTCAACACAGCCTTTTTGTTATGAGGAATTGGCCAGTTTACAACAGATTCAATCTTCTTTGGATCAGCTGTTTTTCCTTCTTCTGAAACGATGTATCCTAAATATTCAACTTTCCTGCTGAAGAAAACACATTTCTTCTTATTAAGACGTAATCCTGCTTCTTGAAAACGAACAAACACTTTACAGGTTAATTATTAACTCATCAAATGACTTTCCCAATACCATAACGTCATCCAAATAGACTAAACAGAATTTTGAATGATAGTCTCTGAGTAATTTTTCCACTAAACGTTGAAAAGTCGCAGGTGCGTTGCATAAACCAAATGGCATAACTGTAAATTGCCAAAGTCCTTTTCCGATTGAGAAAGCCGTGATTTTCCCATCCTCTTCTCGAATCTTGATTTGCCAGTATCCACTCTACAAGCCCAAACTACAAAACTACGAATATCCTGCAAGTTTATCAAGAGTATCGTCAACTCTTGTTAAAGGGTACGAATCCTTAATTGTAATTGCATTAATTTTTTGAAAATTAATACAAAAACGAATTTTTCCATCCTTCTTCTTCTTGGGAACTACAGGTGAACAATACGGGCTGTCTGATTCTTCAATAACTCCTTGAGAATGCATCTCAGCAATACATTCATCCAATTCCGTAACTTGATTAATAAGGGGTCTTCGAATAGGATGTTTAATTGGTTGTTATGGCGTAATTGAATTCTATATTCAACCAAATTACATTTTCCAGTAACTTCATCATCTTGAAAAATCTCTTCAAATTCATGAAGAAGATCCGCAAAATTCCGTCGTTGACCTTGATCCAAGTTCTCTGAGTTCTTGTAAACAATTTCTTGTAATGTCTCTGGTACATCCTCACTAGAATCAACTATTCTCGAAATCTGTTTATTGATGATTGAACTTAGAGTATTTAAAATAATTTTAGTTATCGAATTTGTAATACCAGTTGTATCAAGGAAATCACTACCAAGTATACAATCATCAATAATATTTCCAACAAAAACATCTAAATTAGCTGAATGGTCACCCAATTTTATCGAAGCTGAAATCAAAAATTCAAGTGGTACCTTTTCTCCAGTCGGATACTTAAGAGTTGTAAAATTAATAGGAATTCTTTTATCTTTTGACTCTACAAATTTCGGATTTATAATAGTCACATCAAAACCAGAATCTACTTTAAAAATACAAGTTTTGTCATTAATTAAACCATCAAAATAAAATTTATTTGAGTTCCTATTAATTCTTCCAACATTATAATCAATCAGACAAGAGTGTGTGTTTGTTGGATCTTGTCAAGTTCTGTTGAACTCGCTCCAGAAAGTTCAACATAACCTAGTTTCCCTGGTCGCTCATCTGATTTGGACAATTTGATCTAAAATGTCCTTTTTTACCACATGTCCAACATTCAGTATCCTTAAAGAAATCTTGAGAGCTCTGTTTGTCCGAAGATTGAAGACCTTTAGACTGTGAATTCGAAGAGTTGATTCGAGTCTTATATGTGTCATTCGTGCTCCTTGAAGTCTGAGATCTCTTATCTAAATCACGAATAACCTTCGCTTCCATAGCGCGAGCAAGAGCAACTTTCAGAGAAGTTATCCTTTCTAAACGAAGGATCTCTCAGATTGATGAATCAAAAATAGCAACTATAAATTGGGCACAAGCGATTTTATCTTGGACAGCAAATGGACATTCCGGATAAACCAAAGCAGAAAGTCTCTCAAGATCGACAGCCAATGTTGGGAAATCTTCACCAAAACGTTGACGTCTGTTCTGAAATTGTGCGTAATAAGTGGGTGTTAAGTGTTTATCACCAAAACGAAGTTCAAGACGAGAAACTAAATCATCAAAATTTGACGCAGTCGAATCAGATTCAGCGAGAATTGATTTTGCTCTTCCTTTCAAACAAGAAATAACAGCTGCTGATTTATTTGCAGGTGTCCAATTTTTTGCTCTAGCGATGACTTGAAATGGAACCAAAAATTCACGAAGAGGTGATGATCCATCTTAATCATCAGCTTTCAATTTAAAAGAAAATCCGTTCCCGAGTGGATAGGTCTAGTGTTCGGTAAAACAGAATTATCTACATTTGAACCTAAACCACGAATATCAGTAATCAAAGGATTAATAACAGAAGTTCCTAACCTAAGTCTATTCTGATTTAAAGATAACCCAGTGTCATTAATTCTAGCGTTCTCTGTTTCTGTTGTATGTGAATGTATATCTCTATTCTGTAAATGACTTAGCTGATTAATTTGGTGTTGCGGTTCTCGCTGTTCTGCCAGCAGTGTGTTATTCAGGGTCCGAAGTCTCGATATCTCTTCGTTCAAGTCAGTCCTCTCGCTCTGCTCTCGGTCACCGAATAGTTCTCTTCGAACTTGTTGATCCCTCAGTAGCCTAATCTGTGCTTCATGTTCCTCGTTGTGATGACGAGCATCCAACAATTCCGAATCTCGAACGTGAAGTTCCCTTTGTAAATTCAATGCATCCTCGTTGCATTGATGGAGTTCTTGAGTAATTTCCTCTACACGTTTCTTCAAGCTTGTTATCTCCAAATTCGTTTCAGTGAGAGACGGTTGAGGCTGCTCAGTTGAAAGAGTTCTCGGGGATGGAACTGGTGTTCTTGATACCACTGACATCTTGCCGGAACGTAAAAGCATAAACTTTCCACTAAATCACCTTTTCGAAAACACTATCCCGGACGAGCCCCCAAAATGTTATGATCAGGTTCGGGTAATGAGAATGACAACACGTATTTATAGAAAAGCACACTTGAACTCGGACTCTTTATTCGAACGTAAACCCAACTGTTCTCAACATATTTATGTAAATATATATATATAGTTGTGACCTAGCTCGAACGTTGCGCGATTCGAACACCGAGAATCGCGCATAGCAACCCCTAGCAACGAGATCAACGACGTCGCGGATGTTATTGTTTATGTTTAGTCTGATTCTGATAGCTGTTGAGAACAGTTGAGTTTACGTTCGAATAAAGAGTCCGAGTTCAAGTGTGCTTTTCTATATATATATATATAATCACTATTTTTTATTAAAACTACTGAGACCGTCACATTGGCGCCCGGAAAACAGGGACCCGAGAAAGTGATCGAAAAGACGAATAATCAAATGATACCGGAAATAGACGGGTCGTTCGCTGAGATACGCATTTACGAGAGAATGAATGATGTTCAAAAAATTATAAAACGAATGATCGTGATCAAGGAGAAGCGCAAAGCGAGATTTGTTACCCTCAACGATGAAGTGCGTACATTAAGAACAGAGAATCATAAACTAAAACAAATGGTTGTACTTCGGCGCCAGGGCTTAGAAAGTTGACAGAAAACCGTAAATGAGGGAATAGAGGGTACAAACAGATTAATATTAAAATCAAGCAATGTGTGGAGACATTTGGATTCATTAACCAAAAAGGTAATGGTACATTTTAGTAAAATCGATATAGCGTTTCGGGAGAGGAGGGAAAAAATAGCTGAGTTTACCATTTTATTCAGTTCACTTAAATTAAAGTAATATTAAAAAAGGATATAGGGTTAGAAGAAATCAACCCATTTTTTACAAACGTGAATCAAAGAGTTTTTTTAACATTTTTTTTGATCGCTTATTTCTCGCAGATCCAATCTAAAAATTAATACGTTGCATTGTTTATTCATATAAAGATAAAATAAAAGTACAAAATGTCGAGAAACAATAGACTATCAGGCGCGTTGCTCACGGATATCGAAGCAACGGACCTAGAAAGCAGCTTAGATCACGAGCAGAAAAAGCACAAGGATTGGGAAAAAGCAGTGTCGGAGGAATTCAAGTTTTTAGAGGAGAGATAAAACGAGCTCACGAATAAAATAGAGATGTTAAGAAAAAGTCCCGAGGATGTAGGATCACCGTCACTGCGCATCACGCAAATAGAGGATATTGACACCGATTTAACTACTCATATTAACGCCCTGTCGGATTTAATACAAAAATGCAAGTAGAAAATACGTCGGAAAAAGAACGCGGGTACGCGTTTGAGAAATAAATAAATGCTCTAAAAAATCGCGTCAGTGTTCTAGAAGGGGAAAATGATACGTTGATTACGAAAAACAGGGAGCTATATACGAAGTTTGAAAATCTAAATAAACTGGTCGCAGAGAACAGCGGCTGTGTGGAAATAAAAAATTATGTAAACGCACGGGTTGCCGAAATGTGTACGAAAAGTGAGAAAACGGTTAAAAAAGTAGAAGAATTGACTAAGAAAAATCACCATACGCCAAAAAGTTCTGCGAATACCAGCAGTAATGATGTTTTACAAAAAGTAAAATTAAACATTCCGAAATTTAAGCGCCTACCATCGGAGAGACCGATTAAGTTTTTATTTGAGATAGAAAATTATTTCTCATTGATAAAACCTGACGAAGGGGACGTTTACCTACTTTTAGATTATTTTTTCTGACTAAAAACTTGCGGAGATATGATCTGAACTAGAGGTACCATGTTTTCACTAAAAATAGGTATTTAAGACATAATTGACTATATCTCGATAATAGGAGTTCGTTAGCCAAGACAGCGGGTGATCGGATTCATTTTTAGACACTAGCAAATACCTCTCAAAACATCATTAAAATTCACTACGCGCACTCAGTAAACTCTCCTTGTTAGAATGATCAAACAGAAGGTAAATTTTATTTTTCAAGATGTTAAAAGTTTTTTTCTAGTTTGTTAACGTCTTCAATTTTATTAATAGTATCATTACGGAAATAAATATTTAACATTTCAGAAACTTAACGATTAAAATGTTTCTTTCTTGGTCGATAATTTTATCATTTGGTAAATCAATTCTGTGGGTTTCATTATTTATTATTTGATTGGCTAAAGTCATATTGATTTCATTATTAATGTATCTACCGTTCCGCACTTTTTACCCTCATTTTTCGTTTGCTAGTACCAAAAAAGTATTAAAAAAATTTTGAAAAATAAAATTGACCTTCTTTTTGTTAATTCTAAGTGGTACATTTTCAATATAACTATGAGTATTACAAATGCACCAAGGAAGTGGCATATATACTTACGCGGCAATATGCTCTCTACGTACTCTTATAAGGGGATTCCCCACTGTAAAATGGATAGTCCCTCTAGGTTGCACTGCGTGTGCATGTGTAAGTAGGGTGAAGTAATTCTTGTATCACTTTCTTACGCTACTCATATCCCCGCCAGGAAGTCGTAGTTCTCAAAACCGTTTCCCCCTTCTACCCGAGTTTATTCGCCCATAAATATATGTTCCGCACTGCTGATTGGTCTTGATTCTCTCTCACGCTCAGTGTATTTCTGGTGGTAGGATGGCAACCGTCACTATTATCTTTTTTGTTGTTCTCCAGCCTCCAAAGATAGAATTCAGGTATGAGAGAATTATTGTTACTGTTTCATATAGCATCGGAATCAGTGTGCGTATGTAATAATTTGCTTTTTAATTTAACTTCTGATTTTACATTATATTTCATTTGATTTCATTTTCAGTAATTGAATTAGTTGTATGTTTTCACTTGTAAATTGTTTCCATAACATGGAATTTTTTATAGTAATAATGGTGAGTAAAGTTATTGTCTTTAAACCCTTAAAATTGTTCAATGCAAATATTTTTCTTTCTTTGTTAATTTATTTTATGATTATAATTCTTTCTTTTAACCTATATAAGGGTTGACTAATGTCTACGTCGGACTGACTCGTGGAGATCAATAAAGTTTATTTTACATATTATAAAAATACCTGTCTAGCATGGACACAATTTCAAATTTTGCTATTAGTGAAAAATTACCCATATCGAACGTCAAATATTATACTAAGAATCCACAGTATTTCAAATTAGGATATTTGTTAAGAGGACGCCGGATTATCTCTCCTTGTTCAATCCAGTTTTTCGCTATTTATTTAAATAATAATTTTTTTTAATCAGAGACTAAGTATTGTCCCCGCTTCGTCTAAGAACAAGGAACATTTTGAGTGCTAAAAAAGCACATAACATTTTTTCGTTTTTTAGAAAACTTTGAATTACAAAAGTGAGGTTATGCGTAGACAAGGTCTGAGACTCAGGCATCCTCTTAAGTCAATAAATTCTGCCTCAATCGACTACTGCATTTACTATTAAAAATATCCCTGGTAGAAAGAAGAATCTTTATGCGTTGGTCAGTGGATTCAACATCGGCTACCCAACAATCCCACTTATTTCGTCACGGATTTACTCCCACTATTGGCCAATGGATGGTGAATTTGAAGATCACGATGAAAAAAAATTAGTTTACTTAATAAAATAAGATTTAATATAAACATGCTTTATGTAAGATTTTGAGGTTATCCGCGTCGTTGATACACGCATACAGCTACTCAACCTCACGCATACGAAAGATAATCAGTCACCTCGTCAGTCACTGATCAACAGTTGGCGAATAGGTCATTTTGGTTGGGCTGTTTTATACCAGAGTTATCTTTAATATAAAACAAAAATAAATTTAGCACACAAAATTAGTTTCGTTACTTTCGTTACTTTCATTATAACTGAATAACGCAACGAAAGTAACGAAACTTTCGTTACAACTGTAAGTAACGTAACGAAAATAACGAAATTTTCTTTTGATCAATAATATTGACTTAATGAAAGTAAAGAAAGTTTCGTTATCAATAAGAATAGCGAAAGTAACGAAAGTCGCACTATTTTGTAATGTAACGAAATATTTGAATTTTACTATTTGTTCAAAATAATGAATTAATAATAGTAGTATTGACCATCTCTATACATTTATAAACGTATACAGAATAAAAATGTATTAATAGGGGCGGTCGATCGCTCAAGTGGTAAACGCGTACCTCTTAAGACGACGGTCGCTCAAGCAGTTTAAATCCCTGTCAGTCCGACTTTTCCTGGACATTTTGACAAGATGTTTTTCTGGATTTTTCGGTAGCGGAAATGGGGCCTGTAACCCGCTACCAAGTTAAAGACAGTAATGCCCGTATATGTAATTAAAATAAATATACCAATAAACATTTGCTTACATAATATAATCTTGCCTGCAGTATATTTGTGTGTTACGTAGAAAACATGAATGTTGATCATGAAGAGGTCTAGAGCATGTACAACATTTCAGGCACTTAGAGTGCCATGTACGGCCTCCTACACATATGACTGTACGTTCATGAACACTTTCTCCGCACCCACCACAATCCATCTCCAGCCTTTCATTGTCATCCGATTCTGTATGGCATCTTTCTTTATTAGTGGAACCATTATTGTTTCTTAAGGCGAAAAATTTATCAGAGCATTCGTTCTCTGCTTTAAGTTCCGCCTGTAAAAATTAGATATAATTAGGATAAATAAAAAATTATTTTTCATTAAGAAAACGCTGCTAATTGGGACATAATATTCTTAAATCTAATTAATTATTTTAATATAAAATTGATTGTTACAAAATATTAATTTTAATCATGATAATTCTTTCACAGCTCGATACTTAATTAATTGTTAAAAATGAACATAAATGTTGAGAAACCTACTAAAACATTTTTTCTGCCAGACACTTATAATTTGAAGTATCGGGACATCGGGACATCGTAGCAACGAAATACGTACAGTGTAGTGCATACTTCTGTGAATCTACGCACTTAACCTCACCGCGCCTGACGAGCACACCCGAGCTGGGAGAGCGCACTTTTGCAGCACGAGGGAGAGGCGGATAGTGTCCGGAAAGCTCTTGTTTAGTGAATTGCCGGAGTTTTCTGGCAACATGGGATTATTTTACTTTGCGTCTTTACATTCTTATAAGTAGAATTTCGGTTTAAACTTTGTGATATATTTCTTGTGATCATTAGTCGCTAATAAGCTGTAGCAGATCTAGAGTTTGAACTATCTTGATACAGCTTCGATCTTAACCTGCTAACTGATCTTGGTAGCCTACAGTTAATAGTTTTCGCTGTTTTAATATGCTCTATTAAAGCCATTTATCTATACTAAAATAAGACGCTGGGAACTGTCTGACTACAATGCTGCTGAAACCATGCAGAGACTAACGACTAACATTAATTAATTAACCTTTTACAGTTACGAGCATCCCTAAGTTTTTGATTTACAAGCATAAGCTTGATATTTTAGTGAGAAGGATATACCTATAGATTCGTATCTTGAGCATTACCTCGATAGTTAAATTTTGAGCGTAGCTTATCTATAGAGACAATATGATACCAAGTTAGTATTGGATTTCATTGGAGTAATATCGTCTATTAGGTACGAATAAACTAGTAAAATTTTTCTCCACTGACCGTAAACAGAATATTGTGTGAATCATATATAGCATTAATCTTAGTTGTTTCTAATACCCTGAGGTATTCGATGGCTGATCTCACTGTAGTTATAGCCAATAGCAGTTTAGATTTGTGACGATTACTGATCTATGAACGAGGCTCTTCAAAGCTCGCTAGGTTTTATATGCTTGCGCAGCTAGGCGCACTCACTCGTGTTCCCAACCAATTGTAAGCAGATTCGGTTTCATATATTTCTGTAGTTGATTTTTGCTCTCTAACTACCTGCAATTATAGCTAGTCTTGCAATTCCTTTACTGCTTGCATTATCGATAGTCTAAGCTTTATAAGCTTTCTCTACTAAAAAATCGGAACTTGTAATGAGGTCGGAAACTTGAATCTAGTTTGCAAACTATAATTGCGAATTGCTATTCCAATTTCAAGTCTAGGGAGGAGGCGATGATGACTAAAAGTTCCGTAGAAATTAGGTTCCAGGGTTTGGAAGACCTTTAAAGTACTTTCTGCGAGAATCATAATAACATTCTTATGTCGAAGAATCTCAATAAAAGTCATTTGTATATTTTTCTAGTAAGCTACCATAGATGGTCGAAGTATCTTATTATGATAAAAAGGGAGAATTAAGAGATTTCCTTTATAAGTTAGACTAGAGGACAGAACCGCTGCCGCACAAAGTAATGCTTTATTGAATTAAGCTATCCTTCAGCAACCTACTTTAGCTACACTCCCACTGCTTATTCGCTCTCTAAGATTAAGGTGCCTAAATTCTCAAGGAAATTGACAAATTGAAAAAATTTTCGTGACCTTTTCAGGTCGATGATTCATCGAAGGGAAGACCTTTCTTCTGTGGTCAAACTATATTATCTGAAGATGAGTCTAGAGGGTGATGCTTTGAAATAGATCAAAAACTTTGAAATTACTGAAGATAAGTGTACTATGGCTTGCTCGGATCTTTTTTATTACTATAAAAATAAGCGTAGATTGGTAGGCCAAGCTGTTAGCTCTATATTCGCTTTGAAGAATATTAAAGTTGAATCCTTTGCTGAACTGAAGAGGCTCTACTCAGGTATCTTTGTCGCATTAGATTCATTAGGCTGATAGGTTGAAACTTCAGAGAGCAACCTTCTTGTTCACCTCACTGTATCTAGGTTCGATCATAATACTAGGAACGACTAAGAGAAGTTATTGGGCAATGTTCGCATACCTTCTACTATAGAATAACTGAAAAAATTAGGATCAGATGGCCACCCTAGACTCTATGGTGCATAGTATAAAGGGAATTTCTAACTATAACTATAACTATCCACCTAAGAATGCTTATAGGTAAACGCTAAAGAGACGTTATATGCTTACACTACAGGATAGGAGTAATGCAATGCAAGGTCTAAGCTTCAGTCTAGGTAACTCAAACACATCTACGATGATACGTTACTCTCGATGGAGCGCAAGTTTCATAAAAACCCTGATTTCAAAAACAAGTACCATTGCTTTATGAGTGAATATCGTAGGCTTTCATATGGAACCAGCTTAATATTTAACCTCAGAAGAGAAAGAGAGGTGCTCTTTTGTTCCTGATCATCGTGTCATTCAGGGCACTAAGAAACTGCGTACTCTATTCAACGAATCTTCTTATAAATGATCTTCTGCTGCAAGGTGCTAACCTAATCCCTGACTTGTGCGAACTCATTATGCAATGGAGGTCGTATAGATTTGTTTTCGTTGCAGATATCAAAAAAATGTTTCGAAAAGTGTTAGTAGACCCTAGAGATTGCGATTTGCAAATGATTCTATAGAGCGAGGACCCAAATGTAGCAGTAGACCCTCAAATACTTTTAACCGTAACTTACGGCCTGAATTTTTCAATCTATTTAGTCTTTCGGAGTCTCAGACAGCTGGATTTCGACTATGGTTCCGTGTACCCACTAACTGTTAACCCCTTGCGGCACGGTGGCTACTATAGTGACCACCGGAATGCACTTGAAATTTTGAAGTTTTTAAAGACTAAATAGTGTATTTTCGCCCGGTTTTTTTTAGATCCAATTTAAGTGGGAGATGAAGAAGCGATTAATATTGCATTTGAGTCAATATTTATTTATTATTTTGTTGTCTAAATAAATAAACAAATAAAAATCGTCATTTTTGACAAAAGATAAAATTTTCGCTTGTGGAACAGTTCATAGAAACAGAAAAGTTTTGCCAAAAAATTAGATTCTTGATAAAAAATGGATCGTGGGTAATATGAATATCGTACTTGTGGTGATGGAATTAGCTAGATCAAATGGATTGTGATGGCCGGCATTTTATATTAATAATAAAATAATTAAAAAATCATTGTTTCTATTTATACGAAGTCAATTGTTAATTAGCTCGCGTATCAATAACGAATAAATCGCGATTCATGCGAAATAGCGCGTTTTAATATGATGTAATGCGCGCCAGTGTACAAAGGCCAGCAGCTATGGCAGAAACGCCGCAGAAAGGTGCGGAGGAGAGGGGAGCGATCAAGAAGAGAGTAGCGGAAGAAAGTAGTGGGAGATGAGAGCCAAGAGAAAGGTGCGCGATACGGTGAGGGTAATATTGGTAAACGAGGCTCGGGCTCGGAATCTCCAGCCACGGCGGTCTATCTAGTGCTGCCGTTTGCTTGAGTGAAGAGAAGCTGAGCCTTGCCTGGATGTACCGCTAGGGCCGTCACGCTTAAGCGCGCACACAGGCGTCCTCTTTAAGCGCTCTACCTCTCTCCTATTGATTATGTTAACATAGAAAAGTCGAATGAAGCTAACATATCCATAAGATATTTCTCATAATTTATATGTCATACCTTCCCTACACCCGCTTGGAAATACCGAACCCTCGTCGGTAGCAATCAATGGGGCTAACGTGTTATCCAGGTTTTTTCTTTATGAAGAGCGCACTCTTGAAGTGGTCACCGCATCGCTCGAGTGTCGACTCTTCAGGTTCTTACTCAAAAAAACGTATAGATGTTTATTCGAGGTTTTGCCTACTCGCCTTGCTTCGATTACACGTTTATTCAGTTCAATTAAATGAAAGTAATGTTAAAAAAAGGGTATAGGGTTAGAAAAAATCAACCCATTTTTTTTGGCTTGCTTATTTCTCGCAGATGCAATCTAAAAATTAATACGTTGCACTATTTCTTCATATAAAGATAAAATAAAAGCACAGAATGTCGCGAAAAAAAAGATTATCAGGCGCGTTGCTCACGGATATCGAAACAACGGCCCCAGAAAGCAACTTAGATCTCAAACAGAAAAAGCACAGGGATTGGGAAAAAGCAGTGTCGGAGGAATTAAAGTTTGTAGACGAGAGACAAGACGAGCTAGCGAGTAAAGTAGAGAATTTAGAAAAAAATCCCGAGATTGTAGGATCACCATCACTGCGCACCACGCAAATAGAGGCTATTAATACCAATTTAAGTACTCGTATCAACGCCCTGTCGGATTTAATACAAAAAGTGAAAGTTAAAAATACGGCGGAAAAAGAACGCGGGTACGATTTTGAGAAAGAAATAAATACTCTAAAAAATCGCGTCAGCGTTCTAGAAGAGGTAAAATGATACGTTGATTACGAAAAGCAGGGAGCTAAAAAATTAAAAAATTATCTAAACGCACGCGTTGCCGAAATGTGCACGAAAAGCGAGGAAGCAGTTAAAATAGTAGAAGAATTGACTGTGAAAAATCACCATACGCCAACAAGTCCTGCGAATACCAGCAGTAATGACGTGTCACGAAAAGTAAAATTAAACATTCCTAAATTTAAGGGACTACCATCGAAGAGGCCGATGAAGTTTTTATTCGAGATAGAAAATTATTTCTCAATAATAAAACCCGAAATGGACGTTTGGGTATTATTTCTGAAGCTCTTATACATAACGCACATAATTGGTGGTATTTACAGGAAGGCGTATGTATGGAGGGCGAGGTCGAACAATATGAGAAATTTTTGATACGATTCAAAGAAAAATATTGGAACTCGGGCGTGCAAAGGGCGGCTAAACGAAAAGTAGAGCTCGGACATTGGTATGCGTAAGAGTCGATGAACAGGGTAAATTACGCCATATATGTATTTGGTTTAATTAAGGAAGTCGAACTAAAGTATTCCGAGGAGAAGGTCGTGTTAAAGATAAGTGATCACTTCGAGAGAGGGGTCTGCTTAGCCATAATGGGCCTGTTATACACTTAGTATATCTATAGCGCCTTGCGCACGGTAATATTCCCCTTCTACCCGAACTGCAGCCAATCACGGCGCAGCCGGGTAGTATGTAAGAAATCGAGTTTCGAGACTCTGCCTGACTTCTCGGCCGACCAGGCCAAAGAAAAGTCCTCGACCCCGGCGCAGGACCAAAGAATAAATACAGCTTCCAAAAGTTACCGACGCCCTTGTCATTTCCCAACCTGTATCCATACTTTAAAGAGCACAGCAGGAGAGAAGAGAGAGAGAAAGAGAGACGGGAGCGCGAGTTAAACAGCGCGAGTAAAACAATACGCTGCACGCGCACGCCGCAGCTGCCGAACCACTGCTAGCGCCGAGCCGCCGCGCTCACAACAGAGCGGTCGGAGCAGCTCTTGCGCGGGCTATAAAAAAGAGGGGCGCGCGCCTCCTGAATCAGTCGGCCTCGGCGCAGAAGTAACTTGCGCGCGGTGCACGGTAAGTGCCATACTCGCTCCGTGATGGTTAACCCGAGTATTGTCGCGCCGAACGGGCTTTTTGGCGGGCTTAGTTCCCAAGGAAGCCTTATTAGGAAGGCAGTATCCCTCCGTTAATCACGGCTCTTGACGAACGCACGTCAAGAGATCGGAGGCAGTCGAACGCAGTACCTGATAGGAGAGCTGCTTAAGGACGTCGTTCTCTAACGAGAGCCTATAGCGTCTTTTAGCAGCGTTAATCTCCTCGTATCCCACAACCTGGATCCGGGAGTTATTAATTTAACTCTTGGAAGTTCAGTTGTGGCTACGCAGGGACAGGCTCCTAGAGAGTGTACTGACGCGCTTCCCCTATTGTTTCTTCCTCGGACCTTTCTATACACGTGTCACTCGCGCAAGCGCTCGCGCCGCGCCGCCGCATCGTTCTGCGCTTGACATAACTCTCGCGCCGGGTATACAAGAAAAAGGGAGCGCGTGCCTCTCTATTAGTCGGCCACGACGCACCACATTGGCCGGACCTCCTCGGTTGAGAGTAATCCCCCTGAGGTAGTCAACCTGTGGTGCTCGGTAAACGCCACACTTTCCCCGTGGTTATTAACCCGGGTACTGTCGCGCCGAACAGACTTTCTGGCGGGCTTAGCTCCCACGGAAGTCTTATTAAGAAGGCTGTATATCCGTTAATCACGACTCTTGAACTTGCGGGAAAGTCGAACGCAAGTCCTGACGGAAGAGCTGTTCTAAGGCGTTGTTCTCTGAACGGCTATAATCTTCCCGGGTCGAACGATTGAACCGCTCCGGGAGTTAATTCTTAATTAACCCTCATGGAAGTTCAAAAGTAATGCACACAGGCAGAATCATTCGCATAGGCTTACACTCTCGCGCCCTCTGCTCGCGTTCCTCACCTCCTCTCGGGCCACCCGCGTAATTTATTATAAAAAGAACGCAAGAACGCGATTAAGAGTCATTCGACTTCCAGCAACGGAGCCGACCACTCATTAAGCACCAGGTGGATGCAAACGCCGAAGACCAGCAGGAAGCCTCGTCGTCAGTCCGAGCGCCAGCAGAAACGGCGAAATACCCGTCGTCTCCGGCCCCGACCCGACGATAGTAGGAGAATCGGCCTCCGACACCACTGCCTCCTTCTTCGCCTCAGTCGAGCGAGGGTTTTCCCTCACCAGAAGTGCGCAGTTTGGTGTTCGTGGTGCCACGACCCGCAACACCGCTGCCCACTGCGGCTGAAATCCAGGCGGCTCTTGGCCTGGATAAGGAAGAGGAACAAGAAGACGTTCTTTCCCTCTTTCCCTCTCCGGAAGACGAGCTGCCGGACAAAGAGGAGGCGCTTTTTCGAAAGCCGACGCAGCCCGTCTTACCACGCTTTCTAGTACGACCTCCAGTAGCCGAGACACCTTGGTCAGCTCGTCGAGAGCCCAGAGGCATCGCGGCACTGAGGGATCCGCGGAAGTTGGCAGCGGTAAAGCGGAGGCTCGGCCCGATTACAAAGCAGTCGACGCCCAGGGTGCGTCTTTTTGACGTACACGAGGCTCCAAGGAGCCGCAGTATCAGCCGCCGACGGGCTCTTCTACGCCTCCAGCCGAGACCATTAAAAAGTCCCTAGTGCGAGGCTAAGAAGCCGTAGAAGCTATCTCCGGTGAAAACAACCGGCCCTTTTCAGGGCCACCATAATAATTCAAAACGCACGGACAGATTGAGCGGAGCATCTCCCCTCTCCTCCCCCCTACTCCTTATCCATAACACTCGCTTATAACAGGCCAACAGGTAAAAAACAAAAATCAAGTATTAATAATCTTAGCAGACTTTGAAAGCGACGATCAACGCTAAAAGAATGACCACGCGGCCGTGAATCGATCGGGAACTGAGAAAAAGACCGGTAATTTAACGAGTTCCCGCGATAATACATCGAATAATCACAATTTTTTGTAATAATAAGTCGGAAAATTACGACAATAAAAAGCCGTGGCAAAATAGGACCATAAATGCAATGCAAAAGGTCGATTTTTCATATAATAAAAGGAATAGCAATGCCAATGTTAAACAAGGACGGAATTGGGAAAATCGGAATAATAAGGGGTGGAGAAATAAAAATGATGCTTCTCAGGAGATCAGCGTGCTAGATCTAAATGTAGATGGGGAGCCGGAAATTTCGGAATCGGGAAACTTGCAGTAGTTGCGTCTTATGCCTCGGAATCGGTGTTAAAATGGAAAAATCGGGACGCAACCGAAACGCTTCAAATAGCCTCGATCATCGAGGATCCCAGGGAAACACTATTACATTACATAGACCCGGAGGGAGAAAATGTGGAAATTACGTGATGCCCGGAAATCGACATAAGTACGCATAAAATCGGGGTAAAAGTTTTGATCTATACCGGAAGTGAGGTTATCGCCATCTCCGAGGAGCTTTATTACCCGAATTTTGCGATATTTAAAAAATGTCCTACTCTGCCAATAAGTGATAAAATAATAAAGGGTACGACGGGGAGCAAGTTGGCGTGATTAAAATTCAAAATTATGCTTACGATTAGCATAGAGGGTTAGATACTAAACTAATTAATCCTCATTGTTATTCCTAAATTAATAAAACCTTGTATTATAGGTTATGATACAATTAAAGCTCTAAAAATGTTAATAGACACTGTTAACGATCAAATACTATTCCAAATAAACCACGAAGATGGGGTTATAAAATATACATATAAACGGTTCGCGTCAAGCGAATACGTGTCTCTGCGTACTGAACAAATGAGCGAATACATCGAGAACGAGGGCGACTCAAATAAATATTTGGACGATAATTACGTAGACTACACGGATTATCGTAATGACTCATATGATATTTCAATAAATGAAATCGATGAGAAAATAAACTCTTGTGATAACCTAAGTGAATGAGAAAGAGAAAAATTAAAATGATTAATAATAAAATATAAAAGAGTATTTGAAAACAAAACGGTCTATTAACTACTTACAAGCATGATTTAATCTTAAAAGTATAAAATATATAGGATGTTGAAAATGGGAATTATTAGATGCTCGAACAGCCCGTTTATCAATCCCGTCGCAGTTGTAAAAAAGAAGGACGGCTCCGTACGATTATATTTAGACGCGCGAAAATTAAACGCACGGCTAAATATAATCACTGAACGGTGTCAAAAGTATACATCTTTTAAGTGCGACAATCATATTTATGAGTATAATATCGTCCCATTTGGGGTTAAAACTAGTCGTTATGAATTAATAAGGGATAAGCCCAGACCACGTCGGACTTTGATGATTTTTAGTATTATTTGTCGATAATATGGTTATTAAATCAAAAAATTTTGATTCACGCTTAAATCACTTAGCGTTGCTCTATAAGCGCTTCTTGTCTCATAATCTTAGATTCAATTTTAAAAAATCGACTTTTATATGTGAAGAAATAGAGTTCCTAAGGCATTTTATTTCAGGCCAGGGAATCCGGGCGGACCCGGAAAAAATTAAAACGATAAAAACATTTTAACAACCTAAAAACATGCGCGATTTGCAGAGTATTTTAAGGTATGTAAATTTCTACACTGAATTCGTAAAGATTGCTCACAATATATGAAGCCTCTCATAGAACAATTAAAAAAGGAAGTAGGGTTTCATTGGACTACGGATAAGCAGAAATTGTTTGAAGACATAAAAAACATATTTCATGAAAATATCATCTTAAAATATTCTGATCCGAAGCGCCCATACGTTCTCACGACTGATTCAAGCGACTTTGCATGCGCCGCCGTGTTATCACAATTTAATGATAAAAGGGAGGAGGAGGTCATGCGTTTTGTCAGTAGAACCTTAAAAGGGAGCGAGTGTGCGTCTTTTACAACAGAAAAGGAGATGGTCGCGCTCGTGTGGGACAAAGATGTAACCTCGCGATCTAGGATTTTCAAATTGATCCAGAATATCTCCCGGTATAAGAGAATGTGGTGGCGGATTATTTAAGCCGAGTTACAGATCTTGAACCGAATAGAGTAGAAAAATCGGAAATTATCATAGTTGCGATAGCTAAGCCAGTACCCAGCTGACCGCTGATTAATTTCTGTAAAAGCATAGGTGAATCACAGAATCAGGATCCCTATATATCAGAGATATTGAAAAAATTAAGATCTGACGACGAAAAAATCAAAAAACAATTCGAAATACGGGAAAATGTATTGTGTAAAATTATGCCAGACCGGGTGAAAATCTATATACTGGAAGGGGACTTATGGACACATTGGAGCGCGCAAAATATATAAAATGGTTTTTGAACACTTTTCCGCTAAAAATTTAAGAAAAAGGGTGTTGGAAATTCTAAAAACATGCGATACGTGCCAAAAACAAAATATTTAACACAAAAATATGATGAAATAATTCAACCAATTCGCGTGAATAAACCGCGAGAATTATTATCTATAGATATTTTTGGGTCGTTACCAGTATCCACGGGAGGGGTAAAACTTATATTTACAAACATAAATGCTTTCAATAAATACGTGATATTTTACCAACTTAAAAAATCAAATACGGTCTCCTCAATTAGAAAAGTATTTGCCGAATACATACCAACATATGGCAAACAGGAAGCAATAATATCTGATCATGGAACACAATTTACGAGTAAAAAATGGGTGGATACGTTTAAAAAGGAAAAAATCAGCATCGTATATTCTCGATTAGACACCCCCAGAGCAATATTATTTAACGCGTACACCGCGAATTGGGACGTTTTTTCCGCACATTTCTGAATGATAAACATGGCGGGTGGGCTCGGCATATTCGAGTAATCCAAAATATAATAAATGAAATCCCGCATGAAACGACAAATCAACCGCCTGTATTGTTGCATTTAGGCCGTAGGCCGACGATAATTTGGGAAAAGTACATAAAAATGCCGCGAGTGAATGAAAGTATCTCGAGCGAACGTACAATATCGCTGGCTCGCGAATATGCGCATAATATTATAAAAAATAGAGCTGCGAAAAAGAACGCAAATAAAACACATGTTAAATTTAAAAACGGCTATGATGTATTGGTTAAGGCTCTAAATGTATCGAACGCCGAAAATGGAAAAATAGCCAAATTTTTTTATGTATTTAAAGTACCATTTATAGTCCAGCAAGATGTGGGCCTAGATACATATTTATTGTACGACCCCGTTTTGCAAAAAGAACGAGGAAAATTTCATTTACATAACTTAAGACCATACTATCGCGAGAAAAATTGATAAAGTAATTATATTCGCATGTATGATTGTAGAGTAATCAATATTGTTTAATGTATTATAATTTAGTAGGAGTATAATTAGATAAAAAAGTAGTTTGTAAATAAATTAAATGCGAGCGTAGTCAGTGCATACCTGGCATTAAAAGTTTGATAAAACAAATTTATGCATATTTTAAACAATTACATGTGTATCATAAAAGAGCACCATGAATTAGGCCGAATTAGTGGAAATAAGTTTAAAATCATAGTAAGCTTTATTTAAATATTTTTCGTTTCTTTTGAAAACATAGTGTGCTAACCTTAAGGTGCATTTTTTTGTTTTAATTTCACATATACTGTTTAAATGTTTAAATAAAGAAGGAGCCCCGTTGTGGCCCATAAAATAAAATAAGATAGTACAGTAGAGTAGCGCAAGAATAAAAACAAAAACACGCCCAAGAAGACCACGACGGAAATCAGAGTTCCACGAAGAGTACGAGGTTTTCGAAGAACCAAAACAAAGAGGGTCCCCACGCCGTGCGAATAATAATGAAAAATTTCAGAAAAACACCTGATCGTAGGGCACGCGCGAATTTCGGCAATAGAGGAGAGGAAAACCGAGCTTACGAGACAAGGAGAGACACAACCAGACCTCGGTTATGAATTAAGCTTCGTACGAGTAATAATGCTTTAAGCAAGCACAAGTGAGACCCGCGACTCGTCAACGGAGGCCGAACGATTCGGAGTGTAGCGTCTCCCGGTCGCGATCAGCGATCAAGACATCCAGCTGCGCATGGGCTACGTGAAGACGATACCCATACGGCGGGCCATCAGGTGCGAGCGGTTTCTGTGGGGAAAAGTGGGGCGTTTTACCTCAGCCCCAGAGAAATGAATCAACCCGTGACCTACAGCTTCGAGGGTGGATAAGAAAATAATGGTCCAGCCCACTACATATGAAATAGGATGAGTCACGAGTCGGCGAGTGGAGAGATCCATACAATCTCACAAGGGGTGGGCTGTTTTCAGCTCAAGGACACCCAGGCCACCTGGACAGAGGGCTTAGCCACCCATCTACCTCGGAAAGGACCCCACGGACATCGAGCTGACGGAGGATAGGCGACCCTCACAGCCAGGAAAACAGAAAAGAAAGCGCGAAAATAGGAGAGAGCGGAGGGGGCAAGAAGTAAGACTGCAGTCTTAGCCACTAGGCGATAGGTAGCGTGGGCAGCAGATGCGCGTAAACACTATGTGACACTTACCTGAAAAATATGTGTTAAAATAGCATGCTCAGCAAGACGTCCACCAGCCTGCCCGCTCCGCCATCGGGTGGATAATGGGGGAAGAAAGAGAGGTGACGACGGAGGCGCTCAACTACTCGGATGGGCCCGCCCTACAGTCGACCATCGCAAACGGGGAGGAGTACTTGCCAGGTTCTCACCCCGGGGATGACGCATAGAGGATAGAGGCGCGTCTAATAACAATAGAAAGGGAAATAGACGCAGAACGCGCTCTAATTTTCCAGCTTCAGGAGCAGTAGGTGAGAGAAGCACAAACGTCACAGGGCTCTGTGGTGTTGACCCCGTAACTGCCGCAGTTGCGTATAAGTCAGGACGAAGTGGATGAGGCCTTGGCGTACTTAGCGGCCCATTGCGACCGCATTGAAGGACTCTACGAATGAAGTATCGAGGAGTTCGGAGAATGGCTACAGCAGCTAGAAGACTGAGGGGATGTTTTTTGTTTTGTTGATTATATTTGTTTTTTTCTCTCTCTCTACTACTATGTAGTTTTTTTTTTATATATTCTTTTAAATAAAGGGTAAGAACCAGACAAGCGACTTATTATTTTTTTTTAAGAAGTAAGCCAGCGGGAGCCGTTAATGAATGGAATATGAAGATTTTTCTTTCCAGAAAAAAGAAAAATATTCATTGGGGGTCACGGTGACGACCGGTATTTTATATTAATTATAAAATAATGAAAAAATCATTGTTTCTATTTATACGAAGTGAATTGTTAATTAGCGCGCGTATGAATAACCAATAAATCGCGATCCATGCAAAATTGCGCGTTTTAATATTATGTAATGCGCGCCAGCGTGCAAAGGCCAGCGGCTATCGCAGAAACGTCGAAGAAAGGTTCGAAGGAGAGGGGAGCGATCACGGAGAGAGTAGCGGGAGAAAGTAGTTGGAGATGAGACCCAAGGGAAATACAGTGATATTACAATTTATTACCGCCATTTTGGATCCGCCTTTTTGAATTTTCAAAATCTGAGTTCAGATTCGCAATCAGCGACCCCGAAAACTCATGTATACGATTTTGTAGCGAAATACAGTAATATTACAATTTTTGGCCGCCATCTTGTATCAGCCATTTTGAATTTTCAAAATCTGAGTTCATATTCGTAATCAGCGACCCGGAGAACCCCTGTATTCCAATTTTCATGAACAACCGTTCATCTGAAAAATGTGTGCGGGAAGGGTTAAAATCCTCATCAATGAGTCTTACGTGAACGATTTTATATCCGAGGGTAATCGCCCTGCACCATCATGACGTCTACATGTTTTTACATGAAAAAAATTACCCAAACAAATACCGAAAATACGCAAAAAGAACTTTAATTTAAGATATTGATATAAGTAAAAGTTATTTGAATCGAAGATAGTGACTGAAAATACATCAGTATTTGCGGAAATTTAATTATTATAAATTCGTCGATTTTTCACCCTTTTAGTCACCATCTTAAATTGTTAATAATTTTTACTCAGTAAAATTTTTTCATATGTAACAAAGGCTAAATTAAAGCTCTTTTTACCTAGTTTTGGTATTTGCGTGGGTCACTTTACCATGTACAAACATGCAAAGTTATGTTGAGAATAAGAGGCGATTCTTTTTACTAAAATTATATACAGCTGGGGTATAATGACTTATATCTCTAGAAATAGGGCCCATTGAAAAAAAGTACTGGTGCTAGGCTTCATGTTTAAGTAGTCAAAAACACCTCTCAAAGTTTCATAAAAATCCGTCACCAATAGGTGTAACACTTCCCTTGTAAGTAAGAAATGCGTCTGCAATTAACCATAACAAAGTAACATTGACATAAAAGTTAAATATATAGATACCACAGAGTGCTTTTTACACCGAACGGAAAAATAAAAATTATTGTATTGTATGACTAATTCTAAAAAGAATAACAGTACAAACATTACAATTTCCAATAATACAAACTTTTTTATTCAATTTAATCAATAAAACATGTAAATCTTTCTATTAAATTAAGAAGCTTGATGGTTGCCCATCTATGTGTTCACTTCCTTTTTATAATGTTAACCGGAATATGTCATAATCTAAAATGAACATTATGCGACCTGATCGAAAGTGAATTGGAAGTACACCGTAAGTGAACAGGAATTAAACCGGAAGTGAACCGGATTAGATGTAGTCAGATACATGACAATGACTGCTTTGTATAAAATAATAGCAATCAATGCCTTCCAAAGTTTGCCGTTTCTTTGACATACCATGGACATACCCGTCTGTCACGACGTGGACGTGTTGGTAAGGACTTTTAGAAAGTCATGTTTAAATTACAACGCATTTTATTCTTGCTGCAGCTATATTTCTTATCATTAACGCGCAATTTTTTCTTGATGCCGCTATATTGGTTATCATTACAGCGCATTTTATTTTTGCTGCCGTTATAATTTTTAAATTACAGCTCAATTTATTCTTGCTTGCTACCGCTATATTTCTTATCATTATAGCACAATTTTTTTTTACGGCCATTATATTGGTTATCATTACAGCACATTGTAATCTTGTAGCCGCTATATTGTTTATCAATATAAGACTTTTTATTTCTTGTGCAGTCTAACAATTATTTAAATGTATTTTTGTCTGTTACAAAATTTCATTAAATCCAATGTTTTTGTATATGATTTTTCAGACGTTCTTCTTTTATTTTTTGGTTTCTTATTAATGAATATTCAGAAAGTAACATTTTTAAGTTATATTTTGATATTACTCTTGAAAGAGCAACACATAACTGCCCATGACGAAAAACAGAAGATTGAAGATAAACACCAAGTTTTTTAAAGTTTGGACTTGAGATTTATTAATTGTTCCAGCAAATCCTAATCTAACTGGATTCTTTAGACAGCAATAAATCAACAAGTGGTAACAAAACAATGTTCCCCGATTTATTACCAGTTACAATTTCTGCAGAAATCGTATATTGCAATATTTTCCTACTATTAATTTTGTCCCATTAAATCACCTAAAACTAATATTACTTTACCTCACAAAATTTGAACACTTTTGCACATACCGGAAGAATTGATGATTTAAAAATTATACGATAATATACAAAATAGACAATATAGAGCAGTTTAATTTGCAAACGAAAAACATAGTTGAAAAGAATACTGAAACAAATAAATACGAAGATGAATTTCAAATAATAACTGAAAAAATTAATAACATTGAATATCTTATTAATCGTAACTTTATACGCATGGGTTTTTCCAGGAGTTTTCTTCTGTGGATCAAATAAACCCAAATCTCATAAACCCAAAACTCATAAACTCATAATCCCAATACCCATAAACCAAAAACGCATAAACCCAAAACCCATAAACCCGAACCCCATAAACCTAAAACGCATAAACCCAAAACCCATAAACCCGAACCCCATAAACCCAAAACTCATAAACCCAAAACCCGTAAATCCATAAACCCAAAACCAATAAACCCAAAACCCATAAATCCATAAACCCGAAACCAATAAACCCAAACCCTATAAACCCAAACCCAATAAACCCAAAAACCCATAAACCCATTAACCCCAAACCCATAAACCCAAAACCTATAAACCCAAACAATAAACCCAAAACCCATAAACTCAGAAATCACAAACACAAACGCTATACACCCAAATCCCATAAATCCACAACGCTTAAACCCATAACCCCAAAACCCATAAACGCAAAACCCTTTACCAATAACCCATAAACCCACAATCTATAAATCCATAAACCCAAAACCCATAAACACAATATCCATGAACTCGAAACCCATAAACCCAAAACTTATAAACCCAAAACCCAATAACCCAAAACCCATTAACCCAATAACCCAAAACCCATTAACCCAAAACCCATTAACCCAAAACCCACTAACCCAAAACCAATTAACCCAAAACCCATTAACCCATAATCCATTAACCCAAAACCCATTAACCCAAAACCTATTAACCCAAAACCCAATAACCCAAGACCCATTAACCCGAAACCCATTAACCCAAAACCCATTAACCAATTAAACCAAAACCCCTAAACCTAAAACTTATAAATCCATAAACCCAGAACCAATAAACCCAAAACCCATAAATCCATAAACCCGAAACAAATAAACCCAAACCCTATAAACCCAAACCCCATAAACCCAAAAACCCATAAACCCATTAACCCCAAACCCATAAACCCAAAACCTATAAACCCAAACAATAAACCCAAAACCCATAAACTCAGAAATCACAAACACAAACGCTATACAACCAAATCCCATAAATCCACAACGCTTAAACCCATAACCCCAAAACCCATAAACGCAAAACCCTTTACCAATAACCCATAAACCCACAATCTATAAATCCATAAACCCAAAACACATAAACACAATATCCATGAACTCGAAACCCATAAACCCAAAACTTATAAACCCAAAACCCAATAACCCAAAACCCATTAACCCAAAACCGATTAACCCAAAACCCACTAACCCAGAACGCATAAACCCAAAACCATAAAACACAATACCCATTAACCCAAAACCCATTAACCCAAAACCCATTAACGCAAAACCCATTAACCCAAAACCCATTAACCCAAAACCCATTAACCCGAAACCCATTAACCGAAAACCCATTAAACCAAAACCCCTAAACCTAAAACTTATAAATCCATAAACCCAAAACCCAAAACCCATAAACCCAGAACCCATAAACCCAAAACCCATAAATCCAAAACCAATAAACCCAAAATCCATTAACCCAAAACCCACTAACCCAGAACGCATAAACCCAAAACCATAAAACACAATACCAACAAAAACAAAACTCATTTACCGAAAACTGATAAACCCAAAACCCATTTACCCAAAACCCATTAACCCAAAACCCAAAACCCACTAACCCAAAACCAATTAACCCAAAACCCATTAACCCATAACCCATTAACCTAAAACCCATTAACCCAAAACCCATTAACCCAAAACCGATTAACCCAAAACCCAATAACACAAGACCCATTAACCCGAAACCCATTAACCCAAAACCCATGAACCCATTAAACCAAAACCCCTAAACCTAAAACTTATAAATCAATAAACCCAAAACACCAAAAACCCAGAACCCGTTAACCCAAAACCAATTAACCCAAAACCCATTAACCCATAATCCATTAACCCAAAACCCATTAACCCAAAACCTATTAACCCAAAACCCAATAACCCAAGACCCATTAACCCGAAACCCATTAACCCAAAACCCATTAACCCAAAACCTATTAACCCAAAACCCAATAACCCTAGACCCATTAACCCGAAACCCATTAACCCAAAACCCATTAACCCATTAAACCAAAACCCCTAAACCTAAAACTTATAAATCAATAAACCCAAAACCCATAAACCCAGAACCCATAAACCCAAAACCCATAAATCCAAAACCAATAAACCCAAAATCCATTAACCCAAAACCCACTAACCCAGAACGATTAAACCCAAAACCATAAAACACAATACCCATTAACCCAAAACCCATTAACCCAAAACCCATTAACCCAAAACCCATTAACCCAAAACCCATTAACCCAAAACCCATTAACCCAAAACCCATTAACCCAAAACCCATTAACCCAAAACCCATTAACCCAAAACCCATTAACCCAAAACCCATTAACCCAAAACCCATTAACCCAAAACCCATTAACCCAAAACCCATTAACCCAAAACCCATTAACCCAAAACCCATTAACCCAAAACCCATTAACCCAAAACCCATTAACCCAAAACCCATTAACCCAAAACCCATTAACCCAAAACCCATTAACCCAAAACCCATTAACCCAAAACCCATTAACCCAAAACCCATTAACCCAAAACCCATTAACCCAAAACCCATTAACCCAAAACCCATTAACCCAAAACCCATTAACCCAAAACCCATTAACCCAAAACCCATTAACCCAAAACCCATTAACCCAAAACCCATTAACCCAAAACCCATTAACCCAAAACCCATTAACCCAAAACCCATTAACCCAAAACCCATTAACCCAAAACCCATTAACCCAAAACCCATTAACCCAAAACCCATTAACCCAAAACCCATTAACCCAAAACCCATTAACCCAAAACCCATTAACCCAAAACCCATTAACCCAAAACCCATTAACCCAAAACCCATTAACCCAAAACCCATTAACCCAAAACCCATTAACCCAAAACCCATTAACCCAAAACCCATTAACCCAAAACCCATTAACCCAAAACCCATTAACCCAAAACCCATTAACCCAAAACCCATTAACCCAAAACCCATTAACCCAAAACCCATTAACCCAAAACCCATTAACCCAAAACCCATTAACCCAAAACCCATTAACCCAAAACCCATTAACCCAAAACCCATTAACCCAAAACCCATTAACCCAAAACCCATTAACCCAAAACCCATTAACCCAAAACCCATTAACCCAAAACCCATTAACCCAAAACCCATTAACCCAAAACCCATTAACCCAAAACCCATTAACCCAAAACCCATTAACCCAAAACCCATTAACCCAAAACCCATTAACCCAAAACCCATTAACCCAAAACCCATTAACCCAAAACCCATTAACCCAAAACCCATTAACCCAAAACCCATTAACCCAAAACCCATTAACCCAAAACCCATTAACCCAAAACCCATTAACCCAAAACCCATTAACCCAAAACCCATTAACCCAAAACCCATTAACCCAAAACCCATTAACCCAAAACCCATTAACCCAAAACCCATTAACCCAAAACCCATTAACCCAAAACCCATTAACCCAAAACCCATTAACCCAAAACCCATTAACCCAAAACCCATTAACCCAAAACCCATTAACCCAAAACCCATTAACCCAAAACCCATTAACCCAAAACCCATTAACCCAAAACCCATTAACCCAAAACCCATTAACCCAAAACCCATTAACCCAAAACCCATTAACCCAAAACCCATTAACCCAAAACCCATTAACCCAAAACCCATTAACCCAAAACCCATTAACCCAAAACCCATTAACCCAAAACCCATTAACCCAAAACCCATTAACCCAAAACCCATTAACCCAAAACCCATTAACCCAAAACCCATTAACCCAAAACCCATTAACCCAAAACCCATTAACCCAAAACCCATTAACCCAAAACCCATTAACCCAAAACCCATTAACCCAAAACCCATTAACCCAAAACCCATTAACCCAAAACCCATTAACCCAAAACCCATTAACCCAAAACCCATTAACCCAAAACCCATTAACCCAAAACCCATTAACCCAAAACCCATTAACCCAAAACCCATTAACCCAAAACCCATTAACCCAAAACCCATTAACCCAAAACCCATTAACCCAAAACCCATTAACCCAAAACCCATTAACCCAAAACCCATTAACCCAAAACCCATTAACCCAAAACCCATTAACCCAAAACCCATTAACCCAAAACCCATTAACCCAAAACCCATTAACCCAAAACCCATTAACCCAAAACCCATTAACCCAAAACCCATTAACCCAAAACCCATTAACCCAAAACCCATTAACCCAAAACCCATTAACCCAAAACCCATTAACCCAAAACCCATTAACCCAAAACCCATTAACCCAAAACCCATTAACCCAAAACCCATTAACCCAAAACCCATTAACCCAAAACCCATTAACCCAAAACCCATTAACCCAAAACCCATTAACCCAAAACCCATTAACCCAAAACCCATTAACCCAAAACCCATTAACCCAAAACCCATTAACCCAAAACCCATTAACCCAAAACCCATTAACCCAAAACCCATTAACCCAAAACCCATTAACCCAAAACCCATTAACCCAAAACCCATTAACCCAAAACCCATTAACCCAAAACCCATTAACCCAAAACCCATTAACCCAAAACCCATTAACCCAAAACCCATTAACCCAAAACCCATTAACCCAAAACCCATTAACCCAAAACCCATTAACCCAAAACCCATTAACCCAAAACCCATTAACCCAAAACCCATTAACCCAAAACCCATTAACCCAAAACCCATTAACCCAAAACCCATTAACCCAAAACCCATTAACCCAAAACCCATTAACCCAAAACCCATTAACCCAAAACCCATTAACCCAAAACCCATTAACCCAAAACCCATTAACCCAAAACCCATTAACCCAAAACCCATTAACCCAAAACCCATTAACCCAAAACCCATTAACCCAAAACCCATTAACCCAAAACCCATTAACCCAAAACCCATTAACCCAAAACCCATTAACCCAAAACCCATTAACCCAAAACCCATTAACCCAAAACCCATTAACCCAAAACCCATTAACCCAAAACCCATTAACCCAAAACCCATTAACCCAAAACCCATTAACCCAAAACCCATTAACCCAAAACCCATTAACCCAAAACCCATTAACCCAAAACCCATTAACCCAAAACCCATTAACCCAAAACCCATTAACCCAAAACCCATTAACCCAAAACCCATTAACCCAAAACCCATTAACCCAAAACCCATTAACCCAAAACCCATTAACCCAAAACCCATTAACCCAAAACCCATTAACCCAAAACCCATTAACCCAAAACCCATTAACCCAAAACCCATTAACCCAAAACCCATTAACCCAAAACCCATTAACCCAAAACCCATTAACCCAAAACCCATTAACCCAAAACCCATTAACCCAAAACCCATTAACCCAAAACCCATTAACCCAAAACCCATTAACCCAAAACCCATTAACCCAAAACCCATTAACCCAAAACCCATTAACCCAAAACCCATTAACCCAAAACCCATTAACCCAAAACCCATTAACCCAAAACCCATTAACCCAAAACCCATTAACCCAAAACCCATTAACCCAAAACCCATTAACCCAAAACCCATTAACCCAAAACCCATTAACCCAAAACCCATTAACCCAAAACCCATTAACCCAAAACCCATTAACCCAAAACCCATTAACCCAAAACCCATTAACCCAAAACCCATTAACCCAAAACCCATTAACCCAAAACCCATTAACCCAAAACCCATTAACCCAAAACCCATTAACCCAAAACCCATTAACCCAAAACCCATTAACCCAAAACCCATTAACCCAAAACCCATTAACCCAAAACCCATTAACCCAAAACCCATTAACCCAAAACCCATTAACCCAAAACCCATTAACCCAAAACCCATTAACCCAAAACCCATTAACCCAAAACCCATTAACCCAAAACCCATTAACCCAAAACCCATTAACCCAAAACCCATTAACCCAAAACCCATTAACCCAAAACCCATTAACCCAAAACCCATTAACCCAAAACCCATTAACCCAAAACCCATTAACCCAAAACCCATTAACCCAAAACCCATTAACCCAAAACCCATTAACCCAAAACCCATTAACCCAAAACCCATTAACCCAAAACCCATTAACCCAAAACCCATTAACCCAAAACCCATTAACCCAAAACCCATTAACCCAAAACCCATTAACCCAAAACCCATTAACCCAAAACCCATTAACCCAAAACCCATTAACCCAAAACCCATTAACCCAAAACCCATTAACCCAAAACCCATTAACCCAAAACCCATTAACCCAAAACCCATTAACCCAAAACCCATTAACCCAAAACCCATTAACCCAAAACCCATTAACCCAAAACCCATTAACCCAAAACCCATTAACCCAAAACCCATTAACCCAAAACCCATTAACCCAAAACCCATTAACCCAAAACCCATTAACCCAAAACCCATTAACCCAAAACCCATTAACCCAAAACCCATTAACCCAAAACCCATTAACCCAAAACCCATTAACCCAAAACCCATTAACCCAAAACCCATTAACCCAAAACCCATTAACCCAAAACCCATTAACCCAAAACCCATTAACCCAAAACCCATTAACCCAAAACCCATTAACCCAAAACCCATTAACCCAAAACCCATTAACCCAAAACCCATTAACCCAAAACCCATTAACCCAAAACCCATTAACCCAAAACCCATTAACCCAAAACCCATTAACCCAAAACCCATTAACCCAAAACCCATTAACCCAAAACCCATTAACCCAAAACCCATTAACCCAAAACCCATTAACCCAAAACCCATTAACCCAAAACCCATTAACCCAAAACCCATTAACCCAAAACCCATTAACCCAAAACCCATTAACCCAAAACCCATTAACCCAAAACCCATTAACCCAAAACCCATTAACCCAAAACCCATTAACCCAAAACCCATTAACCCAAAACCCATTAACCCAAAACCCATTAACCCAAAACCCATTAACCCAAAACCCATTAACCCAAAACCCATTAACCCAAAACCCATTAACCCAAAACCCATTAACCCAAAACCCATTAACCCAAAACCCATTAACCCAAAACCCATTAACCCAAAACCCATTAACCCAAAACCCATTAACCCAAAACCCATTAACCCAAAACCCATTAACCCAAAACCCATTAACCCAAAACCCATTAACCCAAAACCCATTAACCCAAAACCCATTAACCCAAAACCCATTAACCCAAAACCCATTAACCCAAAACCCATTAACCCAAAACCCATTAACCCAAAACCCATTAACCCAAAACCCATTAACCCAAAACCCATTAACCCAAAACCCATTAACCCAAAACCCATTAACCCAAAACCCATTAACCCAAAACCCATTAACCCAAAACCCATTAACCCAAAACCCATTAACCCAAAACCCATTAACCCAAAACCCATTAACCCAAAACCCATTAACCCAAAACCCATTAACCCAAAACCCATTAACCCAAAACCCATTAACCCAAAACCCATTAACCCAAAACCCATTAACCCAAAACCCATTAACCCAAAACCCATTAACCCAAAACCCATTAACCCAAAACCCATTAACCCAAAACCCATTAACCCAAAACCCATTAACCCAAAACCCATTAACCCAAAACCCATTAACCCAAAACCCATTAACCCAAAACCCATTAACCCAAAACCCATTAACCCAAAACCCATTAACCCAAAACCCATTAACCCAAAACCCATTAACCCAAAACCCATTAACCCAAAACCCATTAACCCAAAACCCATTAACCCAAAACCCATTAACCCAAAACCCATTAACCCAAAACCCATTAACCCAAAACCCATTAACCCAAAACCCATTAACCCAAAACCCATTAACCCAAAACCCATTAACCCAAAACCCATTAACCCAAAACCCATTAACCCAAAACCCATTAACCCAAAACCCATTAACCCAAAACCCATTAACCCAAAACCCATTAACCCAAAACCCATTAACCCAAAACCCATTAACCCAAAACCCATTAACCCAAAACCCATTAACCCAAAACCCATTAACCCAAAACCCATTAACCCAAAACCCATTAACCCAAAACCCATTAACCCAAAACCCATTAACCCAAAACCCATTAACCCAAAACCCATTAACCCAAAACCCATTAACCCAAAACCCATTAACCCAAAACCCATTAACCCAAAACCCATTAACCCAAAACCCATTAACCCAAAACCCATTAACCCAAAACCCATTAACCCAAAACCCATTAACCCAAAACCCATTAACCCAAAACCCATTAACCCAAAACCCATTAACCCAAAACCCATTAACCCAAAACCCATTAACCCAAAACCCATTAACCCAAAACCCATTAACCCAAAACCCATTAACCCAAAACCCATTAACCCAAAACCCATTAACCCAAAACCCATTAACCCAAAACCCATTAACCCAAAACCCATTAACCCAAAACCCATTAACCCAAAACCCATTAACCCAAAACCCATTAACCCAAAACCCATTAACCCAAAACCCATTAACCCAAAACCCATTAACCCAAAACCCATTAACCCAAAACCCATTAACCCAAAACCCATTAACCCAAAACCCATTAACCCAAAACCCATTAACCCAAAACCCATTAACCCAAAACCCATTAACCCAAAACCCATTAACCCAAAACCCATTAACCCAAAACCCATTAACCCAAAACCCATTAACCCAAAACCCATTAACCCAAAACCCATTAACCCAAAACCCATTAACCCAAAACCCATTAACCCAAAACCCATTAACCCAAAACCCATTAACCCAAAACCCATTAACCCAAAACCCATTAACCCAAAACCCATTAACCCAAAACCCATTAACCCAAAACCCATTAACCCAAAACCCATTAACCCAAAACCCATTAACCCAAAACCCATTAACCCAAAACCCATTAACCCAAAACCCATTAACCCAAAACCCATTAACCCAAAACCCATTAACCCAAAACCCATTAACCCAAAACCCATTAACCCAAAACCCATTAACCCAAAACCCATTAACCCAAAACCCATTAACCCAAAACCCATTAACCCAAAACCCATTAACCCAAAACCCATTAACCCAAAACCCATTAACCCAAAACCCATTAACCCAAAACCCATTAACCCAAAACCCATTAACCCAAAACCCATTAACCCAAAACCCATTAACCCAAAACCCATTAACCCAAAACCCATTAACCCAAAACCCATTAACCCAAAACCCATTAACCCAAAACCCATTAACCCAAAACCCATTAACCCAAAACCCATTAACCCAAAACCCATTAACCCAAAACCCATTAACCCAAAACCCATTAACCCAAAACCCATTAACCCAAAACCCATTAACCCAAAACCCATTAACCCAAAACCCATTAACCCAAAACCCATTAACCCAAAACCCATTAACCCAAAACCCATTAACCCAAAACCCATTAACCCAAAACCCATTAACCCAAAACCCATTAACCCAAAACCCATTAACCCAAAACCCATTAACCCAAAACCCATTAACCCAAAACCCATTAACCCAAAACCCATTAACCCAAAACCCATTAACCCAAAACCCATTAACCCAAAACCCATTAACCCAAAACCCATTAACCCAAAACCCATTAACCCAAAACCCATTAACCCAAAACCCATTAACCCAAAACCCATTAACCCAAAACCCATTAACCCAAAACCCATTAACCCAAAACCCATTAACCCAAAACCCATTAACCCAAAACCCATTAACCCAAAACCCATTAACCCAAAACCCATTAACCCAAAACCCATTAACCCAAAACCCATTAACCCAAAACCCATTAACCCAAAACCCATTAACCCAAAACCCATTAACCCAAAACCCATTAACCCAAAACCCATTAACCCAAAACCCATTAACCCAAAACCCATTAACCCAAAACCCATTAACCCAAAACCCATTAACCCAAAACCCATTAACCCAAAACCCATTAACCCAAAACCCATTAACCCAAAACCCATTAACCCAAAACCCATTAACCCAAAACCCATTAACCCAAAACCCATTAACCCAAAACCCATTAACCCAAAACCCATTAACCCAAAACCCATTAACCCAAAACCCATTAACCCAAAACCCATTAACCCAAAACCCATTAACCCAAAACCCATTAACCCAAAACCCATTAACCCAAAACCCATTAACCCAAAACCCATTAACCCAAAACCCATTAACCCAAAACCCATTAACCCAAAACCCATTAACCCAAAACCCATTAACCCAAAACCCATTAACCCAAAACCCATTAACCCAAAACCCATTAACCCAAAACCCATTAACCCAAAACCCATTAACCCAAAACCCATTAACCCAAAACCCATTAACCCAAAACCCATTAACCCAAAACCCATTAACCCAAAACCCATTAACCCAAAACCCATTAACCCAAAACCCATTAACCCAAAACCCATTAACCCAAAACCCATTAACCCAAAACCCATTAACCCAAAACCCATTAACCCAAAACCCATTAACCCAAAACCCATTAACCCAAAACCCATTAACCCAAAACCCATTAACCCAAAACCCATTAACCCAAAACCCATTAACCCAAAACCCATTAACCCAAAACCCATTAACCCAAAACCCATTAACCCAAAACCCATTAACCCAAAACCCATTAACCCAAAACCCATTAACCCAAAACCCATTAACCCAAAACCCATTAACCCAAAACCCATTAACCCAAAACCCATTAACCCAAAACCCATTAACCCAAAACCCATTAACCCAAAACCCATTAACCCAAAACCCATTAACCCAAAACCCATTAACCCAAAACCCATTAACCCAAAACCCATTAACCCAAAACCCATTAACCCAAAACCCATTAACCCAAAACCCATTAACCCAAAACCCATTAACCCAAAACCCATTAACCCAAAACCCATTAACCCAAAACCCATTAACCCAAAACCCATTAACCCAAAACCCATTAACCCAAAACCCATTAACCCAAAACCCATTAACCCAAAACCCATTAACCCAAAACCCATTAACCCAAAACCCATTAACCCAAAACCCATTAACCCAAAACCCATTAACCCAAAACCCATTAACCCAAAACCCATTAACCCAAAACCCATTAACCCAAAACCCATTAACCCAAAACCCATTAACCCAAAACCCATTAACCCAAAACCCATTAACCCAAAACCCATTAACCCAAAACCCATTAACCCAAAACCCATTAACCCAAAACCCATTAACCCAAAACCCATTAACCCAAAACCCATTAACCCAAAACCCATTAACCCAAAACCCATTAACCCAAAACCCATTAACCCAAAACCCATTAACCCAAAACCCATTAACCCAAAACCCATTAACCCAAAACCCATTAACCCAAAACCCATTAACCCAAAACCCATTAACCCAAAACCCATTAACCCAAAACCCATTAACCCAAAACCCATTAACCCAAAACCCATTAACCCAAAACCCATTAACCCAAAACCCATTAACCCAAAACCCATTAACCCAAAACCCATTAACCCAAAACCCATTAACCCAAAACCCATTAACCCAAAACCCATTAACCCAAAACCCATTAACCCAAAACCCATTAACCCAAAACCCATTAACCCAAAACCCATTAACCCAAAACCCATTAACCCAAAACCCATTAACCCAAAACCCATTAACCCAAAACCCATTAACCCAAAACCCATTAACCCAAAACCCATTAACCCAAAACCCATTAACCCAAAACCCATTAACCCAAAACCCATTAACCCAAAACCCATTAACCCAAAACCCATTAACCCAAAACCCATTAACCCAAAACCCATTAACCCAAAACCCATTAACCCAAAACCCATTAACCCAAAACCCATTAACCCAAAACCCATTAACCCAAAACCCATTAACCCAAAACCCATTAACCCAAAACCCATTAACCCAAAACCCATTAACCCAAAACCCATTAACCCAAAACCCATTAACCCAAAACCCATTAACCCAAAACCCATTAACCCAAAACCCATTAACCCAAAACCCATTAACCCAAAACCCATTAACCCAAAACCCATTAACCCAAAACCCATTAACCCAAAACCCATTAACCCAAAACCCATTAACCCAAAACCCATTAACCCAAAACCCATTAACCCAAAACCCATTAACCCAAAACCCATTAACCCAAAACCCATTAACCCAAAACCCATTAACCCAAAACCCATTAACCCAAAACCCATTAACCCAAAACCCATTAACCCAAAACCCATTAACCCAAAACCCATTAACCCAAAACCCATTAACCCAAAACCCATTAACCCAAAACCCATTAACCCAAAACCCATTAACCCAAAACCCATTAACCCAAAACCCATTAACCCAAAACCCATTAACCCAAAACCCATTAACCCAAAACCCATTAACCCAAAACCCATTAACCCAAAACCCATTAACCCAAAACCCATTAACCCAAAACCCATTAACCCAAAACCCATTAACCCAAAACCCATTAACCCAAAACCCATTAACCCAAAACCCATTAACCCAAAACCCATTAACCCAAAACCCATTAACCCAAAACCCATTAACCCAAAACCCATTAACCCAAAACCCATTAACCCAAAACCCATTAACCCAAAACCCATTAACCCAAAACCCATTAACCCAAAACCCATTAACCCAAAACCCATTAACCCAAAACCCATTAACCCAAAACCCATTAACCCAAAACCCATTAACCCAAAACCCATTAACCCAAAACCCATTAACCCAAAACCCATTAACCCAAAACCCATTAACCCAAAACCCATTAACCCAAAACCCATTAACCCAAAACCCATTAACCCAAAACCCATTAACCCAAAACCCATTAACCCAAAACCCATTAACCCAAAACCCATTAACCCAAAACCCATTAACCCAAAACCCATTAACCCAAAACCCATTAACCCAAAACCCATTAACCCAAAACCCATTAACCCAAAACCCATTAACCCAAAACCCATTAACCCAAAACCCATTAACCCAAAACCCATTAACCCAAAACCCATTAACCCAAAACCCATTAACCCAAAACCCATTAACCCAAAACCCATTAACCCAAAACCCATTAACCCAAAACCCATTAACCCAAAACCCATTAACCCAAAACCCATTAACCCAAAACCCATTAACCCAAAACCCATTAACCCAAAACCCATTAACCCAAAACCCATTAACCCAAAACCCATTAACCCAAAACCCATTAACCCAAAACCCATTAACCCAAAACCCATTAACCCAAAACCCATTAACCCAAAACCCATTAACCCAAAACCCATTAACCCAAAACCCATTAACCCAAAACCCATTAACCCAAAACCCATTAACCCAAAACCCATTAACCCAAAACCCATTAACCCAAAACCCATTAACCCAAAACCCATTAACCCAAAACCCATTAACCCAAAACCCATTAACCCAAAACCCATTAACCCAAAACCCATTAACCCAAAACCCATTAACCCAAAACCCATTAACCCAAAACCCATTAACCCAAAACCCATTAACCCAAAACCCATTAACCCAAAACCCATTAACCCAAAACCCATTAACCCAAAACCCATTAACCCAAAACCCATTAACCCAAAACCCATTAACCCAAAACCCATTAACCCAAAACCCATTAACCCAAAACCCATTAACCCAAAACCCATTAACCCAAAACCCATTAACCCAAAACCCATTAACCCAAAACCCATTAACCCAAAACCCATTAACCCAAAACCCATTAACCCAAAACCCATTAACCCAAAACCCATTAACCCAAAACCCATTAACCCAAAACCCATTAACCCAAAACCCATTAACCCAAAACCCATTAACCCAAAACCCATTAACCCAAAACCCATTAACCCAAAACCCATTAACCCAAAACCCATTAACCCAAAACCCATTAACCCAAAACCCATTAACCCAAAACCCATTAACCCAAAACCCATTAACCCAAAACCCATTAACCCAAAACCCATTAACCCAAAACCCATTAACCCAAAACCCATTAACCCAAAACCCATTAACCCAAAACCCATTAACCCAAAACCCATTAACCCAAAACCCATTAACCCAAAACCCATTAACCCAAAACCCATTAACCCAAAACCCATTAACCCAAAACCCATTAACCCAAAACCCATTAACCCAAAACCCATTAACCCAAAACCCATTAACCCAAAACCCATTAACCCAAAACCCATTAACCCAAAACCCATTAACCCAAAACCCATTAACCCAAAACCCATTAACCCAAAACCCATTAACCCAAAACCCATTAACCCAAAACCCATTAACCCAAAACCCATTAACCCAAAACCCATTAACCCAAAACCCATTAACCCAAAACCCATTAACCCAAAACCCATTAACCCAAAACCCATTAACCCAAAACCCATTAACCCAAAACCCATTAACCCAAAACCCATTAACCCAAAACCCATTAACCCAAAACCCATTAACCCAAAACCCATTAACCCAAAACCCATTAACCCAAAACCCATTAACCCAAAACCCATTAACCCAAAACCCATTAACCCAAAACCCATTAACCCAAAACCCATTAACCCAAAACCCATTAACCCAAAACCCATTAACCCAAAACCCATTAACCCAAAACCCATTAACCCAAAACCCATTAACCCAAAACCCATTAACCCAAAACCCATTAACCCAAAACCCATTAACCCAAAACCCATTAACCCAAAACCCATTAACCCAAAACCCATTAACCCAAAACCCATTAACCCAAAACCCATTAACCCAAAACCCATTAACCCAAAACCCATTAACCCAAAACCCATTAACCCAAAACCCATTAACCCAAAACCCATTAACCCAAAACCCATTAACCCAAAACCCATTAACCCAAAACCCATTAACCCAAAACCCATTAACCCAAAACCCATTAACCCAAAACCCATTAACCCAAAACCCATTAACCCAAAACCCATTAACCCAAAACCCATTAACCCAAAACCCATTAACCCAAAACCCATTAACCCAAAACCCATTAACCCAAAACCCATTAACCCAAAACCCATTAACCCAAAACCCATTAACCCAAAACCCATTAACCCAAAACCCATTAACCCAAAACCCATTAACCCAAAACCCATTAACCCAAAACCCATTAACCCAAAACCCATTAACCCAAAACCCATTAACCCAAAACCCATTAACCCAAAACCCATTAACCCAAAACCCATTAACCCAAAACCCATTAACCCAAAACCCATTAACCCAAAACCCATTAACCCAAAACCCATTAACCCAAAACCCATTAACCCAAAACCCATTAACCCAAAACCCATTAACCCAAAACCCATTAACCCAAAACCCATTAACCCAAAACCCATTAACCCAAAACCCATTAACCCAAAACCCATTAACCCAAAACCCATTAACCCAAAACCCATTAACCCAAAACCCATTAACCCAAAACCCATTAACCCAAAACCCATTAACCCAAAACCCATTAACCCAAAACCCATTAACCCAAAACCCATTAACCCAAAACCCATTAACCCAAAACCCATTAACCCAAAACCCATTAACCCAAAACCCATTAACCCAAAACCCATTAACCCAAAACCCATTAACCCAAAACCCATTAACCCAAAACCCATTAACCCAAAACCCATTAACCCAAAACCCATTAACCCAAAACCCATTAACCCAAAACCCATTAACCCAAAACCCATTAACCCAAAACCCATTAACCCAAAACCCATTAACCCAAAACCCATTAACCCAAAACCCATTAACCCAAAACCCATTAACCCAAAACCCATTAACCCAAAACCCATTAACCCAAAACCCATTAACCCAAAACCCATTAACCCAAAACCCATTAACCCAAAACCCATTAACCCAAAACCCATTAACCCAAAACCCATTAACCCAAAACCCATTAACCCAAAACCCATTAACCCAAAACCCATTAACCCAAAACCCATTAACCCAAAACCCATTAACCCAAAACCCATTAACCCAAAACCCATTAACCCAAAACCCATTAACCCAAAACCCATTAACCCAAAACCCATTAACCCAAAACCCATTAACCCAAAACCCATTAACCCAAAACCCATTAACCCAAAACCCATTAACCCAAAACCCATTAACCCAAAACCCATTAACCCAAAACCCATTAACCCAAAACCCATTAACCCAAAACCCATTAACCCAAAACCCATTAACCCAAAACCCATTAACCCAAAACCCATTAACCCAAAACCCATTAACCCAAAACCCATTAACCCAAAACCCATTAACCCAAAACCCATTAACCCAAAACCCATTAACCCAAAACCCATTAACCCAAAACCCATTAACCCAAAACCCATTAACCCAAAACCCATTAACCCAAAACCCATTAACCCAAAACCCATTAACCCAAAACCCATTAACCCAAAACCCATTAACCCAAAACCCATTAACCCAAAACCCATTAACCCAAAACCCATTAACCCAAAACCCATTAACCCAAAACCCATTAACCCAAAACCCATTAACCCAAAACCCATTAACCCAAAACCCATTAACCCAAAACCCATTAACCCAAAACCCATTAACCCAAAACCCATTAACCCAAAACCCATTAACCCAAAACCCATTAACCCAAAACCCATTAACCCAAAACCCATTAACCCAAAACCCATTAACCCAAAACCCATTAACCCAAAACCCATTAACCCAAAACCCATTAACCCAAAACCCATTAACCCAAAACCCATTAACCCAAAACCCATTAACCCAAAACCCATTAACCCAAAACCCATTAACCCAAAACCCATTAACCCAAAACCCATTAACCCAAAACCCATTAACCCAAAACCCATTAACCCAAAACCCATTAACCCAAAACCCATTAACCCAAAACCCATTAACCCAAAACCCATTAACCCAAAACCCATTAACCCAAAACCCATTAACCCAAAACCCATTAACCCAAAACCCATTAACCCAAAACCCATTAACCCAAAACCCATTAACCCAAAACCCATTAACCCAAAACCCATTAACCCAAAACCCATTAACCCAAAACCCATTAACCCAAAACCCATTAACCCAAAACCCATTAACCCAAAACCCATTAACCCAAAACCCATTAACCCAAAACCCATTAACCCAAAACCCATTAACCCAAAACCCATTAACCCAAAACCCATTAACCCAAAACCCATTAACCCAAAACCCATTAACCCAAAACCCATTAACCCAAAACCCATTAACCCAAAACCCATTAACCCAAAACCCATTAACCCAAAACCCATTAACCCAAAACCCATTAACCCAAAACCCATTAACCCAAAACCCATTAACCCAAAACCCATTAACCCAAAACCCATTAACCCAAAACCCATTAACCCAAAACCCATTAACCCAAAACCCATTAACCCAAAACCCATTAACCCAAAACCCATTAACCCAAAACCCATTAACCCAAAACCCATTAACCCAAAACCCATTAACCCAAAACCCATTAACCCAAAACCCATTAACCCAAAACCCATTAACCCAAAACCCATTAACCCAAAACCCATTAACCCAAAACCCATTAACCCAAAACCCATTAACCCAAAACCCATTAACCCAAAACCCATTAACCCAAAACCCATTAACCCAAAACCCATTAACCCAAAACCCATTAACCCAAAACCCATTAACCCAAAACCCATTAACCCAAAACCCATTAACCCAAAACCCATTAACCCAAAACCCATTAACCCAAAACCCATTAACCCAAAACCAATAAATCTATATACTCATAACCCAAAACCCATTATCAAAAACGAATAAACCCGAAACCCATAAAACCAAAACCCATAAACCCAAAACATTATAACGAAATCTCACAAACCCAAAACCCACAAACCCAAAACGCACATACCCAAAAGCGGAAAACCCACAAACCGAATTAACCCAAAACCCATAAACCCACAACCCGTAAACCCAAAACATACAATCGTATATCCCATAAACCCGAATCTCTTAAACCCAAACCGCATAGATCCAAAGCCCATAAACCCACAACCCATAAACCCAAAACCCACAATCCTAAATCCCATAAACCCGAAACACATAAACCCAAAACGCATAGACCCTAAACGTATAAACCCAAAACACATAAACCCAAAACCCATAAACCCAACCCCATAAACCATAAGCTCATAAACCGAAAACCCATAAACACAAAGCCGATAAACCCACGATCCCGTAAACCAAAAGCCGATTGAGCCAAACCCTATAAACCCAATACCAATAAAGACAAAATCTATAATCAAAAATCCATAAACTCCAAACATATAAACCCGAAACCGGAAAATCCACAAACCAAAATCCCATAATCCCAACACCCATAAGCCTAAAACTAATTAAACCAAATCCCACAAACTGAAAACGCAGAAACCCAACACCCATAAACCGAAAACGAATTAACCCGACACCCACAAACTGAAAATGTACACACCCAAAATCCACAAATCCAAGACGCCCATATCCAAAACTAGAAACCCACAAATCCATATACCCAAAACGAATTAACCCAAACCCCATAGACTCATAAACCCAAAACCCATAAGCCCAAAATCCATAAACCCATAACCCATAAACCCATAAATCCAAAACCCATAAACCCAAAACCCATAAACCCCAAACCCATAAACCCAAAACCCATAAACCCAAAACCCATAAATACATAAACAAAAAACCTATAAACCCACATCCTATATGCCGAAAACCTATAAACCCAAAACTCACAAACGCAAACCCTATAAACCCAAAACCCTTAAATCCACAATCCTTAAACCCATAAACCTAAAACCCATAAACTCACAACCCTTAAACCCATAAACCCAAAGCCCATAAACACAAAGCCCATAAAACAAAACTCATTAACCGAAACCCCATAAATTCATAAACCCAAAACCCATGAACCCAAACCCTATACACCCAAAACCCATAAACCCAAAATCCATAAACGCAAAACCCAAAATCCATAAACACAAAATCCAGAAACCCAAAACCCAGAAACCTAAAACCCATAGACCTATAAAGCCATACCCATGAAACGAAAACCCAAAAATCCAAAACACACAAACCCAAAACCGGAAAACCCACAAACCGAAAACTCATAAACCCAAAACTCATAATCCGAAAGGTCACAAACGAAAAAATAATAAACCTAAAACCCTTAAACCCGATGCTCATAAACCAGAATCAAAAACTCAAAACCCATAAACCCAAAACCGATAAACCCATTTGGGGTTATGGGTCTTGGGTTTGTGTGTTTTAGATTTATGGGTTTTGGGTTTATGGGTCTTGGGTTTACGGGTCATGGGTTTATGTGTCTTGGGTTTGTGTGTTTTGGATTTATGGGTTTATGGGTTTTGGATTTATGCGTTTTGAGCTTATGGGTGTTGGGTTGACGAATTTTGGGTTTATGGGCTTTGGATTTATGGGTTTATGGGTTTTGGGATTATGGGTTTGGGTTTATGGGTTTTGGATTTATGGGTTGGGTCTTATGGGTTTATGGGTTTTGGGTTCATGGGTTTTGAGTTTTGGGTTTAAAAAATCGAATATTTTCTAGAGTTACATATATAGTACTTTATGCCCATCTCAACTGTTGCCACTTTTTGACTTGGAAAGCGGGACTAATGCACTGTTAAAATACAATATTGTTAAAAGACAATCGAAAATCAGGGTTATTGGTAGATCTTAATGAAATAATGGAATTTGGACTAGTTTCTAGTGATGTTACTGTTTTCCTGCTAATCATTTTTGCGGACAAAAAGTGTAATTTTAGTCTCGCTTTTCAGGGTAAAAAGTGGCCATTTTCGTTCAGATGGGCATAAAATATGTTAATACATGATCCTAATATAGCTACCGATAGACTGTTGAGCGAAATCAAACAATGCATTGGATCAGCAAAAATAAAAATGAGCTATAATAAAATCGTAGACACTAAAAAATGTTTGTATAATTTATAGTAGATGGATCGTGAGAATGATCAACTTAAAGTACAGTACAGAAGATATGACAATATATTAGATAAGGTAATTATAGATGCAAAAGTTACGTACGATAAAAGTCTGATCCAAAATAACACAAAAATAGAAAAAAAAAATGATAAATATTGATACTATTAGTTATGTAAAATTTGATAGTGAGATAAATGCAGAAAAAGTTTTAATAGCTAATAACATTAACAAGTATTTTGGTGAAATAGGTAAAAAATTGAGTGAGGAAATTGATAAACATACAAATGCTGAGTTAAAATTACCAGATATGAACACAAATTCGATCTTTTTAAAATCAACTATTGCGCATGAGGTAACAAGTATTATTGATACTTTGAAATTAAAAAATGGTGGAGTTGACAAAATAAGTTAACACTTCGAAGATATTTTGCAACAATATTGCTGAACCTTTAGCGCATTAATTCAATTCTTGTATTAAAAAAGCTATATGGCCTGATGCACTAAAAAAGGCGGAAATTGTTCCTAGTTACAAGTCTCGAGTGAAGCATAATATATGAAATTATAGACGTATTTCATTAATATCGAATGTAGCTAAAGTTTTTGAAAGAATTATCTATAACAGAATTTTTTATTTAATTAAAAAGAGTAATATGATATCTGAACACTAATTTGGTTTTATGAAAAAAACTGGTACAATTAATGCTCTAAATTACATAAGAAACATACTATAGTATAACTCATAACTTTTCTAGATTTATCGGAAGCATATGATACTATAGAGCACAAAATATTATTAAACAGACTTTATTGTATTGGTATAAGAGGAAAGGCGTTGGATCTACTTTCAAGTTATCTTAATAATAGATATCAAGTAGTTCAAATAAATGATAATCAAAGCAATAACATGTTATTAAATACAGGTGTTCCATAATATCAGGATCTCTACTTTTTATACTATATATTAATGATATATTGAAAGAGATCCCCCTAGAGGCAATACTGCCATATACAGATGACACTGCAATAATATCCACTTGGAGTGAAGCGCAAGAAACTATGAATAAGTGTTAAATAAAAATTGATAAGTGGTTAACAGTAAATAAGTTATCTTTAAATATTGAGAAAACTGTTTTATGACCTATGTTAACTACAATGATAGTGTTCCACCTCAAATAGATATAAAAATTAAGGATAGAATCTGGTCCATATTTTTATAAAATTGCCAAATCAATGCCAACAGAAACATTAAAAATGATATACTATTCTTTATTTCATAGTATAATAAGTTATGGAACATTAGCTTGGAGAGGAGCTTATAGAAATATTAAAGATTTATTGCAAATCTACAGAAAAAGAATTTTAAGAATAATTAATAAGAATAATTTTGTTATACAAGATAATCCTATGAACTTGGAACAACTGTTTATATTTGAGGCATCATCTAGTATAACTAGGAAAAGAAGCTTAATTATACATAAAAATAACAGAAGGGTTAGCGACAAGAATAGTTATAAAGAAGCAATTACGACTTTTAACAGTTACCAAATAAGTTTCAAACTTTAAATATAGATAGAATTTCTCATAACAAATTGTTAAAAAATTGGATTAGATGTAACTAAGAATCACTGTGATATATTATTACTGTCTGTACATAATATATTGATTTATATAATAATATGAATAATGTTTCAAACTTTGTTTTGTTAAACTTTAAATTTTATAATGCACGGTTTTAACCCTTGGCCGACACACTTCTGGCGTCAATCATAGCCGACACACTGGGGCGTTTTTTACCCCAGCCACATAATCGTCTATTCTAAGTGAACTAAGCTGTTTTTCATCTTAAAAAATTCACAGTTGTACATTAACTACCCTTTTTTAAGACAATATGAGTGCGATGCAAAAAATTTTCAATATAATTTGTTAAAAAAAATATAGTTTGCAAAAAACTCCGAAAAATGACCAGTTTTACTTAAAAATTCATAACTTTTTCAATTTTGCGAATTGGAAGCTCAAATTCCAGCAGCATTCTGTCGAAACATATTGCTTTATATAAAAAAATATTGTGATAGTGCCCGCTGAAAAAAAGGTATTTATGTTGAAGAATGAATATCAGAATTTCAGTCATTTTTCAAAAGTGCATTTTTTCATTACAAACCTCATTTAATACTGAAAATTCACAAAAATAAATCGAGGAATGAAGAAAAATAGTCAAGTTAATCGAAAAACATACTTTATTACAACTTAGCCGATGAAAATATTATTGATTACATGCCCGAACACGTTTTACAAAACATCAAACGGTGAACTTTGCAAATGGGGCGCTGACAACTTACGCAACCCTCATTTGTTTTTCTATCGGTTTTTCGCGAGCAGTCTGCACATCTCAGTCTTTTCGGTAATTTCACTCGTTCATATCCTCTTTCTTTGTGAACGTCGAGGCCCAGAATCCCGGCAATGCCGACTTTCAAGTCACGGCGCAAAGTGACCATGTCGTTGTACTTTTTCAGTAGATACGGTCTGATCAGGTACAAGGAAAGTTTCAAGGCAACTGATCGCAGTACACTTGTCATTGGAATTATCAGCTTCGAGTTTGCACTTCAAGAGAATGCGAGAGTTCACCGCAGCCTGGTCAAGCATGCCGTAAAAAATTCTCATTGGACAGCGATTCGTCCTTCTCGTCACCGTATACGAATGGCATGGCTGGTCAAAAGTGTCGGTTCCTCCTTTTGTTTTATTATAGTGATGAATAATTTTAGGCTTACTAACTGTAACTTCTGTTGTGTGCATATATGAAGAAAGTAGCAATACGATTTTATTTTTCTTTGATGTAAAGCTGACCAGCGTAAGATTATCTGCATGGCAGAACTTGGACTCTGGCGGTGACTTGGAAGCAACTCTCATTTCAGCTGGTATTTCTCTCTTATTCTTTCTCATCGTTCCAGTAATTGTCATGTAGTATGGTGCAGGCAGCATACGGAGTAGAGGTACAGACATGAACCAATTGTCACAAGTTACTGTACGATGAGAGCCATGGATAGGAGCAGTAACGATACGGAAAAAATACTCGTGGATCTTTTCTTCTCGAACGACAGCAGATCTCTTGCCTAAATAGAGCACACCGTAAATCTGAAATAAATTAAATTGATATTAAAAAACTGCTATATGTATTTCCCAAAACGAAGGCGAAATATGAAAGTATATTTACCAAGTATGAGGTTTCTGCATCGTTTAGCGTAACTATTTTCAAACCGTATTTATCTGGCTTATCCTTCATGTACATACGAAACATACATCTGCCTCGAAAACTCAACAACTGTTCGTCGACAGTGCATTTATTGCTTGGCGTATAATACTGTTGACAGTTCATCATGAAAATATCCCAGATTTGACGAATTGCAGAAAATCTATTATTCTCATCTCGCAACTTCTTGTCGTCAAACCGCAAACAAGAGCCTAGAAATGTAAATCTCAGCCTTGGGAAAACGCATCTGTAGAGCGTAATGCCATTTTTTTATCCCAAAGTCTGTCATTATCTACATTGGTAGATTTCCATAGCCCTTGGTAATATAAGACGCCAATATATGCTCTAATCTTATCACGATCAGTCAAATGATGGTAGCTTTCTACTTTGTCTGCGGCAACCAACTCCAAACAGACTTCTTCGATCTTATTATTTGTATGTTCCACAATAATATCGATCATTACATCGCTGAAAAGTATATCCCAAAACTTTTCAATAGAATCAAGATTTTTGGCATCACCATTTGGTCCAGGTACATAGGCAGGTAAAACATCGCTTACTCGATATGCAAAAACAAATTGAATTTTCAAACTGCGCTTCATTTTTCCCTCTCTTTCACTCTTGCTTTCTCTCATCCCACTTATATTTCGTTTCTTTTTCTTTTTTTTATGTCCCTTTAGAGTTCCCCTTCCCCCTCTACTCTCACAATCTCGCTTTCTCTTTTATTACCTCTCGCTCGCTCGCTCGCTCTTTCTTTCAGGCGCTTGTATACCCCCGCTACCTGCACCACCCTTCTTTCTAATTTTCCCTACTATGCGTATTATATATCTATAGTACTAACCAGAACGACGCTCAGGAGCTCTTGTCTTCCATTTGAAGCCATCTTTGCCTTTCAAAGTAGAGCTCGGTCGTCCCCGGGCCCTTGACTCCAAAAGACGCTTGTCCAAAGTGACGTCTTCCATGCCCACATCCAATTCTGAAGACGCATCCGTAGCGTCGGAATATTCGGATTTATGCCCAGAAACTCCTCCACTTTCACTCCCTTCGCTCTCTTGAGCCTCTTCGTCCTCGGAAGGAACTTCTTGCGTCTCATCGAGGAGCTCTTGCCGAATCGTGCGACGTCGAAGATTGTAGGCCATCTTACGATATTCAAAATACTATTAGTTTGTGAAGAAAAAAAATCACACTTTCAAAACATAGTTTACTCACCTTCTTCGATGATTTGTAGCACAAAAACACGCGAAACAAAAATTCAAAAAAAAAATCAATCTCAACTGTAGCCGACACTCTGGGGTCGTTGACAACCCCGCTCCAATTCACTCTGGTGTCACAGACAGACTGACGCACTTGACTCACCGGAAACTATACTAAGTGAAAGGGCTACTCTCCAACTACAACTAGATGGCACTACGGGCCCGGTTTCCGAACATTAAGGGGGGGAAATTTGAAAAGTATAAGGCCCGGTCACGAACGACCCCAGTGTGTCGGAAAAGGGTTAAGTTAGTTTTAAGTATATATATATGAACGATTCTCTGTGAAATCGAAGACAAAAAATTTTCTTTTTCTCTAACCAATTTTAACATGCATATAGGATTCTTATAAGTGTCTGTGAATTTTTTCAGATATTTTTGTCCAAGTATATTCGAGTAATAGTGGGTCAAAGACGGTAATTTTAGCATTTTTTGCATTTTAAAGCTGTTTTGAATGATTTTTAGCTCAATAGGAGTGCATTTTATGCAAAAATTGAGTCGGTACTTTTTATATGCAAATTTCCTGAGTCTTCATTACATGGATTTAGTCGATTTCAAAACTCAAAAGTTTAAAAACTTTGAGAGATCGATCACTCGGTCGACTACCACAAAATTTATGGAGATGCCTTTATTAGTACAAAAGTATCTGTACAAGTCCCAGAATGGCAATCGAGCTGGATTTTTTGCTAAAAATGAAAATAACAGTCAACTTATGCTAAAATATGATTAAAATGCCTATTTAGCACCATGAATAATTGGTTCGATCATTCATCTCAACGCCGAAAGTTCATGGAGATGCCTTTTTTAGTACAAAAGTACCTGCATAACTCCCAGAATGATAATCAAGCTGTATTTCTTGCTAAAAATATAAATAACAGTCAAATTAAGCTAAAATATGATTAAAATGCTTGTTAAGCACCTATAATAATGGGTTCGACTACACGGATCATCACTAACAAAATTGTGAATGTAGCTTATATTAGTACCAAAGAAACTGATATAGTCTCAATACCACAATAAAGCTGCATTTCTTGCTAAAAATAGAGATAATGGTCAAATTATCCTAAAGAATTATTAAAGCGTACACATTAATAATTATTTAGGATAATTTGACCATTATCTCTATTTTTAGCAAGAAATGCAGCTTTTTTTATATTTCTTACGTTATTTTGACCAAAAAATGTTCCTACAAACATGCACGATAGTTCGAGAATCGCACAAGACATTTTAAAACATATGACACGAACATATAGTACTTTGCTCTCTACAAATGGGAATTGCAGGTATAATTTTATTACGACTAGTCTATTGCCTATTCAAAAAATTATAAATGTCAATTATCCCTAAATATCACACTGAGTTCGTTTCATTTTGGATTAAAATGTAAAATGAAACTCAACATGTGATATCAATTTCAAGTTGTGAAGTTACCTAATTGCGAGATTGGTAGCACGCGGAGAGATAGGGCAAATATAATAGAGATAGATGTATAAAGAAGTACTTATCAGCTATTCAAAGAAAAACTGAGAATCTACAAACAACTTATAAACAATTTTTAATATTACAACTTCAGAGTGTAAATGTCAATGTCAAGTGATACAATTCTAAAGTAACTAAAATTTCAAAGTTCAAGTATTAGAATATCCAATGGACTCTTTTTAACACTTTCAACTACTACAAATCTTTAAAGTATAAATGCAAAAACATTTAATACATTCTTTTAGCATTTTAAACAATGCGAGTCTAAAAATATCAAACTATTAAAATTAGTAAACATCTTACAAATTTCAAATATTACAGTTATAAAGTGTAAATGCAAAGACATTTAATACATTCTTTTAGCATTTTCAAACAATGCAAATATAAAAATCTTATACTATTAAAATTAGTAAATATCTTTCAAATTTCAATTACTACAAATCTTTAAAGTATAAATGTAAAAACATTTAATACATTCTTTTAGCATTTTCAAACAATGCAAGAATAAAAATCTAAAACTAATGAAATCAGTAAATATCATTCAAATTTCAAGTACTACAAATTTTTAATCTGTGAATGCAAAAACATTTAATACATTCTTTTAGCATTTTCAAACAATGCAAGTATGAAAATCTCAAACTATTAGAATTAGTAAATATTTTAAAAATTTCAAATGCTACAATTTATTCAGGTGTATATACTAGAACATCGAATACATTCTTTCAAGAATCTCAAATTTTGCAAGCCTAAAAATTTCAAACTATCAAACTAGAAAATATCTTTCAAATTTCAATACTACAATTGCTAAAGTGTAAAGACTAAAATATTTATCATACTCTTTTAATATTTTTAAGCAATACAAGTCAAGAAAAATTTACATAGGATTCGTTATCACTGGGACGATATGTGTACGTATTTTTTCCGGGGCCTTATTCCATAAGCGTGTTTTGCGAGACAAAAAGACAGTAAGCAGTGACACAGCTTAATAATGACACAAGTAGGTATGAAGCGGTACGCATGCGCACATGCTTGGACGCATGTTTTTAGATTAGGTAATAATATTCATGTGGGCATCAGTCAAGTGCAGATATAGAGGTTAGGTCGCACGTTAATAATAATACATAACTTAAAATTAGCTATGTTCGTAAGATCAAAATAATTGTATTATATCTATGGGTTCCCGGAAAAACAAGTCCATTTTTTTGAAAATTGAGTCGTGCGATTTTGGTACCCTTACATAGTATATTTTCAGATAAAACTAGAAAAAATAAAAAACGGGTACAAAAAAATTAAATCGAAAATAAAAACTTTAAGCCTTAAAATCATAAAAAGTGTACTTAAGTCGTTTTTCCGGGAACCCACTAATATTTATATTATTTAAAATATATTAAAATCATTATTTTTATATTATTGCAGAATAACAGTCTCAACAAGAAATTCAGTGTCACTGTTGTATACTAGGTAAATGTGGAAAACTTACACCAAGTGTCCAACTTCTGTTTTTAAGGTGATGCTAAAGCCACCTGTCACCGACAAATCCAAGGAACCACTTTTCTCATTTAATTTTCAATTATCAGTAAATATTTTTTCTGAAATATTATTGTCCTAATGAAAAACAACTTTTCAGATATTTTCTCAAAATTTAAAATTGATTTAAATAAGTGATTCCCCGTATTTGACGATGACAGGGGGTTTAGGATCACCAAGTGCATTTACAGTATTAAATGATAATTTTATTCTTTGGAGAGGATGATTGCAACTGCTGTTTGGTTGCAGAAATTATCCCGACATCAAGAAATTATTTGTTCTGTAGATAGTCCTATATATATTATTAATGTAAAATAATGTGACACAATAGATAAATAAAAGAATACTAATTTCCTGAATGAATGTACAAATAGTACGTAATATATTTTACACTTTATCGTATATTTTAAAAATTTTTATATTAACAATATCAAAACTTAGGTTGTAGACTCGAACTATACTATTCTAAATATCCGAGTCTACCCGGGAAGCAATAACGACCGGTTTGTCTGGCAATTTTCGGAAGCAAGAGAGTATATGGAACGACTTCGAATAGATGCAAATTTTCCTCATCACTACTATATACTAGATAAGGAAAGAATTCAGTCTCGTTTATATGGTTGAAATATTTACTTATTTTAAAAATTATTTTTAATTCAAATTATATCCCGAGTAAAAATGACATATATAATTATATATAACTATATATTATATAGAAACAAAGTATATATAATAATAATAATAATAATAATATGACATTTTTACTCTGGATGTTTAATTATTAAAATAAAAAAATGTTTTTTTTTGTAGCAGACAGTGGCTACACTCCTTCTCCAATACTATTAACACCAGATCTTAATGCAGCAGAAGGATCTCCAGTACATGAATATACATTGGAGCATGTAAGGACTCGTTGTATTGTAGAGCGGACCATTGAAGTACTGAGCAGTGTGTGGATGGCAGTTAATCGTAGTAGGAAATTATATTATTCACCAGAAAGCATTGCCAAAATTATTCATGCTTGTGCCATTTTGCACAATTTTCGAATAAGACAAGGGTACGTATACATAGATTTCTATACTAATCTTTTACTCCATTTTACTACAAATCATCATAAATTAAAAACTTGATGTATGTTAAAATATTTATTTATTTATCTATTTCAGCATTTTTTATGAATATAATAATGAAATTCAGCCTATTATAATGAATAATAATGATGGTGACATGAGAGGGAGAGGAGAATATCCTGCAGATATAGCAGAAAGGAACCGCATTATTGCTCAGTATTTTACATAGAGCACTTCTATAAAATACTACAATCAAGTTCTACTAATGAAGTTATTCATAGTAAAGATTATGTCTTGGACTTATGTTTCATCGATTAATATTGTGTATGTATAGCTAAGGTATTGACCCGCTTTGTGTCCTTGCTAGGTGTCATAAGACCTGCAGTGATATTACTTAAGGTTACTCTCGGTACTGAACTAGTCCAAATGTGTACACTTTTTTGTAATAAATAGAATAAATACATTTGTGTGATTTCAATGTATAGTTGTAAATTGGTGTTATGCGAGAATTTAAACAGTAAAGATTCTATAATTTAAATAATATATCATATTAAAGAAGAATAGTTAATGAAATGAAACAAATTATTTCAACAAAATCGTGACGACAAAAGAATAAAAATTGTCAATTAAAAAAAAATTTTACTTACACACTTGAATTTTCTTTATTTTTCAATCAATTTTAATATTTCGATGCTTATTATCTTCTTTAAACAGTTGTCTATAAATTCACCATTAAAGAAATTATATATTAATTTAACTTTCACGAGAAAAGACTAATTGTTTATAAGTTTTTACATAGAAAACGTTTTTATATATAAACAAATACTCTTTTCTCTTTAAAGATAAAAAAATATATAGTTTTTAAACGGTAAATTTATAAACAAATGTTTAAAGAACAAATTAAGTACCGAATTATTAAAATTGATTACAAAATAAAGAAAATTATATTGTACAAGTAATTTTTTTTAAACTTGATAATATTTACGCTTCTGACGTCACAATTTTGTTGAAATATTTTTTTCCATTTCATTAACTATTCTTCTTTAATATGCTATATTATTTAAATTATAGAATCTGTGGCTTTTTATATAATTGTTTTTTGTAATGGTCAATGAAAACTGACCAAACTACCTTGAGTGATAGGTGAGAGTGATTTGTAAATTAATTATGGAAAATAATAACAATTACAAAAAATAAATACAATTTTATTACACTATTTTATAACTCTTATATTTTATTTTACTAGCAAAATCCAGCGTTCTTCGCGCGCTCAATGTTGTTATGCGCTACTTTCTTCACATACTAAGAGGGCCCAGGAAGTAAGATTTTTTCAACAAAGGAAAAAACAATGCATATTTTTAAATGCGACGTTTCGTCAACTTTTTCGTTGACCTCATCTGGCTGATTTATTAAAATTGATTTATTCAACGCCAATTAATTATTGTTCATAATAGTATTTGTGTACTATTCTTAATTAATACAAAAAATTTAATTTTAATAATTCAGTTAAATAAAGTTAAATATATTTCAAAATTTGACTTTTTATTATTATAATACATATTTATTGCAGATAATGTTTAAAACCATTTTTAAAAAATTTTGCATTTAAACAAATGTAGGAAATGATCTTAAACATAATTTTACAATTTTTTTTTAATTCAAATTCAAATTTTTTAGGATTTGCATAACTTCTATTTTAATACGTTCAATGTGTGTGTATATTGATGTGGTCGATTGGTTTCATGACATACGCTCTTTAAGTCTTTGTAATGTGTGTCTCTATAAGGTGACTTAGAAGTCGTCTTAGGACTTAAGTGAGATAAATGAATGGTGAATGATATTATACTCTCTCATCTTCAATTCTGTCTCACTCGTCGAGGTCATGGAAATCTGCCCTAAAACCTATCATAAGAGACAAAAACATCGGCTTGCGCATGCGCATTGGCATCAATTTGACTGTCTGAGTAGTGTATCGGCTGTCATTTCTGTGTCGCAAAACACGCTTATGGAATAAGGCCCCCGGAAGGTCCCGATATTTGACCTGATCTCAGAAAGTTACAAGTGTAGCGAGACCGGTTTAACCAGCCTCCGCTCCCACGGAAACATATGAGCTACCGATATTACGGTCGGTGGGAAGAGAAGCGAATGCTCCACGGTTACGCTATGTATCTATGGAGTAGCTCGAATTCGTATCAAGAAGTGCAGTTCCATTAAGCTATGAGACAGTGTCCAGGAATGCACTAACACCAACTCAGCAGCAGCAGTAAGGCTGCGAGGAGAGAACACAAGAGTCGGCCCCGCTCCAGCGACACAGTGCCCAGAAATACGCTGACACCAGCTCCGTAGTTGCAGCGAGGCTGCGAGGAGAGACCATCAGAGTTTCCCCCGCCCCCTCCCCCCCCCCCCCAGCAACGCGAGCGATACAACAGCATCGGGACTGCGAGGAGAGACCTTAAGTATCCCCCTTCCTCAACCAGGTGTCCAGCGCGACAGCAGCTTATAATCAGATATGAAGAAGAAGACGAAGCGAAATGATCAAGCACAAGCACTGTAAACATTAAAATGCCTTTTATACAGACATTTATTTTGATACAATATTATAAAACTATTCATTTCTTATTTGATCGCTTAAGATCAAAATCTAATTCAACATTAAGTACCAATTTTTTATTTTATTTACTCTAGACTAATAACGCATTCTAAAATATTTTGATAAATAAGCTACTCGAACTATACACATGTTGATAATAATCTCTACATTGCATTACACAATCAGTTTTTGTAATTTTAATCTTATAGTTAAGGAGTAACACCACTCTAGGTACACCTATTTTTTACGATTTTTTGTGCTTAAATAATAAGTGAAATGAAAAATTCGTTTAAAGAACTTTATTGTACAATTAATAAAATATAAAAAAAAATATTTTTTGACGCTCAAATGGGAGAACAGTTTTCTCGTACATGATGAACCCTAGAACAAAAAACAAAGTTTTTCTTCAAGTACATATTAGTAGGCGTGGTAGTACGTAAGGATTTTTTTTAAATCAAATTTTAAAAAAATGGTGCACATTTGAAATAAAGTTTCGATTTAGACCAAAAAATTTTTCTTACATGTGTACCATTTTTTAAAATTTGATTTCTTGTCATTCTTATTCAAACGGTTATATCTGTAAAATATAAAATTGAAAATTTTTGAAAAAATTGAGATCATAAAGAATATTTAGAATAATATCCTGTTAAATTTTTTAAGCTTCATATTTATCTTTTGTCGAGAAAAAAATAATATTGTTTAAAAATAGCTTTAACTTCAGTAAATCGACAGCATTTTTTATCTGAAACTTTACAAAAAGGTAGTTTTTTACTATCTCATGACTTGTTTTTTCAGATCATGAGATCTTTTACTTTCTGATATTGATGTTATGGTTTTTTTTATTTTTTTTTATCGCTTATATCTCGAGAACAGCGTGGTCATTTTTTATCAAAAAGGACTCATTTTTTTCCTTTTTAAATGAAGATTCAAAATTGCAATGATATTTCAAGATTCATCGACTTGTTTTTGTTCTATAGTGATTATTTTATTTTTTGATTTTTGAGTTTTAGTTTTTCGGGTATTTTGGAATGTTAGAAATTTTATGATTATAATATATTTTATATGATTACTAGTAAATTAAACAAAACAAAAAATCAACACACCTATCTATTTACGTCTTGGGTGGTGTGGAAAAAATAGAAGAAACTTGTATTTAAATGTTATTTTAGAGAAAATTTTCTTGATAAGTGAAAACCAACAACAACCAAATTCTCTTCTATATTTATATATGATGAAAACTAAAATTTAGTGTAATGTTCATTCTATTTTTATAAGTAGAGAGTTTAAGAAGTCAGTTAAAAAATTTGTAAACGTTAAATGTTAAGAAAATAGTAATATTTTAATTATTAATTTATATTCTGAGGGTTGGCGAGTGACGCGAGCAGGAGGAGTTCTGTTGATTGATATTTTAAAGTATTGAATGAAAAATTATTTTAAGATAAATGATATAATGTTTATCAATATTTTTGTTTTATTTTTTATAAATATAGGTAAAAATCATACCTATGTACGGATATAGTTATGTGATTTTAGATGTCGTTGAATTCAAATTCAATGTGAAAATTATTAATTTAAAAAAGTAATGTTACTTAAAACTGCTTAATACAGATTTAATTTATATATAAATGTAAATTAAAATATAAATATAAAATAAAAAGAAGATTATGGCTACAGCCAGTTTAATTAAATGTTCTGAATTAAACCATGAATGATAAATCAGCACACATTTTTGAGAACCGAATTAAAAAGAGGTATAGCAATTTAAAATGCCAATGAATAGGCAGCGGCTTTTTCTTTTTTAGGAGATTTATACTATGATTCGAGCATTTGGGATAAGTATGTTGTATAAAAATATGGTTTTGTACCAAACTTCAGTCCTTTAAACCTGCCCTAATGAAAGATATCGCAGAAAACGTGATTCTTTTATGCCACAAACAAATACATTTTTCTCCAAGCTCAGTTAAAATATTGTTTTTACACTAACAAAAATTTAACGTATTTTTTATTATTCTTTCAAAATAGGCATCGCCCTAAGCAATTTTTGAGTGACTCATTCAAGAAAAATCATTCTATATCTCTATGATTCTTTTCGTCGCTTACAAGGTTTAAAATAGGCTGGAAGAATATTTTATGTGCATACTAATATTAGTTTTATACGTCAGAATTTTTTCAAACTATATACACATCTAGAATAACAAAAACTAATTATTTATGTGTTATTTTATGATTTTTTTACTTTAAATCATTTAAAAACATCAAATCGCTCACTCATAATACATTATATTCCCTTTTAATACTGATTTTGACTTTTAATGCGTTTTTAACAATCCCTAAATGCTTAGGACACCATATTTTATCTAAACTCAATCAATATTTATTGTCATTGACAGTTAATTGACACTAGAATATCATACTTTTCTTTAAAAAATATAAATATTTATCATAATTGATAGTTTATTATCAGCCGTCAACTTGGTTGTGCAGAACTGTCATCAGAATCGCATTTAGCGACAGTTGTCAATAAATTGTCAATTATGATGAATATTTATATTCTTTTAGAAAACGTATGGAATTCTACAGTTTTGGCAGCCACTAAGTTTCTGACAACTGTTTTGCATAACCAAGTTAACAGTTGTCAAGAATTGTCAATTATGATGAATATTTATATTTTTTATGGTATTCTCCGGGTTTGAGAGTCCTTAAATGCAATTCTGATGAAAGTTCTACATATCTAAGTTAACCGTTATAAATAAACTGTCAATTATGATAAATATTTATATTTTTAAAGGAAAAGTATGGTGTTCTAATGTTTTGACAGTTGCTGAATTACGATTCTGATGATAGTTTCGCATAACAAAGTGGACAGTTAAAAATAAACTGTCAATTATGGTGAATGTTTATATTTTTTAAGGAATAACATGTCATTCTAGGGTTTTGATGACCGCTTAAGGAGTCAAGCTTGAGTTAAATTCTGTAAAAAATCATTGTCCATTTTATAGACGGCCAAAATATTTTGACACAAACTAAGTTGATGCAAGTTTTTACATCTTAAATATGTATATTTTACGTAATTTTGCCACGAATTAGTCGGCCCCTCTAAGTGATCTTTATAGTCCCTTGAAAATACGCTAATCTACATTATTGTATTTAACCACCTACCACATGTTTTTGAATCAGGTGGTGCATTTTTCATGAACACCAAGGCTTTAAAGTATTCTTCAAAAGTGTACTCATGGACTTAATTTATTTATTTATTTATTTATTTAAACCATAAAGAATTACAAATTATTGTCTACCCCGTAATTCCCTGTAGAGGTAAACAAAGTTACCTATGAACAGGTCCGGTATAAGTACATCTAACTTAAGTACTACTTAAAACTATAATTCTAAACTTAAAACTACAATTCTAATTCTAAACTTAAAACTAAATATTACAACTGTGACATTGTACATTTGTTTTAACTTAAATACTATTTCAACAGTGTTGTAAAATTTGTTATATAAAATTTAACATTAATTTAGGCGATTATTATATCTTTAACATATCATCAGTTCCTATAGTACTCTCCTTGAGTACGTTTCAATAATATAATTTCTATCGGATTTAATCCATTTCTTTAGTTTGTTTTTTTGGTATAAATTACTAATTTCTAGTTCTTTTAAATCATTTGGTAAACTATTGTAACTTACTATTGCCTTTGTATAACTGTTTTTGTTACTGACTTTTTTTTGACTTTTTGGTATGGCTAAACTTTTATTTCTTGTTATACTGTTAGAATGTATGTACTTATCTTTAAGAGTGTTGTAATGAAATTTTAGAGATTCAAATGTAAATATTTGTTCTATATTCATTGGGTAATCTAAAGTTATAGGATAATTTTTATTCACAATTTTTAGAATTTTATTTTGTAACCTTTGTAGACAGGTTATATGGGATTTGTAAGCTCCGCCCCAAGCTATTACACCATAGCTAATTAATATATGAAAAAATGCATAGTATATCATTTTTAAAACTTCTTTAGGCATTGATTTGGAGATTTTATAAAATATATAAACTAGGTATTTCGTATTTTTAATAATGTATTGTATGTGTTTATTCCACTTTAGATTATAATCAAAAATAATGCCCCGATATTTACATTCTTCAACTCTACAAAGGTTTTTATTTTTTATCTTAATATTTATATATTCAAGAACACTATCCTTGTAGATACCGAAAGTCATGTATACTGTCTTTTCAATATTTAAGGACAATTTATTTAATGCTAGCCACTTTTCAAGTAGGTACATATTTAAAAAAAGAATTATTTCCAATTGTTAGAGATACATGTATCAATAATAGTAGTATGTTTATCGTATTATCCTAGTATTATTATTGATATGTGTGTCTAACAATCGAGAATAATATTTTTTTTTAAATGTAGCTCCTTAAGTCCATGCGTACCCTTCTGAAGTATACTTTAAGGCCACGGTGACCACGAAAAATGTTCCGCTTGATTCAAAGACACATGGTAGATGGTTAAAAAGGCTTAAACTCAATAATGTAGATTAGCGAATTTCCAAGGGACTATAAAACCACTTAAAGGGAATTCGTAGAAAAATCACATATAATATATATATATTTAAGATATAAAAACTTGTATCAACTTAGTTCTGTCAAAATATTTTTCCCGACCATAAACTGAAATATGATTTTTACAGAATTTAACTCAGGCTTGACCCCTTAATACGATTCTGATGATAGTTCTGCATAACAAAGTTGACAGTTGCCAATAAACTGTCAATTATGATAAATATATATTTTTTTAAGGGAAAGGATGGTATTCTAGAATATTGGCAGTCTCTAAATGCGTTTCGGCTGACTGTTTTGCATAACCAAGTTAACAGTCACTAAAAATTGTCAATTATGATGAATAACTATATTTTTAAAGTATTCTAGGGTTTTGACAGTCTCTAAATGCGGTTCTGATAATAGTTCTGCTTAACTAAGTTGACAGTTGAAAATAAATTGTAAATTATGATAAATATTTCTACTTATTTCGGAAAAGTATTATATGCTAGGGTTTTGACCAATGATTCTCATCTCTGTGAGGAGGTCGCTGAGTGGATCCGCCCGGAGCTTGACAATCTCAAGGTTGAGCCAGACGAAATAGATATATAGTGATTTTCAAAGTGTATCACTTACGTTAATGATAATAATAATGTAATATATTCATGCAGGAAGTCAGGAACTCAAGTACTGCATAATATGACAATTTGTACCGAAGGATTACAATAAAAATTAGGATTTATTCTAATTTCAAAATGTTTTAAGTTTTAACAAAAAATGGGTCAATAACAACAATCAATATAATTCAGTTAGTCTTTTTAGCAATTAACCAGCGAATAATGCTACCCACACCGTCGGAAAAAAATTGCATTGTGGTAGCTACGTTACACTGCTAACTCCTTAGAAACCTAACCTGTAATACAAATAAAATCCCCAAAACCGCGATTAATTTCCCAAAATTTAACAATAAACTTTACAACACTTGGTCTTAATAATACACTAATTATTAATCATATTCAAAACCGACTATAATTCAATAACCCGCAATAACAATAACCGTTCTCAAATCGAAGAGGTATGAATTATTAGTTAGTATATCATATAATAAATATATAAATACATAAACTCACCAATTACGTAAGGTGGTTCTATAGCAAATTTTTAAAAATTTGCTAGTCACATGATAGAATTTTTTTAAATTGGTAGTTATATTAGTTACCAAAGAAGAGAGATTTTTGTCAATTTTCATAAACTTTTAGTCAGCATACCAATAATTATGCAGGAAAACCGAGCAATTTTCAATGAAAATTGATGTTTTTTCAAGATTGCCCTGGCGCATTGGAATACAAATATAGCATTTGAAAATAAGTATGTAATATCTAACAGCTGTACCACCCACTCCCGAGGATCATCACCTTGTCGTGAGCCCGTATAGGGTCGGTGGAGGGGCTCGTTTGGTCGGACCGAGAACAACCTCGGGCCGAGCTTGGGAAGAGGGCATAGATGGAAGGGCTCCCGGTAAAATGGGCTCTCCTGTGAATGCGGATTTAACAGGGGCTATCAATTGGTTGAAGGTCTGCCCAACAACCATGGGACCTCCACTGTTGAAGGGCTCCCGTGAATGGACTCTCTCCGTGCTGGGAACGAGACTTGGCTCCTTTTCTCTCACCTGAGAGAGGAGGGATACGAGGATGGCTCCTGCGGTCCGACTAGAGGCTAAGGGCAATCCCCCAGCATGGCGAAGGCGGTAGTGCCGGCTGGGACAAACTTTTACAATACATACAACAACACAATCACGAACAGACACATATACGAATACTGTGGGCGCGTAACAAAACATCTGCAGGTTCGATCGTCCGGGGGCACTGCAGCGGGGGTTAGGTCATAATGGGCTGAGCGTGGGATCCGCCGAGGCCACTGGAGTCGTGCCTGTTCTTCCCAGTGGGTGCCTCCGAGGTTGTGACAGGCGGGGGCAGAGTAGTGACGCCTGCCACCAACACTAATACATCCGCACTTACAAACTACATGAATAATGCAGGTAAATAAAGAAAGCGTACTAAAAGCGCTAGTACTAACGGGGCTCCCTGGCTCCACACAAGGTTTAGATAGACAAACGTCTCGGGTGGCTGACGTCGGTGCGACGTCGGCCAATACAGGAATGTTGACGGAGGAGGGTCTCCGGGCGGCTGTGGGGGCAACCCTGACGGCAAATAACGGAGACTCTCAAGGCGGGAAGGGTTCTGGGATGGTAACTGCCCAAAAAAGTAATAGGCATAAGAATCGGAAATCCCCTACGGGGTCGCAGCTAAAAAAGAAGCGAACTAAGGGGATATCGGAGGCAGGATAGCACACCGATATACCCATAAGAACGCGATCGGACGGCTCCACTCCGAGAGAGTTGAACAGACGACTCGTGGGGGGTACTTCGGGCAGCTACATATTTTCCACTGCATGAACCAGACCGACAGGGCATCGTTGGAGGCTAATGTCGGCAAATGGTTATGTGGGAAGGGCACCCAACTCATGGCTATTGAGATGGGGAACCTCGCGAAGCTGGCAGGGGCTCTGATCTATGTCCCGGGGGTACACGGGTTGAGCTGGTAGTGAAGAGACTTGGAATGCAGAACTCCACTTTCAAACCGAGGTCCTGGGGGGTCATCAAAAGTAAGACGGTGACCACCGGGAAGGAGGCGAAAAAGATGGAAGAGACGGCGATTCGGACCATGCTGGAGCCGGATGAAGTGGAGGCGCTGGAGGCACTCGACTTCAGACCCTTCTGCGGCCGGGCAAGGGCACACGCCGTCGTTCTCAAAGAAAGGGTGATTAAGGCAACAGCGGAACAGAAGACAGAGGAGGCAGAGGAAGTCATGGAGACGGACCCCCAGAAGAAGATGTAAGTGAGGTTAACGAGGTGAGTACATGGGAGTTGTAATCCAACCCAATGGGCAATACGGGGAGGCGAATTAACGTGATCGAGACCACTGGGACCGGTTCCATAACGGCATCCACAATCTCGTTCACGCAGATAAACTTACACCACAGAAAAAGCGCTTTGGCGATACTAACCAGGCGAATGACAAAAGTGTACATAGGTATGCCTTATCAAACCACCTTGAATTCATAAAGGCAAGATAGCAGGCATAGGCAATTGTGGCAAACTCGTTAGTGGTAGACTCATTTATGGGGCGCGATGATAACGCACACCATGTCATATGGGGCAGCTCAAACACCAACGGCATGGGTGAAATGCTGCTCGAATACCGTCTCGACAAATATGGATATATTAAATAAAGGAAGCAAGCCGACCTTCCAGAACTCGATAATGGAAATAAGAGGCTGACAGGTCTCGGGGGAAGTCTGGATGTCGGATCACAATCAAATTATGTTCCAGAACGGAGGGACAGCGACGGAGAATAGGTTGAACAGAGACTCAAGGAAAACGAACTGGGCCGAATATATGGAGGAACTCAAGGCTAAGATCGTTAACTTCCCCACCACATATGGGATGGCGGAGGATATAGATCACTGCTGCGAGATCCTACGAGAAATAATCATCAGCTCATCTGAAAACAACTGCGCCTAGGAAATGCGCGGCCCCTAAAGGAACCCCACGGTAGAATCACTCCTTTAAAAAGCAGCGCAGAAAGGTAAGACGGTTTTACAATAGGTCCAAACGAACAAAAAGAAACCCAGATATGCTCTTTTTCAGAACTGTACAAAGGGAGTACAAGAAGGAGATCGAATTGGCCAGAGAGCTGGAATGTAGAGGATACTGCGAGAACCTAAGAAATATGACCGACACGGCCAGATTGTACAGGATTCTACAGAACCCAAAGGGTCCTGTGGTGGACACTGTCCATCTAACTACGGGCGCATGGGCGGAGAATGAACAAGAGGCACTAACCGGGCTACTCGAGGCCCACTTTCCGGATTTCAAAGCCTCAGATAAAGAGACAAGCTTTTGACTTCGCGCGTGGAGTGAGGACTGGAAGCTGGCAAGATACATGACAAACAAAAGTTAGAATAGAGTGGGCAGTGAACGCGTTCGAGCCCTATAAGGCATCGGAGTCGGATGAGGTATTCCCGGTGGTGCTACAGAAGGGCCACGACGTGCTGGCGTCAGCAATGGCAAAGCTGTTCTGGACGTGCCTGGCTGTGGGACACGTACCCGGTAGCTGGATACCGACGAGAGTGGTGTTCCTCCCAAAAACAGGGAAGGCATAATACTCTGAATCAAATGACTACAGACCGATCAGCTTGTAATCGTTTCAACTAAAGACGATGGAAAGACTGATCGATGTATACATCATGGAAACATCGCTGGTAGAGGTACCTCTACATGCTAGGCAGCATATATACCAGATAGGCAAGTCGGTGGACATGGCCCTAGTGGAGATAGTAAGCTTTATACATAAAGGCATGAATAATAAGGGCATGGTGATGGTAGCCTTTCTAGATGTGGATGGTGCTTTCAACTATACGACTAGAGAGGCGATAATAAAAGGCATGAAGGCGCATGCCGTACCGATAACCCTATACAGCTGGATTTGGCGCATGCTAAGCTGCAGGATGATAGAGGCTCAATGGGGAATACACACAAGGAAAGGTAGGTGAACAAGGAATGCCCGCAAGGGGGGTTCTTTTCCCCCACAATGTGGTGCCTGGTGGTCGAGGAAATGATACGACTCCTAAATGAAGCAGGGTTTTACGTTCAGACGACATTCTTATAATGGTAAGAGGCGATTACCAGAAAGTGCTGACGGGCCTTATACGACACGCGCTGGAAATAGTGGAGACCTCTAGCAAGTCGGTAATTCTCGGCGCTAATCCCGAGGTCAGTGTCATATTGTGCACCACTAGTTATAAGGTGAAATCGATCAAGGGATTCCACCTGGGGGGCGTTCCTCTTAGCCTGGTCAAAGAGGCCAAGAACTTGGGAGTCACATTTGGCAGTCAGCTTTATTGGGGTAAATACATTAAAAGAAAATGCGAGCTTTTGGCAAAACCTGGGGAATGGAACTGGAGAAGGTAAGATGGCTCTGTGAGTCTATCATCAGACCGAGACTGACTCATGGAGCTCTCGTCTGGGACCAAAGAGGGAAACTCATGGTACATGACAAGGCACTCGATAGAGTGGAAAGATTAGTGCTGGGAGGAATGATAGGATGCATACGGACGACACCCATTGTCGCGCTAGAGATCCTGTTGGACATCCCACCACTGAACAAGGTGATTAGGGTAAACGCTTTTAAGACCTACTATAGGCTAAAGGTAGCACCGAACTGTAACCAATTCAGGGACAGTGTACTTGTTACAGGAACTCTGCCGGACATCGACAGAGCAGGCTACGACAGGATTACAGAGAGGATCCTGTTCTCAAACCTCTACACGGTCATAATTCCGGACAGGATAGAATGGAGCGAATAGTCGCACGACCTCATAAAGGTGGGTATTGTCTGATTCATAGACGACTCTAAGTGCTATGACGAAGTGGGAGCAGGAGGGTGGGGAATGAGCCGCTCGCAAGAGCTGGTATGCTCGCTGGGCCCCCATGTGAAAGTCTTCCAGGCGAAAGTCAGGCCTATTAGGGAATGTGCGGAATGGCTAATGGATGGTAGCATTGTGCAGAGGGTAATAATCATCTGCTCGGCTAGCAAGGCTGCACTACTCGTACTAGATGGAATTAGCATCACCTCCAAGAAGGTACTAATATGCAGGGAAGCTCTATCCGTCTTATCGGCTCGGAACTTAGTGAGGTTGCTGTGGGTGCCAGAACACTCGGGCATCTAGGAAAATGAGAAAGCGGACAGGCTGGCCGGCAGAGGCTCAAAACAAGGTAAGGGCAAAATACTGCAAAATAGCAGTCCCACCCTGCGAAGCGAAAATGGCCGCGGTGGCCTTGCTGAGAGAGAAACTGCAAGAGAAGTGGAGAGACACAAAAGACATAAGACAAGTAAAGGAAATGCTGGGGGACAGTCCACCAGAGCAATGGATTAAAGCCATCGAAGACCTGGGCAGAACAAAGCTCAGGTCCACTAATGGCTGGCTGACAGGTGATTGAAAGGTAGGTCATTATCTCCAGAAGATGGGGATCCAAAAGCAAGGTATGGGTAGATGGTGCGGCTACAGAGAAGAAACAACCCTTCACCTGATGTGTAGGTGCCCCGCTGTCGTAGGGACGAGTCAAAGGGCGTGGGGCGTAATTTTATGGAGCCGACTACACTTAGGACGCAAAAATTAGAGTACATCAGTCAGGTTACATGGGCAATTGATAGAAGACTGTAGATTTCTTCGGCCGTGAACAATGAGCTAGGAGGAATGGTACAATGGACAATGCCTGAATGCCGAATCGGCACGTCCCCTAGTAGGGGGCGCCGAGGTCACCTCTGAAACTAAGACTATGTCTAACATCTGAACCGCACAGTTCTGTGAACTTCAAAATTTTAAAAACACAATTATAAAGAAAAATAAAATTATATTAAATTTGTATTGTACAAATCACCTAAAAAACACATTTTTAACTCTAATCATGGACAACACTTTCTGAAAACATTTTTTTGACAAATCGGAGTTCATGGTTGTAATGCGAATAAGTTGAATAAGATATCCTTAAAATTTCAGGTTTTTGATTTCTACAAACTGCACTTTTGTAAAATAAAAAATAATTTTCTGATGATTTTAAAACAATTTCTCTATTGGAGAATTTGATCAAGTTTTCTTTTAAATAATTTCTATGTTTTCTGAAGTTTTCCCGCATATTAAAGAGTAGATTAGGGCACAGGTTAGGATTCGGTTAATGTAGAAACACGCTGAATTGTGTGCAATAAAGGTCGGAGAAAAAATACGAATAAATAACAATAATAAGTTCATTAAAATAATTTCGATGGTCAATACTGCTAATACAAAATCATTGTCTGTTCTAAAAATGTACAAAGTATCAGAAAATTAAATAAGAAATAAGTCGAGTTTTTCGTCAAATTTTACTAGAAGGCCACCTTAACACAAACTTTTAAAATGCCGGGTGTTCATCTGAAAATATGCCAGGCGTAATATTTGACCACTCACAGTTTTAATTTAGAATAATTCCAAGAACATAGATAATTAAGATTTTCGTAATTCCGTGTACTAAATTGAACAATTAAATCTACTAATCGTCCTACGGACACCTGTACGACTCGGATAAATTACAATAGAATTTCCACGGCACGAGCTAACTTCTAAACAACTCAAAGGAAACTAAAATGACTACGGCGTCTCTAAACTACGAAATGATATATGCGCGTGTGATCTCTGAGTCAATCCAGCAGCTAGTGAACCAGGAGGATGTCGTCCTGCTCGGTCTCGCAGTGGCGTCTTGTTCGATTTTCCGACTCCTACTTCTGGCAATTACCTCCACCACACCGACACGCCTAGCAGTTACCATTGATGGAGTTTTCCGATAACCCACGTAGTACGGGTAGATTAAGTACTACGTGATCTAAACTCAACGCCTGGCTCGATAATGTAACATGGCGACGAGCGCGCTATTCAAAATTATAAGTAAGTGCGAGGAACAATGTTTTGTACTATCGCCATCTAGGTCAGGAGCATGGCTGCGCAGTATCCTTTAAATCATTGCGTTAGCACGACCAGGGCCACCGCAATAAGCGAGAACGTATTGAATGGCTCCGCGTTAATACCTGCAGCACTTCGCCTCGTTCCCCTCCCCACGTGCACGGTTCTCTCGCTACCGCAGAATTCATGTCATCGCGCGGTTTTGGCTTTTCCCGTTTCCACGCACGCGGCCGCTTACCGCTGGTTCGTTCCCACTCTCTCAATCCTGCTTTATTCCAAAGTACAGCGTCTGATCGTATTCTGGTGTAGCGCTCATCGTTGTCAGCTCTCTCTGGCTATACAAGTGTTTGTATGTGTGTACAGTGGTATGTGTGTACGCGCTGCGCACTCGCAGCTCTGCAGCGACGTCGTCGGCTGCTATTATTCAGCTAGCTGGCGGTCGTCTGTCTCTCTCTTTTATGTTTGCTCCAGCTCTGACTTAATTCCTGCAACAGAAAAGGATAAAGAAGCATGCACGTTCTCTTCAAGGCGGCCCTCTCGTGCTGTTCTGCTACATTTTAATGGTGGGATACTAGAGGTTTTTTGTATTCCTTTTATTTTAGGAAATGAACATATATTTGTAGAAAAGTTTTCAATGTACTGCTTCCATTGCGATGTATGCTTTTTATCCTCACGTTTCTTATCCTTGGAAAGAGAGCAGTATACAGCACCGCTTCGAGCGAGACCCATCTTGAATCAAGTGTAGGATGCAAATGAACCATCGAAGAGGATCAAAACATAATTATACACCACTTTCCCATTCCACTTAAGACTTTCTTCTAACAATAAAATATCATTTATTGTTTGTATGTACTATTTACTTCTTTTTGAAATAAGAAAACTGCTCTTTATTTTGCTTTCAGTAATTTCTGTTTACTTTCACGATTATTCAAATGAAGTTACATTTGGTTTAGAATATCGTTTTTATTTTATAACTTACATTGACTATTGGTTCTGGTACAAGTTTTGCAAACTAAAAATACATATTATTACTTTCATAATTAAAATTACATAGAATTTTGTTTTTATTTGTTTGATTGGAAATTCAATACCTCTTTATTGTTGTTACAGTTAAACAATTGATTTTTGTGTTATTAAAGTATATCAATACAAATTTTGAAAAATAACATTTTTATAGCAATTATTTTATTTTTAATAATCATTAACAAGTCTTTTGCTTCAAATTTTTTAAAGTCAAAATCATTATTCAATAATCAGTAGATGAAAGGTATTTAATATACAATGAATCAAAAACATATTACTATTAAGCGTAGCCTGTTTGGTTTTTCTTCTCTTTTTTTATTCATATTCTATACATCAGCCACTTGGAATATTCTACTTAAGCACATACACCTTTGAAAATCAGAACAGAATGAAAATTTTCTAACAGAGGCAGTATCTATAGCAAAAATAACAAGAAATAATTCACTAGAAAATTTAAATATAAGCCCATCATAGAATAATAACACTGACAATAACAGTGACGTTGAAGATTCAGAAATCTTTAAGAATTCGATTTTTATTCCATCGAACCACGAGTTTGATTTAAACGCTACTTTCAATTGTGGCAGACAAGACAATTATTCATTAATTTAAATATTACACAATAAAATAGCAGAACTTTCATAGGTCTTGAGAGTCCACCTGGTTCACCGGAAAATCAGCCTATAGTAAATAATCAAAATAACATTCAAAAAAATAACTTACCACAAATAAATACTTTAGAAGTGAATCAAATTAACGAGATGGCAAATCAGCTTAAATTACCACTAAAAGATGTAGCTAATTTAGTTCCAGAATTTTATGGAAAAAATATTTCAGTCGCAGAATACATTGAAAAATTAAAACAAGCAAAAAGCATTGTTGATAGAGCAGACGAAGCAAGCCTTACTAAGATATTGAAAATTAAATTCAAAGAGGAAGCCTATAAAGCCCTAGGACATTCTGCAATTGCTAATATCACTGATCTAATTACTGCTGTTAGAAAATTGTATCAGATTTCTGACAATATCCACATTCTTTATGGAAAACTATCACAAATTTTACAAAATGAAAACAAATCAGTTATAAATTATACTAATAGAATAAAGGATTGAGTATTAAAAATTAAAGAGTTAAAGGCAGCAGAAGATGGCATAGACAATGCTACTGTAGAAGCATTTAATGTAACTATAGAGGCTGATCCTATAAAAAGTTTTAGAGACGGTCTCAAACTAGAAATAAAAGTAGAATTAGGAGAGCATGCTACTTTAGAAGCAATATCTCTAGCTGCCATAGAAATTAAAAATAAATTAAATAAGCGAAAGAGTTTGCGCGCAAATTCCATAAGTACAATATATCATAATGATGATAAAATAATAGAATCACAAAAAGTTTTTACATGTCAAATATGCAGTGACTTACACCATGAAGCATTGTTTTGTAGATCTGCAGCATGTGTTTATTGTAAAGGAACGAATCATTTTTCTAATGACTGCAGAAGTGTAACAAATAAGATTATACTCATTTGCAAATACCGTAATCAAGGGGGATAATCTATTAGTACTTGCAAATTTAATAGAAGCCAACATTTTCATTGTCAATATTGTCAAGAAATGGGATATGAAGTAGGGCAGTGTCCATTACAGTATAGATTACGCAGTATGTAGGAAATGCAAAGAAAGTGGACATAATCCTAATATTTGTCCGAATAAATCAACAAAAATTGAAGTTTGTGAACATTGTGTTAATCCAGGTCATATCATGAACTTTTATTCTGAAGTAATTTGTCAAAAATATAATCAAAAAGGCTATACTATTAAATTTTGTAAAATAAGTGAAGATAATAATAAAACTTCGTTTTATATTGGTTACTCAATATAAAACGAAGCAATAATATAAATGTCAAATTTGTGACGAAACTGGACATACAGCCAAATTTTGTTCCAAATATAAAATTCATTCAAATACATATTCAATGTAAATTCTGTAAATATTGCAAATTTAAAGGGCATTTGATTGAAGATTGTAGAAAAGTCCAGGCACTTAAAAATTATTCTCGAAATACAGTTCAAATGCAGTGTTGATTTTGTAACAATGTAAGCCATACAATTAACACGTGTAGTATGTTAAAGGATTTAAAAAGCAAGGTTGATAGATTTTGTAATTTATGTAAAGGTATTGGTAATACGGTTGATAATTATATTAGAAATACTGGGCTTTAACAAGCAAGTTCGGGAAACGATCAAACTCTTCCTGGAGAGAGCACACAGCCCCGAGTAGATCATAATCAGTCGCTCATAAATATAAGTGTGCAACAAAATAATGAAGCTCAGCCAGATAATAATACAAATAAAAGTAATTTCATAGATAAAAAAATTAAGAAGTATGGTCAGTCAGATAACATAGAAAACTGAATTTCATTTAAAGAAACTGGGGTAAATCAATTGCAAGGGTCTAATACAGTAATGCTGACTTATGTTGTCAAGCTTGAAAATTTATTACAGTATATAGAAGTAGAAAGTTTGTAAACAGATAAAAAATATAAGTTATTAATAAACAGTGGACCACAGTTAAATATTATAAAGAAAAAAAATCATAATAATATTGGAGAAAGTATGAATAGCAATAAGTTTGAAGATAAATGTTCTACAATAATAAATTCAGATATAGAAAATACGACATCAGATGACAATATTTCATTCAATCACGATATTGTTCAGTTATTAAACACAGTAGTTCAGCTACAAGCTCAAATAAATAAACAAAATATGGATGATTTTGACAAGTTGAATGACAGTTTTGAAAATATTGATAAGAATATTCATTATTTGATTGAAATTATGCCAGAAAATGTCGGAAGTTGTAATGAGAATATTGGAATTTCAGAAAATAATGTTGATAGTTTTGATGATTATAATTGCATTTTTTATGAAAGCTCTCATAATTTAAGTGAAAAATTGGATGAAAATACTTCTAATATTTATAAAATCTCTGAGGAAAATACTTTCAAGTTATATGAAAATTCAAAGAAAAGTTTTCATGTAAGTTCTGACAAAGATGTCAAAAACATTAGAAATATTAATGGAAATAAAAGTGAAAATATTATAAATTTTTCTCAGACTGCTGATATGAGTAGAAAAAAATAAACTAAACTTATTCAAAATTCAGAAAAAAATATAGCAAATCTAATTGAAGGAATCAATAATTCACTAACTGATAATAGCACAGAAATTGAGGAAGAATATATAATCCATAATTACACAGCATTTGTAAAGACACTTAAGAGAAACGTAAATTTTGAAGAAAATGCTAGAAATTCTACTAAATTCTAATGAAATGCCAAATATTGATGAAGCATATTTTTGTGGTACTATTTCTTTAACTAATTATAATGTAGAAAATCAAAATAATATTCAGGAAAACCTAACGGTTAGAGAAGAAGAATTGCGACGAAAGAAACTTCTTGAGAAAATACCCTTACAGCATTTATCAGGGCGAAGAAGAAAAATCATAAAAGACTTGATTATAAAAAATGAGGATATTTGCTGGTTGGGAGGGGAAACTTAGTATTATGCAATATAGAAGAGCATGAAATAAATTTGATGGATGATAAACCAGTGTACGTCAAACATTTTTCTTTGCCATATAAACTAAAAGAAATAGCTATTGAAGAAACAAAAAAATTAATAAACAATAACCTTGTTAGACCTTTAAAAAGTCCTTATAATGCTCCGGCTTTTCTTGTTAGTAAGAAGTCAGATAGTGATCGAAAAAAAAGATGGCATTTAGTAATTGATTATAGGAAGTTAAACGAGAAAATAATACCGGATCCATTTTTATTACCCAATATAATCCAAATGTTTGACTCCATAGGTAAGAATAAATACTATACATCAATAGATATGGCTTCAGGCTTCCATCAGATAAAAATGAACCCATCCGATATTCATAAAACAGCTTTTAGAGTAGATTCTTTGGGTGCTTTTAAATTTCTAGTTTTACCATTTGGTTTAACGAACATGCCAAGAGTTTTTCAGAGAATAATGCTAGAAATTTTAGGAGATCAGCTAAAGTTTAGCAGCTAAAATTTGTTATGTTTATATCGATGAAATTATAATTTTTGGAAATACATTACAGGAACACAACGAAATATTTAATTTAGTTGCAGAAAGACTCAGAAAGGCGGGGTTAAAATTAGAATGAAGTAAATGTAAATTTTGACGGAAAGAAATAGTATTTTTAGGTCACGTTTTGAGTGAAGACGGCGTTAAAACTGATCCAAAAAAAGTAGAAGCTATAAAGACATTCCCAATTCCTAAAAATGTTAAAAATGTTAGAGAATTTCTAGGACTTGCAGGTTACTATAGAAGTTTCATAAATAACTTTGCGAACATAGCTAAACCACTTACAAAATTGTCACAAACAGATATGAAATTTTCTTGGGACGCTGAAAAACAGGAAGCTTTTAACAGGTTAGTTGAGCGACTATATACAGCTCCGGTATTAGTATTTCCCGACATGGAAAAACCTTTTGTAATTTCATCAGATGCTAGCCAAGTAGCGTTGGGCGCAAATTTGTCCCAACAGGAAAAACCAGTCGCCTATGCCTCTAGAGTTTTGAAAGTTGCAGAAAAAAATTATCATGCTTATGAAAGAAGCTTTAGCTATAATGTTTGCTGTAAAAACCTTTAGAAATTACATATTGTAACAGGTGGGACAATTGTTAATAACAATTGTCCGTGGCTAATAAGCCATCGGCCGAGCTGCTGTCGTGCGTTAGCTTGCGCAGCACGCGACGCGTGCTGGCGTCCACTATTGCTCCTACCTGGAGTAAGCCAGAGGCGCAACGCCGCTGAGCTTCTGCCTTGCTGCCGCTGCTCTGGCCGTCCTACTGCAAAGTTCACTGAATCCCGGTGGATTCAGCTCCATGTGGAGTCACCTCGACGCACGGGTTTTCGCGATCTGCAAGGAGCGCGAACGCGCGGAAAGCTAATTGTCGCAACGCGCCAATATAACGGATTTTCGCGTTTGCCTAACTCGGTCGTGGAGCAGGCGGGTCGTGGGGAAAATTGACTCACGCGAGTTTAACTTTTAATAACAAAATAAACTATATTCAACAATAATAAATTAACAATAATGGATTAACAATAATGGATTAACAATAATAGATTAACAGTCGCGCAGACCAAGCGACGGTGCGCGCCCAGCTCGTTTGCCGCTGGACGCATTGCCCTCACGATGGGCCGTACGCGCGCCTGGTGTCCCGGCACCTCGGTGTACTCTAGAGCGCGGTGCCCACGGTGAACAGCCCTGTACACCGCTCGCGGTTTATATGATATCTAAATGCGCGGGTTAGCCTTTACCTTATTTAGATGTGCCTCGAGGACGATCACTCTCTCTATCTCTCTCTCCCTCTCTCTCTCTCTATCTCTCTCTCTCTCTCTATCTCTCTCTCTTTCTCTCTCTCTCTCTCTCTCTCTCTCTCTCTCTCTCTCTATCTCTCTCTATCTCCTTCTCCGCTTCGCTTCTCTTTCTCCTCCACTCTACTCTGGCTGCTCGCGGGACGCGCCTCCACACTCACAGCACAGTGGGGAGATATCTGTGTACGCACTCCATCCAAATGCGGCGTCGTGGCAACAGGTCGCTCCGCGTGCAATCGTTTCTACGCGGGAAAATGCCGGCGAGACTGAAACGGCGTTGACGCGCGCGGATCAAACTCTTAATCGATAGTGACGCGCTCGAGGCATCAGCGCGGCCAGCGCCGCACCCCCAGTCGCGTTCTCTTTGGGTAACTACCCTGCAGCGCGCGCGCGTCGCCTATAGTGCTGACCTACGCCGGTACGTGGCCCTCATTTCGTTACAATATATGGAAATAAATTCACAATAGCTACTGACCACAAGCATTTACTCTCATTAAAGTCAGCCGATAATAATAGTCGAGTTAAAAAATGGCGATTAAAATTACTAGATTATAATTATGATGTATTATATATATATATATATATATACCTGGTAAGCAAAATACTAATGCGAATGCATTATCAAGAAATCCTACAGCGTATATTTAGATAAACGTAATTACAAGGGCTCAAAAGGCTAAAGAATCAGGGTTAATAAATATCCAAATATCAGTACCAATAAATGACATGATAAAAGATAAGAAAAGCAATAAGAGAAAAAAAATCAACATTTAAGCCTGGACATCTAGAGAATGTCATTCATGTACACCGATCACAAAACATTATTATTTCAAATAATTGCATCGAGTTTCAAAAAAATAATGTTGTGCATTTAATTACAATGCAAAGAAAATCTTTCGATGAAAATACTGATAAGTTAATTGAAAATAAAAAATTAATTTGGAATGATCATTTAAGCAAAAATGAGATTGATATTACAAATTTTGAAAGCAAAAATTATTTGTACTATGTATCCATACAGGAGAATCTGCAATAAGAATAAAAGAAAATTTACATAAAGTTTTTTAATTGTTTAGAGAAATAATGTTACAAAAAATGTATTTTACTTTTAGTATTTCTAAAAATATAAATATAAATAATATAAATTGGAATGAAATAGAAGAAATAATAGTTAAGATATTTAAGGACACACAAATCAAAATAACGATCTGCTTAAATATTACAGAATATGTAGACATGGAAAACAGAGATAGAATATTTGAATTATACCATTCTACATGTATGTGGGGGCATTCAGGAGTTAACCGAACGTACAATCGAATAAAAAATAAATATTTTTGGGAAAATTTTAAATTTGACATTCAAAGTAAGATAAAATCTTATGAAGTTTGTCAAAGGAATAAATTAAAACGTGTTAAAACAAAACAACCTATGGTAATTACGGACACACCTGTTAAAACCTTTGATAAAATTGCCATAGATATAGTTGGACCTATAACTTTAACAAATAAAGGTAATAAATATGTTTTGACAATTCAGGATCAATTACCAAAATCTCTAGTTACTATAATACATAAAGGCCAAACTACAGAATCAGTAGCTGATGCTTTTATAAAAAGATTTATATGTATTTTTAATGCACCAAAAATTGTTTTAACGGATAGAGGTGCAAACTTTACTAGAAAATGTTAAAGTCTATCGCACGTAGATTAAAATTTTCAAAAAATGAAACTACTTCTTTCACGCCACAATCTAATGGTTCTTTAAAAAAAGAGCACATCATCCGTTGTGTGAATATTTGAAAAAATTTTCGACGAAGAAATTTGAATGGGATAGTTTATTAAAACTAGCTCCATTTCATTAATTTTACAATGGCATCAAATACAAGTCATAGATTTGCTCCCCATGAACTCATTTTTTCTTATCCTCCTAGATAACCATCTAGTGAACCTCAAAAAAAAATCTGAACGAATTTCAACTTGTAATAATTACATAGAAAATTTAGTTACGAATATGAGAGAAATTGTTGCTTCGGCACGAGAAAATTTAATATTATCAAAAGAAAAATCAAAAAAATATTATGATAAATTCTTAAATCCAGTCGATTTTAAAATATGTGATAAAGTTTGGTTAGTAAAAGAGCCAAAACCTGGAAAATTGGAAAAAGATTATAATATTGGTCGTTTTGAAATATTAAAAGTTAACGAAAATAGTAACATTGTCATTACTATAGAGAAAAACAAAAAACAGTTCATGCTAACAAGTTAATTTTATATAAATAACAATATTAAGATATTTTTCTGATTTAGGAACATCGCAATCATGCTCATCAAAATACTAATTTTGATTACATTTATTAACCTCAATCAAGCAATAATTGGATATGATTGCGGTTCAACAACTCCACATATTACAACATTCTCTTTATTGGATTCTGGAAAGTGCGATTTTCACAACACACCAGTAAAAGCAACAAATGTCACAATAGAATTAATACAGGTAACAGATTTTCGAGACATTCATATCATACAATGCAAAATCGAAATTCATCGTAGAATTTTTCAATGCGGGATTTTCGGATATCTTATACCTACGGAAAATGTAGAACAAGAATACCTTTACGATATAAGTCATGAACAATGTAAAATTATTCACGATGCAGGAATATTTAAATACGACAACGGACATACCATAGTAAATCTCAAAGCAAATTCATCAGCAACAATAGGAGTCGACTTCGCAGGCAGTGTAGAAGGAAACTCGTGTTCCGGAACATCCTATTCAGATAATTTTGGTACATGGAATAAAGTTTTCGTCCATAGTACGATTAAAATAACACTAGTAGAATCCAATGCACAAGTAAATTTAAATAATGATAAGTTACGTTTAAGCTCGGGAACAGTTTGTAAATTTCGGACAAACACTATTGATATGGAAGGGGGGAATACATTTTGGGAAATATTACCTAGAGAAGAATGTTTTAAAAATTCTTATGATATTTTATTCAATCGTATGGCAATTAAACTTTTTAGCGGAGTGAACAATGAAGTTATTTATACATCAAGTTCAAATGATATAACTTTTGCTCTGTCGGCTAGAGACAAAATTATGCGTTGTAATCGGGAATCAAATACTCCCCAAAATGTAAAACTGACACATTTAAGGGGGGGGGGGGGGGGGGTAAGATTAATTTGTGCAAAGAAGGCACATTTTTGTGATTTTTTTTCACGACTCAGTTAAAATTTATTTATTAAAACCAATGTTACATTATTGTAGTCCATTAAAAAAAAATTTTGGAATATTTTCATGAAAAAATATTGAAAAATACGGCAATGGCATCAATTATTCGGAAGCGTCTCAGAAAAAAGTTGAATTGCGGTGCCCTTCATAACTTGGTGCTGGATCATCTGAAATTATAAAACCAAAGTTCGTTCGTCAGATAATTGCTTTTCCCAGGTAACGCTGAGAGGGATTTTCGACATTTCTATTTTTCACTTTGCGGGAACACTTTACATGAAAAAACGCGAAATATAAGCGAATTTGGAAAAAAAGCTCCAGCGTTACCTCATAAATTATGTAAAGAAATAATGTTTAAAATTTCGAAAGGATCGGTGCAATAGTTTTGAAGTTATGATGGGCACCGACTTTGAAAACTTGAGTTTTGGGAAAAACGCTTTAAAGTTTTGAACACTAAATAATTTGGAATAAAACGTTCATAAGCGAGATTTATCGGCTTACCTCACACTGAATCATCGATGCCAGGTCCATAGAGGATGTTGCTGTCATCTATGATGTCTAAAGCATCTTTTTGCTCCTGTCTACGACGAATCCTGCCATCTCTAGTTTGATTTGCAGCTTCCTGCTCTGCTCGGTTTATACGAATGTGATCAGTTGATCGCGCCCATTCATGAGCGCTTGATCCACTACTGATTCCCATGTCTTGCATAAAGGATAGTAGAGCAAAAGAACCTTCATTGAAGATATAGGCTGCCACATAAGCCGCAATCTCAACTATCACAGAGGTTCCGCTCAAGTGCTTTGGTGAGATTTGCCATATAAGTTGGTTCAAACTCTCATTGTTGTTTTGCGTGAAGCCTCCGACACATCGCTCCAGGAGAGCATATTTGCTTAGATCTTCATAGATAGGCTTGATGGTATCCAAAACATCATTTGGAAGAGCAATGTACATGTGTTTGAACGAATCCAATCCATTAGCAGCTGCAGCTTTTTGCCATTCGCACCAGGAGTCCGCACCGCTCGGACATTTTTCATGCTGTGGATTCTCGTCTGTCGAACTGTAGTGAAAGAACGTTGCCCAGATAACATTCTTCACATTTTCCACGGAATCAGAGTAACGTCTAATAGCCAAACCGTAGTATACCGTCAGTTTGTCAATCATCTTAGCCGTAAGCCTCCCTTTACCAGACAAACTTTTTTTTTTATCTTCTTTCCAGGCTTAGTTTCAGTATTTACAACGGTCTTCTTGACTATTTCACGGAGATGAGTGCCCATTCTTTTTTGAACATGTCCTACACATACTTTCTTCACTATAGAAAAATCATCACCATAAGGTTTAGAATACATTAACCCGGAGTAAGTTTTAGAGTCACCGTCGCCGATATAGTTGCGATATCGCACACCATTCTGTACCGAGCGTTGAAACATGGTTTTGATTGCTTCGACCTCCATATTTCCAACTGCACCAGTATGATTTGACTTACATTTTCCAGCATTTACATGGTTTTCATGCCATTCTTCGTATTCGGCAGAATTTAATTTACTTTCCCAAGTTTTACATTCGTGACAGTATCAACTTTTGACAAGAATGTCAAGAACTTTCCCTGAGAAGTAACCGATCAACGATGTGACGCCGAATAAAGATGAGTAGCCTCTTTTTTTCCATGTTCCGTCGCCTGATACCGTGAGTTCGTCAGTATCTTGAGTATTCTTCTCGTCCGCTGTAGCAGATTTTTCTTCTTTTGTAGCAGATAAAACAAAATCGATTCGCTACTTCTCTTACAGTCGAGCACATATTTTTCATGTAATGATTGTACGTCGGTCTTGATAAAAAGCTATTACACAAATCCATCAAGTCGCAAAACTTATCACAGTCAGATATTCCAAGGCCTAATATCCTCATCACGAAAGCAAACCGATGATTAACTTCGTAAGCACCGGAGTTTATTCTTTCACTAGACGGAACATTTGTAATCACGGAACAGCTTTCGCACGACACGTTGATATTAAATCCAAGGCCTTCTCGCTTAGTCGAATGGAAATTTACTTTTCCATCACATTTTACACACTTCACTAGCGTAGAAATTGTTGAAAAGACTAATAGAAAAGCTATTATCCTATAGTGTTTTTCAAGATCCTCCTTAATTTGATGTTCAACGGTCACTCTTATTTTTTGAGCTAACGCGCTACTTGTTGAAATGTCTTCTCTTTTACGTTTTTGCGGTGGTACAATCTTTCTAGATCGATATAACCTCGAACCATTTGATTTTCTATCATACCTTTTAACTTTTTTTGACATTGTAGCAATAATTTTCCACAAACCTTCACGAAAATGATGCGAAAAATTGGAGCGCACGTGTACGTCTGTTCGATAGAATGTTTACTGCTAAACTAAATTATATTCTCTACACTGACTAAATATACGGTACAGGTATGAGCATATTTATACTTGTCTTCAAATTTCTATAAAAGAAAGTAGGAGGAACGGTTCGGTATAATATAGGGAGCGTAGCAGCTGCCAGGTAACAATAGCGCGCTCGAACCGAGCAGGTATGAAAATCCAACAGGTAGGAAAATATTCATAACACCTGCAATTTTGCTCCGATCGACTTGAAATTTTTACACAATATTATTGAGATACAACGCATTCAGTTTCAGAAATAAAAAAAATACGAAAAAAAAAATTTAAATACCTTCCCCCCCCCCCCTTAAAACAATGTTATAATCAGCTTCCAGTAATCTCAGGAAACGAACATGGTTCCTTACTCCAAGAACCCATATTTTTGTCAAACGAGGAATTTAGGTCAATTGTAATTCAATTGTACCAACTTATTATAAAATATCAGACAAATGGATAAAATTCATCTCTACTCCTACAAAAACGATTGCACCGAATGTTTTTCAGTCAAGTACCAAGATTGATTGGACATATAAAACAATGGATTTCTTAGCGACTAGTGGTGTTTACTTTCAAATAGAATTAGACAAACTGTATCAACAATTGATGTTTCCCTTGGAAAAATCATCACTACTTAACACCATAGCTAGAGAAATAGCAGGAGAGGAAATTATGCAGGAAACTCAATCAATAACGTTTTTACCGAAAAAACTCTAAAAAATATAGCAGAAAGCACCTGGAATATGCTATTAAACAAATTAATAGCATGTAGATCAATTTCATCGGCAATAATAATGTTATTAATTATTTTGCATATAATAAAACAAGTAATTGATACTATCATCAGAGGATACACGCTTCACACAATCTATGGTTGGTCAATAAAACGACTAGGAGCTGTATTTAGTTCTATCACACATTTGCTAATTCACCTTGGAAAAGGAGACTATGAGGAAGAAGTAAAAAGGAAGAAAAAAGAGAAAAATCCATAATACGAAGAAACTGAACTACGAGAAGTTAAGATAGAACCATCAGCTCGTCCACTACCATCAGAAATCTCTTATCCAATATCACAAATATCCAGCAATCCACTATCATTGAGTAAATCATTACCATCACCACCTCCACCACCTTCACCTAGTAGACCTCCAGTTTCAAAACTTTCAAATGTTAAATCAAATCACGGCATTTTCTCGTTGAACTGTGAATGATTCTTTAACTGTTTTTCTATTCTATAGGTAATAATCTTGGCGGGGAAGGAAGTAAACTACATAGTACGAGTAATTCACTTTTCATATTTAGTTATTTAAAACCATTTTTTTTAAAGAAAAAAAAAGAAAAAAAGTTATATTTATGAAAATTTGACTAGAGGTGCGCGAATGATAATCATTCACTATTATTTAAGAACAAAAAATTATCGTGATAACATAATACACAAAAATAAAACTATACATACTCTTTTCAATATTTCATTCATCTAATGAATTTCTTTGTAATATATAGCTAGTCAGATTTTAAATATTCGCATATATATGTAAGAATTACTGCTGTGTCATCATTTATAAATCAATAGTGAGTAATATTTTACTTTCATCTGCACAAGTGTAACAACTTTGGTGGGAAAGATAGTGAAAGATACAGTCTTTCACATTTTACACTTATAATTTTCTTTCATCTTAGGTGTAATTCTTTTATATAACCTTAATGATTACTTTAAAGAGCGTTATTAAACTCTATAAATATATATTATATATATATATATATATATATATATATATATATATATATATATATATATATATATATATATATATATATATATATATATATATATATATATATAAATCTATTTTTAATATTAGAATAGTATTCTTCAATAAACAAATTTTGTAATCAATGGAAAATATTCTAGAGAAATTATTATAAAAGTAAAATTAGCATAAAACCATAGCATAAGCACGATTAATTTATAGTTATTCAAATTTAATATATTTACATATATTCACATATTAACAAAATCATAAATTGGGTTATAATTTTATTTATCAAATTTTTTAATTTTTCTTATAAGCTATTTGAAATCTTTACCACAAAAGAGATTCATAGGAGACGAATAGGAAATTAATAAAGTAATACACAGGAATAAATTATAATATTTTTATTTACTAAATTATATAAATAGTTTGATTGGCCGTCTTCAAATATCGGCATTGTATGTACATCTTTCAAAATCCGTTTACACCCCACATATATGTAAAATTCGAATTGGAAAACTTCCGTGCTCATACATATTCCAGTCTCCGCCCTCTCATGGACCTCGTAACAAAACAGCCGGTCCAGGTCCCAGACATCGAAATCCGCGTTGGTGTAATCCCCTTTCTGATTCTCCTCGTTTATCCTCCGGTCACACCTTCTCGAAGCCCAGAGACACGCCCAATCAGAAAACCGAAATAAACGAAAAAAAATATATTATAAATAATTATAGAATCCACAAAGGAAAATAGGAAAGATAAAATGAAAAGAGAGAAAGAAAAATGATAACAATAATAAATGTTAAGGTAGGAACCAATATTTTGTTAATAATAATAATTAAATGTTTTTACTTACGCAAATTCTCTCGTATCTCCTACGAGAAAATTCTGATGTCGGCGACCCATTAATATTTGATGTTGGAGTTCGAATGTAAAAACTCTTTTTCAGTACGAACTTTTATACCGTTTGAGTTTTAGTTACGCAGCAGTATTTTTCACACTTCAATTTTTCGTCTTCAGTTACCATATAAGGACGGTTAAAACATTACGATAATGTGTATCATCCCGAAGCAGCTGCGCATCAACGATTATTGACAGGCGTTTATTACATGTATATTACTAATACTAATAATGGTACTAGCATTTCGGCGAAATAAGAATAATAAAAAATAAAAGGGAAACTATATATATTAGATAAAATAATAATAATATTGCTAGAATGTGACTGAAATATTACCCAGTATTTTCATTATTATTGTGAAGTGATAAGATATCACTGCAGTATTTCCCGTTCTCGCCGCAACAACTAAAAACCCATAATAATATTGTTGTGATGTTAATGAAATGTTGCCTAATTGTCACCACAATATTGTACTGATATTCCCCATAATATTCCTCTGATAAAACTGACGCAAACATTAAATGTTGCTACAGTATCACTGCAATATATCACAGAAATTGCATGTAGTGTTCATGTGATATTGCTGCAATATTGAGTATCACGTCTAAGTGTAATTGTTGTAACTGTCAGTAAAAGCCCGTTCTAGTTCCACTGTAACTGACCAGTATTATTTTTGAAACTCTCTCCCCCCTTGGACTTCCGCCGCCTACGCGGGCGTACAAGCTGTGCGCATTATCAGTGGCTAGCCGAGCCACAACCTAAAAGAAAGCACAATATCCGGTCGCTGGAGATATTTTATCAAATACTTTACTAAAGTCAAACAGTAGAAGAATGGTAAGCAACTATCTTTTTATCATTAATACCTGCTCGAATATCCTCCGAGAGACTCAGTAGTGCTGTTTGCGTGCTATGGTGTTTTCTAAAGCTAGTTTAGCGAAGAACGCGTCGCACCCGCGGGAGTGCCAGGATGCCAATGATTGGGTGTACGTGCGCAGGCTGTTTCGGTTGTAAGTTTCCCGTCACGGGCCCCAAACGGTTATAGCAATGGGGGTAGCTATAGCCGCGTTCACACCCCCACCCCATGAGGTAACCGCGTTCGGAGACAGCCTGGTATTCCGGAGTACTTAAAAACTTATGGATAACCAAAACTCTAAAGAAACGGAAGGTGAGGCAGGAAAAGAAAATGAAATGGCAATGAATGGGCAGGAAGAGAATGTCCTCCGCGGGCAACAAACACCGCAGGGGACACCCTCATCCGAAAAACGACGAAATGAAAAGCGGGATTGGGAGGAGACGAAAAAGAGGCTCCTTGAGATCCAAGGTAGAGAGACGAACCTCAATATAAGAGGTGAGAAAATGGCAGAAGAACTGCAAGGCAACTGCCCAGAACAGATGGGAGCGGCCCTGGAGGGAATGACGATGAAGCTGAAAGCATTGTCAGATTATGTCTGCAACCAGCAAAAGGGTGCAGGAGGGGCTATCAAAAAAGGTATACCCCTACTACACGGCATGGTCCAACTCCTGACTGAGATGTGCAGTGAGGCGCAGGGTAGATCAGAGACCTTGCCTCAGGCAAAAACTGCCTCGGAGCCAGGTCCCGATGGATCGCAGGGTGGCAAGAAGTCCACAAACAATCGACTGCCTAGATCCGAAAGGAAGAGAGACAGGGTTACTTCACAAGATGAAGAAAACCCAAATAAAAAGACGAAATCTGTCGCCGGCGCATGGCAACAGGTACCGAATAGGCACGTTGAGAGTAAAAATTTTAACGTCCCTAAAGCCTCCGGCAGACCCGGTACTAGCAGCGGGGACACGGCAAGACGGACGGCGCCAAAAACGAAACAGCGCGGGAGTGAGTTCGCCATCCGGACCCCGGGGTGGCCTCCCCGCTCTCAGAACGAGACCCGACGCAATACTAGTACAGCCGACGGAGGGCAAGACGTACGCCGATATTGTAAGCACCTTAAAGAAAGATGTGGACCCAGACGCGACAGGTACAAAAATACACAAGATGCGTACGACGGAAAAGGGTGGCGTCCTCCTTATCTTGGAGCACCGGACGACCGATACACAGCCGTTCCGTGATGCCATCAAGGAGGCCGTCAAGGGAATGCGAAGTGTCAAAGACATGACAGACAGACGGACAGTTGAAATCCTAGACCTAGACTGTATGGCAACAGAAGTCGAAGTGAGGGATGCAATCAAGCGAGAAACTGATTGTGAGACAGAGATCAAAATAACCATGTTTGATCCGAATGGCAGAGGGCAGAAAATGGCTCTAGCTGAACTAGAACGCAGCGAGGCCGCCATTATGCTAAAGAAAGGTAAAATGAGAGTCGGCTGGATCAACAACTGCCGAATTAGACAAAGGGTGACAGTAACTCGATGCCACAAATGCCTCGGGTACGGGCACATGAAAAAACTGTGCAAAGGAATAGACAGGAGCAAATGTTGCTGGAAATGTGGCAAAGAAGGCCACAAGGCAGCAGCATGCTCGGCCAAACCAGATAACAGGCTCACCTGTTTCCTGTGCGTGGAGAAGGGTATCGACATCGCAGCTCGAAACCATTTTCCAGGAACAGGTGCCTGCACAATATTCAGAGAGGCCCTTAAGGCATGCAAGTTACATCCTTCGAGATGATCTGCGTACTCCAAGGGAATATGCACAGAAGCAGACTCGCCCACGACCTCCTCCCGCAGTTCACCGCGGAGTGGGATGTGGACGTCATGCTTTTGTCGGAATTGTACAAACACGAGAATACCCTGTCGTGGGTGCCAAGCGACAGTGGTACAGCCGCGATCTGGGTACGCGCGGACCATTTGACCTCGGACAGGGGGGCCGGAGAGGACTTCGCGTGGGCAAGAGTTGGGACCGATACGTTCGTGAGCGTATACCTCTCACCCAGTTTGACAGCTGACGAATTTACGCGCAAACTTGACACGTTAGAAGACGCGCTACGGGGAATAACTGGCAGTCTCGTGGTTGGCGGGGATTTCAACGCCAGAGCGATTGAATGGGGGATGCCCATGACGAACAGACGGGGACAGCTCATACTTGACGCAACGGCAAGGCTTGGACTGACGACGCTAAATGTAGGCTCGACACCAACGTATGTTAGGCCTGGATTTGGCCGATCCATACCAGACGTAACGTTTTCAAGCGAAGGGCTGGCTAGGAATATTCGGAACTGGCACGTAACTGACGACGAGAACGGTAGTGACCATCAGTACATCCGATTCGAGATAGGGGGCGCGGACGAAAGGACAAACACGTCAAGACGAAGCGAGCACTTTCCGCGATGGAACGTCAGACGTATGGACCGCGAGAAATTGGTAGCGGTGGTAATGGATGCGGAACCTCCGTCTGCGAGAATTCTGCGTGTATCAGTAGGCCGTGAAAGAGCGGAAGTGCTCGTAGAAAGAACGACGAGAGTGATAGCGAAAGCGTGCAACGCCGCTATGCCACGGACGTGCACGAGAAACAGACGACAACCGGTATACTGGTGGAACGACGAGATCGCGACACTCAGAAAAGAGTGCCATGCGCGCAGACGGGCGGCACAGCGTGCGCGACTCCGGGAATGAAGCGACGATCTCATGCAGCAGTATAGGGTGGCACGGAAGCAGCTTCGCTACGCGATCAAGCACAACAAGCTTCGTTGCTGGAGACAACTTTGCGAGGACGTCGACGGCGACCCTTGGGGGATGGGCTATAAGATAGTAACCCAAAAACTGAAAGCACGAGCGGCCAATTCGGTGATGAGCACGCGAAAAATCGAAACGGTAATTGACGGGCTCTTTCCAACCCATCCACTTAGGGACCACGCGGAATACACCGATATACGCGCGAACGATATCCCGCTGTTTACGGAGGGGGAGCTTTTGGCAGCTACCTCCTCCCTGAAGGGCGGAAAGGCACCAGGACCGGACGGAATACCAGTAGAAGCAATAAAGATAATCGCGAAGTGTAGGCCACAGATACTGCTTGAAATGTACAATACATGTTTGGTAGAGGGGGTATTCAGCTACCGCTGGAAGAGGGCGCGATTGGTTCTCATCGATAAAAATAAAGGGGACCCAAATTCTCCATCCGCTTACAGACCTCTTAGTCTGCTCGATACGATGGGGAAAACAGCTGAGCTGCTTCTTAGGCCAAGGATCCAGGGAGCGATTCGGGAAGCAGGCGATCTTTCCGATAACCAGCACGGTTTCAGGAAGGGTCGATCGGTGATAGGCGCGGTGAGCGAAGTAACAGCATCGGTCGCTAGAACAGATGAGGCGTGTCATGCGGCTAGACCGATAGTCGTACTGGCAACGCTTGATGTTAAGAACGCCTTCAATGCCGCGAGATGGGTCGACATCCTGGCGGCTCTTCGAGCCTTTGGGGTGCCAGACTATGCCTTGCGATGGATTGAGGACTATCTGAGTCACAGAAAGCTTTTGTACGAAACGGACGAAGGACTCAAAGTCAGACCTGTCACGGCCGGCGTGGCGCAGGGGTCGATTTTGGGTTCGGATATGTGGTTAGTATTATATGACGCAATACTGAGACTCCAGATGCCGATCGGGGTGTCGCTGATAGGATGCGCGGACGATGTAGCGGTGGTAATAGTTGCGCGCGACGTAGTTACTGCCCAGTTCCAGCTGACCGTGGACATGCGGCGCATACTTCGCTGGATGCGTGAGCACGGACTACGGCTAGCTTTAGATCAGACGGAAGTAGTATTGCTGACTAGGAAACGAATCCAGACAGCAATGGACATAACGGTAGGTGACGCGGTGGTGAGGACGCGTTCGGCGGCTAAGTATCTGGGGGTGACCCTAGACAATAAGCTGACCTTCGCTCTTCACCTCCGAATCACGGCGAATAGGGCGGCGAAACGGGCAGCCGAATTAAGCAGGCCACGACCTGCAACGCGCAGACTGCTCATGTCAACCACGAACTCCATTCTCCTCTACGGAGCGGAGGTCTGGGCCGAGGCCATGAGCAAGGAAAAGTATAGAAAGTGCATAGCGGCGGTGCAACGCAAGGGAGCACTTCGAATAGCAAGCGCGTACAGAACGGTTTCAAGGGCAACGATATTCGTTATCGCCAGAGTTATCCCCGTATATCTGCTTGCGCAAGAGCGAAAGTGGATATACGAGCGGAGCCACGAGTTCGGGAGGGCCCGGGCAGCGACAGAAGAACGGGAACGGACAATGACGGCGTGGCAGGACAAATGGCTGGGTGAGAGGCAACGACCACAACCACGTCGACAGCAACAGGCACGATGAACCTAATAACTAATACCGGAACTGGCTCCGTGGCTGGGCAGGCAATTCGGGGAGGTGAGTTTTTACCTCACCCAGTTCTTGTCTGGGCACGGATACTTCAGACAATACTAACACAGAATGGGGAAGGTTAGAACGCCGGCATGTACTTACTGCGGGCACAGCAAAGACGACGCGGAACACACTTTTTCGTGTGCCCGCACTGGACCGAAGAACGACGAAGACTGGAGACCATTACGGAGCCGACAGCGCCCGCCAACATTGTTGCAACGATGTTGGAGAGCAAAGACAAGTGGGACGCGGTAGCATTGTATATCGAAAAGGTCCTCCGCGCGAAACGGGAAGACGCATGCTTGGCCGACGGACGAGGCTGACGAAAAGACAAGACAAACGAAACTTGGCAGGACTGACTGAGGACGAAAGAAGAAAAAGACAGGCGGCCCCCCACTCGAAGTAATGCGAAATCGGTACCGGGTGGGGGGCGTTCGCGGCACACTCGTTTTTAGTGGGTAGGAGACGGCGGCGAGCCCGCCACGGCTGTAATCCGGCATTGAGCACGGACATCAGTTGAGGATTGACAGCGCGCCAGTGGAGTCCCACACTACCACCCCAGAGTGCAGGAACTCAGGGGATGGTGTCCATGATGATTTTTGCGAGTTAAAAAAAAAAATAAAGATAATGATAATAATATAATAATAATTCCAATGATGGTTATACGATTATTTACACTAACAATGATTATAATAAATAGTAAATTTAAACATAGGTATTTTATGCTAAACGTTAACATAATAAAGTAATGTTAATTTAATAATATTAATAATAAAATATGATAAGGTTCTCATAAGTATATCGTAGCAAAAATTATAATTTTAATATGAAGTATAAGATACGAGGGTAGTTCAATAAGTCTTTAGAATGACCAACAGATGGCGCGCGAATCGCTCCAAATCATCTGTTTTCAGTCAGCACCACTCCCGACTAGATATATGGTGCAGTCACAGTCCACATCTTCTGAGTTTACGTGTTTTTATAACCAATTGAAAAAAAAAATTGCTTGTTAAGAAAAATGGAAAAAAACGAGTTCAGAGCGGTAATTAAACATTTTCATTTAAAGGGTTTAACTCCATATGAGATAAAAAATGAATTGGACTCAGTTCATGGCACATCTGCCCCTGCCTTAGCAACGGTTTATAACTGGGTAAATGAATTTAAGCGTGGGCGTACATCAATAAGTGACGAACCACGTTCAGGAAGGCCCGTAGAAGCAACTACTCCCGAAATCATCAATAAAATCCACGATATGGTGTTGAAGGATAGAAGATTAAAAGTGCGTGAGTTAGCTGAGGCCACAAAGATATCTATAGGTGCAGTTGTTTCAATTCTACATGAAAAATTAGGCATAAAAAAGCTATCGGCAAGATGGGTGCCGCGTTTGCTCTCAGCTGAGAATAAACGCAATAGAGTGGTCGCCTCTGAGGCTCTTTTGGCGCGCATAAGTCGGAATCCTGAGAAATTTTTTCGTCGATTTGTGACTGTGGATGAAACATGGATACACCACTACACTCCTGAGACAAAGGAACAATCCAAACAGTGGATTTCCACAGGCGAACCAGCTCCAAAGAAGACAAAGACCGTAAAGTCAGCTGGTAAGGTTATGGCTACAGTTTTTTGGGATGCACGTGGAATTATACTTATTGACTACTTGGAAAAGGGTAAAACAATTACTGGTGAGTATTATGCATCATTATTAGAGCAGCTGAAAGAAGATATTAAAAAAAAACGACCACATTTGGCGAGAAAAAAATTCTCTTTCATCACGACAACGCCCGAGTTCACACATGCTTCGTTTCAATGGCTAAAATTGAAGAACTAAAATTCGAATTGGTCGAACACCCACCGTATTCACCAGATTTAGCCCCCAGTGACTTTTTCTTATTTCCAAACTTGAAAAAATGGCTCGGTGGACAGAGATTTACGGACAACGAAGACGTCATTGCCTCTGTAAGTGCTTATTTTGAGGAACTTCCGAAAACGCACTTTTCTGAAGGATTAAAAAAACTTAAAAAGCGATTGACCAAGTGTATAGAACTCCAAGGAGATTATGTTGAAATATAAAAAAAAATTTACCCAAAAAAAATTGTTTTTATACTTTATTCTAAAGACTTATTGAACTACCCTCGTACATTACAAATAATATCCCATGTACAAAAACATAGATCGTCGCATGTGTGCATCGTGGGAATTCCAGCATAGAGGGTCCAGAAGTCTGGCTTATCTCACAGCGGGGCCTACAGTCGCTTAGCTCTAACGCAGTCCTCTTGAGACGCTTTTCCGAGATTTGTGTCTTTTAATGTGCGCACGTACAGTATTATTACTCCCAGGCCTAAGGTTTCCAATTGCTTATTAGAGCCGTTGGCATTCTTGAGTGTTTATTGCACTCTGATTATTCGTCTTAGCTCTGGGTAAAATTCTCAGCTGGCTTGCAGCTGTCGAACTCTTCCAGAGCTGAAATTATATATGCGCGTATATGAACGTAGGAGAAAAAGTGTGTTGTCTTGTCTTGTCAACATTATCTTGATTTTCCTATTCCTGTTTGTAGCTTCTGTTGATAGAAAGAGTGTTATCAAAGCTGCATTTGATGAAGAATCATATGCTGTAGGTCTCGTGCTGCTGAAAAGCTTTGACATCATCTTCTACGAGCTTTAGAATACATCATTGAATTTGAGAATGCTATTTTCCTTCTCCGGCAGCTGAATTCTACATTTATTAACTTGAGCATAATGAACCTCATGTTTCATAAGCTTATCCTCAGTATGGAACAAATGTAGACATCTATCGCAAATGTACCATTTACTATTATGATTTGTTAAGGGAGCACACCACCTTTAAAATGTGAAACAAAAAAATTGATTAGGAATTTTTATTTTGATATTTATTTTAATAAGAGTTTTTTTTTTCCTGAAAGTATACATAGAAACCTACCAATTTGTATATTTTTTACCTTCGTTGGACCTTCTATGCCTCCATGGCAAACCAGACTGTTTTCGAAGACTTTAAGCACTGTCAGTAATATTCCAAGTCTACGTATGGATCGATTGAGCTAAAAATTTATGGAGATACTTATTATAGTAGTACTTTCAGTATAAACGTAGGGATTTTGATTTGAACCGTAGAAAATTTTTTACATCTATAAAAGTGATAAAATTATTAAAAAATAAGTGTTATATTGACAATGTTCATATAAAAAAATACTTCTACTCGCTCAAATCAAAATCCCTACGTTCATACTAAAAGTACTACTATAATGAGTATCTCTATAAATTTTTAGCCCAATCCATCCATACGTAGACTTGTAATCTTACGGACAGTGCTTAAAGTCTTCGAAATCAGTCTGGTTTGCCATGGAGGCATAGAAGGTCCAACGAAGGTAAAATATATACAAATTGGTAGTATTTTTATGTATACTTTCAGAAAAAAACCCTTATTAAAATAAATATCAAAATAAAAATTCCTAATCAATTTTTTTGTTTCACATTTTAAAGGTGGTGTGCCCCCTTAACGTACTTCTTACCAATCGTGACAAGTTCGTAAGCCACACATAGTGAAATTGTGACAATAGATCGTTGTGAATCGTGATGTGATTGTTGGATTCTGCGTTCTCATCCTCCTCATTCACATAATAATCTTGTACAAGAAGCAAATTTACATGATCCTCTTGCTTCAAAGACCTTAAGTAACATGGTGCTACTTTAAAATTATTACAATGCTTATTTAAAATGTAAACGTTGATGGAGACAACGTTCTGCTTTTCGAATTTACTTATCTACCTTACATGGTGAGCTGGAAGGAAACTTTAGGTCGTCGCCCATGCCGAAAAAAGCAGACTCCGTACATTTGTTGTAAAGGCTTTCAGTAATCGAAAAAACGTTGGATCAAAATCGTAGCTGATTGTTTTTAGAAATTATAACAGAAAAACGATAATAATTTTTTTTTCTTTAATAGTCAGGGTTAGGTTGTGGTTGGTGGTATTTCGATGCCGTTGTTCTTGTAGACATCACAATTACGTTATTTAGCAATTGATTCTCATTGTAAATTAAATTTGTGTAAGTATTTAAAAAATAACTAATAACAATATTATGTAAAAATTAAATAACAATAAAATATTAAATTTCAATTTGTTTCAAATGAGAATATTAACTTCCTTATTATTTCTTGAGAAAACATTTATATGTATACTATACAGTATTACTTCGTACTAATATTTGCATGTCGTAAAATGCTAAAACGAGCAGATGATTTAATGTACGACAATGAAATTTGTAAAAGTATTGAGAAATTGAAATTGGTTCCATTTGTTTCAACATTGAAAGCGATGAATAAAATCGTTGACAAATGCTCTTCAGTGATTAGAAGGAATTCTTCAGATGTATATTCAAGTATTACTGAATTCAGAAAAACTTTTTTGGTTGCAGAGATTTCAGAAACTCTGAAGATTCATGTTATAGTTGAACATATTGATAAATGTTTAAGTTTTTTGGAATTAAATTGTGGCCTAGGATTATGGCCTGAACAAGCCCAAGAATCCATTAATCACGAGTTTTGGAAATTTCAGAAGTTGAGTTTTCTTCAAAACATCTGTGAATTGTTAGTTATGTTAAAGTTATCTACATTTATTTAAAATACTTTTGTAATTCTTTTGAAAATTTACAAATCTAACTCAAAATATTAATAAATTAAAAAAATAATGGGGGTAGAGAACCACCACATCCTCGTCGTTGATCCTGGGTTAAAAGCTAAGAGTGGTTATTGAAAAAAAAGGTTAGCCGTCGCGGGACGCCTGGCAGATGTGAAACATCGAATTCTTATGTGTAGAAAGTATAAAATAGGAATGATGATCTATTGGAGGAATGGAAAATGAAAAGTAATTTTTTTCTTATTCATTTTTTCATTTTGTTTTCAATGGATAGATCTTTTTATTTCATTCAAATAAAATTAATAAAAACATATTATATACTAAAATATTGAATTCTATTGAACATTAGGAGATGTTTCATCAGTTATTTCCGTGATTGTAGCAGTTGACGTTATTTCCGATGGTATGAAGGTGATGATTGGTCGGTGATAACTAAAATATGCGACGAACATGTTTGACATAACGTTATCAAGATATCTTACAAAATATTGCATCTATTGTTCTTCCATATCTAGTTGTAGATTCTGTCTCTCTCTCTCTCTCTCTCTCTCGCTCTCTCTCTCTTTCGCTCTTTTATATATGAATATGAATATATATAAATATATATATATATATATGAATATATATAAATATATATATATATATATATATATATATATATATATATATATATATATATATATATATATATATATATATATATATATATATATATATATATACATATATATATATATATATATATATATATATATATATATATATATATATATATGTATATATTCATGTATAAAAGAGCGAAAGAGAGAGAGAGAGGGAGACAGAATGTAACATACATCTACATTGCACGTTTGTATGTATTTGAGACAAACACATACAACTTGAGCACGTGGGTAAACATATCCCGCATGGTTTATCTGCGCGCGCATCAATTTCAAACTTCGTACGTATAACAATATAATGAAATAATCATGTCATGAAATTAAATTACCTAAGATCTGAATCACTTGATTGTGTAGCGTTGATTTGTTGAGCACGTAAAGGCGGCATTTTACTTGTACTGGGTTGTTGATCATCGCGAAATTCGTTTTTTCTCTTTTCCGAGGAGGTATATCATCTCCAAGTTCCTCACTGTCACTATCACTCATATTTTAAATAATTAATTCACTGAATATTATACGATATATTAATCTCTCGTCTGTACACTAATCTTTCGTTCGTAAACCTATACAAACTATACAGCGCATCAGTATAGGTATATTGGTTACAATTTGCAAAGCAGTAAGTAAGGAGACGGACTGGAGAAGAGACGCGCGCCGTGAAGGGGGACGCTCAGCTAGATGCTCGTGAGAGAGGACGCTTGCTGAATAACGAAGCTATAGCTGCGCGTGAGAGGGGACGCTTGGCTATAGAGAGAAAGAGAGAGTGGGAGAGAGAGAATGACGCCGAGTGTAGCTATAACTGCGCGTGGGGACTCTTGCAGATGCTTGGCTAGGGAGAGAGAGAGAGACTGATGCCGAGTGTAGCCGAGCATTGCCGGAGGTTCACGATAAATCTCGTTTCATCATTTTAGGCTTCGTTTCATTTCGAACACTTTCACTCCCGTACCACGGCAAAAGATGTTTCACATAAAAAATTATTATTATTATTATTGTTATTATCGTTTTTCAATCATAATTTCTCAAAACGATTAGCTGTTTTTTCGATTACTGAAAGCCTACACAACAAATGTACCCAGTCCGTCTTTTTCGGCATGGCCGACCACCTAAAATTTGCTTCCAGCTCACCCTGCTTAGAAACACTGGGACATGAATTCTCTCAAAGTTGAGTTCACCTTTGACTGGCCTGGCAGCACTGACCCGATCTAAGTTATGATCTGAAGCATTCATTCTCTTCATTATGTATGTTCCCACAAGCCTTTTTTCGCATGATTGCACCAGGTAGTGGAACGTATGAACTCCCTCTCATCGGAATATGTGCATTGCTATTTATAGTTAGACTCAGTATCTGTTACAGGCTCCACCTAGAATCTCTATCTTCAAATTCTTCGATTGCTTTTTGTATGGGCACCCAACCCAACCCAACCCTGATAATTATCCTCAAACCACTCCTTCAAATCTATAACTTTGTAGATAGAAGCATTCTCTGTATTAACATACTTAACTTCCTTATTTTATGACTCGCTTTTCTGCACGACATATTCCGCAGCAAGTTCAGAATTCACCTTCACTGCATTGCACGTCCCAAGAGCAGCTTCGATCTTAGATTCGAAGAGAGTTTGGGCGTCACTCATAAAAGATATGATGTCCAGACGTCCGAGAATCCTGATGATATTCGTCTTTCGAAGGCTGACTGCATATCGTCCCATCTTAATCGCTCATCATCTTAATGTTTATCCAGCGGTGATGGATCTACTCGTAGTTTACCACCTGTCTTTAACAAATAACATAATTTATGTTGAATACTTAAGAAACGTGGCATACATGTCTGACACTTTTGCTTCTCCGGCATAGATAACGTTGATGTAGTCATGAACTGCTCCAGTATAATAGCCTCACAGGTAAGGCTTAGTCACCTCTGTAAATTATCGGAATCCGCACTGCTATTTGCTGCATGTTGCAGTTATCCGCACGTCATTTTCACGGTCGCGGTGTACCGATACCATGTTCGTTCGATTCAAAGCGCTGGAATGATGATAGTTTACACAAGCAGGTCCCTTATATCCTGGTCTAGCTGGTAGTAGAGCAGTTTCAAGGAATGGAAGATGTGTTTAAGAAAAATCTATAGAAGTAAGGAGGTAGTTTTATACACAAATCATAAACTCCGTTTCATAGATCCAGTATGCGCGATAACGAATATACTCACTTTGAGATCTTGGCTTCTCAAAAAGAATCACCAAAGTCTGCAGGATTGAGACGATGAAGTGGACTATGGTTCCATTAAAACACTGTTTGATTATCGCTTTCCAGGCGTTCATCGTAAAGAAGAACTTTATTTATATTTGTATAATTAATATGTAAAATTTGTTTATATATTTGTATTTATAAATAAATTATATAAAAGAACGAAAGTTCATGGGGAAGACTATGCGTCACGGGTGTGTTTTGTACTTTGAATTCGTTCATTATACAAGGTACACTAGTGACGATTTGAATAGTTATTCCTCACAGGTAGAGGGTATAGGTGGGAGCTCTCACAACTTTCTCTCTCTCTTTCTTCATTATTAAGTTTTAAAATAAATTTACACTTAATTGAAATACGTACATACACAAACGCACATGCACGCGCGCACACATACACATACATGCACACGTTCGCACACACACATGCACACATACATACACGCACACGCGCAAACGCGCGTATGCACTCGCACGTTGTACTTATATTTGTTTAGACTTAAATTTTAATTATACAAACTACGCTTCTATACTTACTAAAAATTTTTTAAATCGATACGCCTTAGTGTGGAAAAGTTGTCAATGTATATGAAGGTAAAATATTCTTTTTAGTAAGCGTATATAGTTGAGTTGTTCTATTGTGTCAAGAACCTCAAAGGCTTTTATTTTAACGAAAAACATGCAAAATAGACATTTATTTCTAATCATTTTTTTATTTCTAATCACTTTTTTATTTCGTTGAAATCAATAAAATACATAAAAAATGTTATGTATTCGATATATTTAAAAAAAACTTGTTATTAACCCATTAAAAACCAGGCAAAACCTGGCAGAGATATCGAGAAACTAACTGTGCCATCCTTTGCATAACCAAAAAAAAATACTCGTGTTTTTTCTTTTGTCGATTACAATTGTTTATAACAAATTATTTAAACAAATAACCCAAAATGTCGTAATTTTGCAAAACTGAATGCGGATATCGATTCTACGCGCAAAAACACGACAAAAACCTATGTAACGTTTTTTTGTCAGAGTTCAATTTGTTAGTGTAAAATACCTATAAACAATCGTACTCTGGGAAAAGGGCATTGACCATGCCAAATACCATACAAAATATGGCAGAGATATCGAGAAACGAACTGTGCCATCCTTTGCATAACCAAAAAAAAATACCCGAGTTTTTTCTTTTGTCGATTACAATTGTTTATAACAAATTATTTAAACAAATAACCCAAAATGTCGTAATTTTGCAAAACTGAATGCGGATATCGATTCTACGGGCAAAAACACGACAGAAACCTATGTAACGTTTTTTTGTCAGAGTTCAATTTGTTAGTGTAAAATAAGGATAAACAATCGTGCGCAAAGTAGTAAAAGTTTCAATAAGTTTCCGAGTTATGAACCCAATTATGGCTCATTGCCGTGATCTTCTTTGTGTTTTCTGCAAATAGGTTTGCAACATTTCGTACAGAACCATTCTGTTCTCGTCGAACACGTACCTATCCCGCATTTTTTCATACTTCCTTGTTTCATGATGTGTTCTGAAGAATTTTCAGGCTTCCTCTTTTCCCTGGGAATACGTACTGATGATAGCTTCTGAATGTAATATTCACAAACTTCTTGAACAATATCTTTGGAACCTTTCTTTTCATCCGGATGGAGTTTATTATAAATCATCGTAGCGTTCGCTAAAGATGCTTGAATAAGTCGCATAAAAAGACACCATGTCCATTTTTTACCTCTTATCGAAGGCATCAGAGCATTACAGTGTTGATCGTGGAGATCGACACCACCCATGTGTTGATTGTACATGAAAAAAGAATGAGGGAAAAGAATGGAATTTTTCGACGATTCCTGCCATCTTTGCATTGCCACTTTCGGTTCATCCCCATATTTAGTTGAGAGAATCGATACGGGTTTGGAATCCATTACCGTAATGAAATTCAACCCTGAATTTGCTTCATGCTTAGAAATAGTGGTTCCTCTTTCAGCTTTTTTTGGCATTTCGACCTTCTCTTTCACGCGATTCTGCCGGGCAGTGCCTGTTGATGATAAACCATTCTTCTTCAAATGTATCATTAGGTCTGGATTAGAGAAAAAGTTGTCAAAGTACACGTGGTACTTACTCAAATCTTCTTTTCCGGTTCCTTCTAACAAAGTAGGAAGTAATTGTATTACTACTCTTGAACCCAATCCAACAGAAGCTAAAACTTTTTGTGTGATATTCCCTGATTTACCTGTGTAAATACCGAGGTCATAGATGTATCCATCAGAAGAACAAAGTGCCCACATCTTTATTCCAAACCTGATAGGCTTATTCCTGATACACTGCTTGATACCAAATCTACCGAAATATTTCACCATTACTTCATCTATCGATAGGTTGTAGTCGAAGAAACCGAATTGCATGCAATTCTCACGGAACAAGTCATACATCGTTCTTACTTTCCAAACTTTGTCAGTTGGATTTTCATCTTGATGTTTGTAAAATCGAATATTCTTCTTGATGGTAACAAATTCAGTTCTCGTCAAAAGTTCGGTAATGATTGGACACTCTAAGATTCGTTTTGTTGACCAATAATCATAAAGACGTTTTCTAGAATTGTAAATAGTAATCATTATAATTAAAATAAATCTTTCTAGATCATTTTTAGACAAATCGAAATGATTCTCAGCAGTAGCTTCCACAACATGATTCTTCATCGATTCCGAGAAGAATAACTAGAATAATTCCAAGGAATTTTTAAAAAACAATGGAGAAATAGCTGACAGATTGGAGTTGTCCTCGATATCAGGAGATATATTATCCAGAGTATCATCTTCCCAATCGTAAATATGATTCGGCTCCAACAATTTTTGAGTACTTGTGTAAGTACTTTTCACATGTTCGTAAGAACCTGTAGGAAGATCATGAGATGTTATATCTTCTTCTAGATCAACATCCGAATCTCTATCTAAACTTTCATGATCAGCAGGAATAAATGCTATATCGACATATTGGTCTTCGTCAATGTCAGAATCCTCAACTAAATCAGGTAGATCCCTAACTCTCCGTCTCGACATTATCAATTGCGTTATCGACACAGAATAATGTGATCTATTTTTATGAAAAGTTCTATTCCTAAAGTCTAGTTTCGAAAGATAATTTTTTTTTTAATTGATGTACCACCGTTAGCCTGCCACTCAAACGTGATCTCTAACACGGAAGGTTTTGAAAAAAAATAAGCTCATCCAATTGTAGCATGCAACACTACGGTATTTCGCAGGTCAACATCTAAGACGGATGAGAAGGATGATTTACATGTGAAAAGTTCGTTCCTGTTTTAGACTAACAAATTGAACTCTGACAAAAAAACGTTACATAGGTTTTTGTCGTGTTTTTGCGCGTAGAATCGATATCCGCATTCAGTTTTGCAAAATTACGACATTTTGGGTTATTTGTATAAATAATTTGTTATAAACAATTGTAATCGACAAAAGAAAAAACACGGGTATTTTTTTTTGGTTATGCAAAGGATGAAACAGTTCGTTTCTCGATATCTCTGCCAGGTTTTGCCTGGTTTTTAATGGGTTAATATATCATACTCATTAGAAACCGAAAAAGTCCGAATATCGCTGTATGTGATCCGCTAGCAGTTCTTGTGCACGGCAGCTAGGTGGGTGCCCGCTTTTTTTGCTGGCAAGTAGAGTTATCAACTCAAGTGCATAGAGAAAAGCTTATTCGGAACCGATCGTTCTATTTTCGATAATATTATTGCATTTAATGCAACCGCCTCTTAATTCAGAACAGCAAAATCTTCAAAATTCTCTGCTAGAAAAGATCCTAGCCAGAATGTGCTTCCTATATATGAAGACGTATTTATAGGCTGTCTAGAGGAAAGGAAGACTCTTGGTTTGAAGTCTGGTGACAATAGAGAGCCTTCATTTGCTGATATTGCGAAATAGGTAGTTTGAACGTCGAACAAATTTATGATAAGCTTTCGATTTCTCTCTCATCAAAGATTAAAGACTATGTTATTAGCATATTATAAAAAATATATAAACATGAAAAATATTATTCGTAAGCGTACTGATGAAAAAGTAGAAGAATTTAAAAGAGATTTTTTGCAGCTTTTTCTCCTTTTTTTGCATAGAAATTTTCTTTCAAATCAACGAAGTAATAGGCGCTTAGCTATAGGGTCTGTCGATTACTTAGAAACAACTTGTTTAAGAACAAAAGTTGCAAACAACAATGAAAAATAAATAATTCATCTCTATATGAAAAGGTCACGGTTCAAACAAATAATTGTAAGTCTAATATCAAACCACTTTCGTTGAAAGAAATAAGTATTAACCATTAGCTGGCACCCCTGGGCGATTTCGCCCAGAAACTTTTCAATCGCAGTTTTGCCTGCTCAAAAGTTTGAAAATGTGACTAATTTTTTCACTAGCTTAAAATTAAAAATCAGTGATACAAAGTATTGGAATTCGTAAAAGAAACGAGAATATCCAAAAAAAATTCAACTCAAAATATTGAATAGCTTGTGCACAATACGCATTTCAAATTTGCTGGTCGAAAACGATCGAGGGTGCCAGCTACCGTGGTAAAATATAGGGGTGCCAGCTAAAGGTTAATAATACTCCTGATTCTGCAGGATTTTATAAACCAATCACGAGTAGGGCACAACCATCTTCAGCCACTCAAGTGACAGTCAAACTAGAATGTACTGCTGCCATTAGTCAACGATATGGCGTATCAAACAAAGCTGCCTCTGTGATCCCTATTAGTGCATTGCAAGAAGTCAGACTTATTTCAAATTCTGATCAATCGCCTATAATTGAGAGACATAAATTATGAAGAGAAAAAGTAAAAGTTACTGAAAACATAAAGTATAACAGCACTGAGAACGTAGATGATGCAAAACTTATCCTTTATTTTGATGGACGCCATGATAATACTTTGAATAGAGAAAAGAGAGGAACTAAATACTACGAAGGTACCATCGTAGAGGATCACTCCTCTCTTATTCAAGAGCCAGGATCTAAATATATGGACAGTTAAAAATGTATTGGACAGTATAATATATTCATTTACTACAAAGAATTTTCCCGGAATCATGCAGAATATGCAGGCTGTGGAGTGTGATGCTACGATTGTAAATAAAGCAAAAAAAGCAGGGGTAATTCGCTTGCTGGAGACAAAGATTGGCAGATCCCATCAATGGTTTATTTGTCTTTTACATTTTAATGAACTTCCACTCAAGGCTAGAGTACACTTGAAAGGATCGAAGATCAACTTTTTTTCTTCAATAAAGGGTTCCTTGAAGCTAACTTTATACGTTAGAAAGCAAGTACGTAGAAAGTACGTTAGTGGTGCACCAGATGAGTCTGCGGCCGCGCTCGCGACTCACGCCGGTTCCCAGCATTCTGACTCGAGGTGCTCCTTGGTCAGAACACTGTCATTGCCGACGATTAGATACGCATACCTGCGCAGAAGAATACCGTGCGAGGCGCACCCCGTACGAGGTCCAAGTGCGTATGAATGCGTATACTCAAAATTCTAAATTTCAAAATTCTGACTTCAGAATCGGAAAGAGCGGACAATTATACTTCAGAAAAGTGCTATTGGTTATTATTATTTTTTTTTTCGATAATTTTAATTTTTTAGGCAAAAAACCAATTGACTATAAAATGGCCACTTGGGAAGAAATGGGTTAATTCATACATAATTTATAATAATTTATTTACTTATTATTATTCACTCATTTTTACATACACTCACACACGCACTCATACGCAATCAATATATCATTTAAATTTTATTTATATATGTATACTAACATTCAAATTTCAATTACACATACACACTTAACTGCCACTCAGATTTCAGTTACATACGTATATTAATATTCAAACTTCGACTGTACACGTATATACATACACTGCACTATATGCATATACTTTATGTATACCTACACTAATTCGTTTTAATTTAATTATTCTATCATTCATTTTAACTTTATTTATACATACACTACATTCATATACTCAGATCTGTTCAAATTTTATTTATTATCTTACACTCACATTCATACTTACAGTCATTCAAATTGTATTAATTATTGTATACAATGTTCACACTCGTTTAATTTCCTAATTAAAGGAAAATATCTGTCGCACATAAACACACACCCGCTCATTCATATACTCACACTTGATTCACACAAACTTTATTTATTTATTTGAATATTACATACAAATTATATTACAAAATTACAATGTACGTATTCGTATTCGTATGGGTCGCGGTTGATCGGCGGCCCCTTCTGGGAATGTGCCAATCCAGCACTCAGGCTATGCTGTCGTGTAAATGTAAAAAGTGGGTATCAGCAATTTTTATGAAAAATGAGTGTCTTATACCGTTAGATTCGTCATGAAAAACGCATTCATCTATACTAATAGTAATTACCAATTGTGATTATTGTAATGAGATATTTAGGTCCTAATTATCCTATCCACATAGATTTTAGAGAATTACAAACGAAGAAAATGGGTATCTGTAGACTGATAAACGTATCTGCAAGATTGTCTGTATTTCTCCTCGACTTCACCAGGGAATACAAACCTAAAACCGTATCTGCTGTAGATACGCTTTTTGATTAAGGAAAGTGGATTCCGCACCGGTAAAGAAAACAGGAGAAGAAAAATACATGTAGACTCTCACGTTCTTCGTTGGTATTAGAGCGTAACTTTATCCAACTTTTGCAACCAAAAACCGTAACTACATATTTTTGTAAAAAGCTATTAATACAAACTTTACTACCCCGGATGCAATATGTAATAAATCAATGTATTTCAACAAGCAAAATGGCGGAGTCCGTAACTATAGTGTTTACTAAATTTTATGCATATTTCGATAGAAATTTGTAAAATTTGGAATACAGAGATTTTTGGAGTCGCTGATTACCAAATTGAATTTCAATAACCTTTGCATATTAAGTTTATCAATTTTTAAATAAAGCCAAAATTTGTAAAGATTCATCCTCACCATTATAACTATCTGTATAACAATTTTACACTACACTAAGAGGGCATAGCGCGTTTCTTACACATAAGAATTATACACTTAATTATTCTACACAATTTAGCATTGGTCAAATTATATATAGATATACTTGACCAATGGTACATTGTGCACAATAATTACGTGTATAATTCTTCTGTGTAAGAAACGCATTATGCCACTAAGAGAAGGTATTTCAATTAAGTATACGTACGTGCATTTGAAAAATAAGCATAGGTGAGCTTTGTCTCAAATGTAGATTCATTAGATATGCATGCAGAATGTATCCAAATCAAATACCTTGATTACTTTCCGAGAAACACATATTTCTTAATATTTAATAAATAATTGACTAAAACACGAACAAAACGCAAAACCACGTAACCAGTCCCTTATGTTATGATTTATGCCGATGCAGATCGTCAGGCCACAGTATTAGTATGTTAAGTCCAATTACACTTCCTTTGTCCTTGTGATATCCTCGTGCTGGCTCCGTCATTTTGTTTTTTAAAATTTTGACTTCTGATTCGTAATCAGCGATCTTAAAAACTCCTGTATACCCCATTTTATCAATTTTTATTGAAATATACATAAAATTAAGTAAACGCTATAGTTACTGACTCCGCCATTTTGTTTTTTCAAATTCTGACCTTTGAATCATAATTAGCAACCCCAAAAACCCCTGTATACCAATTTTTATCAATTTCTATTGAAATTTTAATACAATTAAGTAACTATTGATGATGCTGGTATGATATACTACGATCCTTTAAGTAATATTGATATTGAAAAGATAATGAAATAATATATTTTATCCGCAGTTGAAGCCTTATATTTATATTAAAATCATACAAGTGAAAATGGACAAAAATGACGAACCATATTCGCAACAGAATCGTATTAAAATTTTAAGAAAGAATTATCTTATATGCGGTACCGTAATACTGAATTTTTGTATAAAATTTTTTTCTGAAGGTGTAGATACCCACTTTCTTCGTTTGTAAAGTGGCTAAGTCTCGGAGACTTTTTTTTATTGAGAGCGTAGATACGCTTTTTAATCTGTTTTCTCGGCGATTTTAAGAACCAATTTTAACCGTATCTGCAGTTTCTCATACAAACACTTGAAAACATTTCTTTTTTACTCTATTGAATAGAGCTGGTACGTTTTAGTAAAAAGTGATGAACAGTTCTTGAAATTATCACGCATGTAAAAAGGAACTGATGTAAATGCGTTTTATCGAATCTCTCAATTTCAGTCCGAATGCAGGTACCAACTTTCTTCATTTGCACGGCAGTATGCCCATTATACACCCCTGCTTTCACCTTAATTTCCCTTTCCCTGATGTTACCTTCAAAAATTACAATTTTATAAACAATTACAATGCTTAGAAATATGATTCTCTTATAAAAATTGCAATAAGGCTCACTATTCGATTAGTTTAAAAAGGTATACTTGTAGATCAAATTGTCACAATCATTTGATAATAATCGTAAGTTCACAACGTATCAACCGTGCAATGAATCAATCTAATGGAGGTTCTGGCTCACTGAGCCAGAAATCTTATGGGTAGTCTAGCTTACTGAGCCAGAACCCCCATAGCTTACCTACTTATTTCCTAAAGCAAGAAATTTATGTGTCTTTTCACACGTCACACATTATGAATATCTATACTTTTTAATGAAAAGTATGGTATTCTAGGGTTTTGAGAATCGCTAAATGCGATTCTGATGACAGATTGCATGACAAAGTTGACAGTTGTGAATAAACTATCAATTCTGATAAATATTTATATTTTTTAAGGAAAAGTATGGTATTCTAGAGTTTTGGCAGTCGCTAAATGCGTTTCTGATGACAGTTTTGCATAACTAAATTAAAAGTTGTCAAAAATTGTCAATTATGATGAATATTTATATTTCTTATGGTATTCCAGGATTTTGACAGTCGCTAAATGCGATTCTGATGACAGATCTGCATAACCAAATTAACAGTTGTCAAAAAATTTTCAATTATGATAATTATTTATATTTTTTTAGGTATGTTATGGTATTCTAGTGTCAAGTAACTGACAATTACAATAAATATTGAATGAGTTTGGATAAAATACGCTATCATAAGCATTTATGGGTTGTTAAAAATGCATTTAAGGGCAAAATTAATATTGAAAGAAATTATAATGTATTATGAGTGAGCAATTTGACGTTTTTAAACAATTTAAAGTAAAAATCGTAAAATAACGCATGAAATAATTAGTTTCTGCTGTTCTAGATGTGTACACGGGTTGAAAAAATTCTGACGTATAAGACTAATATTAGTATGTATAAAAAATATTCTTGCAGCCTATTTCGAACCTTATAAACGTCGAAAAAAAATCCTTAGAAATATTGAATGATTCTTGCTGAGTCACCAAAAATCGGTTCGGAGGCGACGCATATTTTGAAAGAATAATAAAATGTATTTCATTTTTTTAAATACCTACGCAATAACTCTTTGAAAACTCCGTTCGAATTATTAAATGATTTTCAAAAGCAAGGTTTTAATTAGTTTGTGCTTGGAAAAAACCTTTTTTATTTGTGACATAAAACACTACGTATATGAATTTTGCCGAAGAGCTTTTTGAACCAATATCTGAAAAAAAAATAAAGATAAAAAATTAGGTTTTATGCGATATCTCTGGTTAGGGGAGGTTTCAAGGGCAGACATTTTGCACGAAGCCATGTTCTCATACAATATACTCATTTTCATAGCTCAGTTGTCCCAACTCCCCTGAGGCCATTTTTATATACTTATCCGGCTACAGCCTTTGAACATTTTATAAAAATATAATGGTAAAATTTCAAAAACCGCTGCCAATCCATTGCCACTTGGTTTCCTTAAACTAAATTAATGGTTCCAATATAAAATTCTTTGTTCGAATAAATTAATTTTAAATTGCTATATCACTTTCTAATTAATAGCTCAAAAAAGTCTGCTTTTTACCATTGATGGTTTGTCTCAAGATATTTTTTTACTAAAATTACACACCGATAGGTAATAATCCTTTTCACAGCAATTTTTTCTATGTACGTAATTTGTCAAAATTATTTAAATATTAAAATTATATGTTCAAAAGAAGGAAATGAGCCTATCCAAAATTTGCGGTTTTAAAATATATGTAATTTCATTATCTTTTTAATGCATTTGCACTAACACAATGGGTATTGACTAAAATTAACTAAAGAAGGTTTGAGGATCGCAGTATTTTCCAGATATCATTTCTGTTATCCTAAGGATTACTTAAAAACCAAAATTAAAAATAATTAGGAAGGATTTACGGATTTTTGTTGTACTTACAACGAGCCTTTAACTAGTCATATCATCAGGATAGTATTCCTATTCTTGGAGGGGTATAAATAAAGTTCAAGGCTCCAACACAAAGTGAGATACAAGTGACTATGATACAATATACAAAGGTGATTACAAGATACGAGGGGTTTTTGTATATATAAATGTGTTTATAAAACTTTGGTATTCTCGAATAATTATGATTCATCATACTTAATTGCGTTTATAATTAATTAAATTGAGATTTTTATTCAAATTCAGGTTTCACTTTTCTTTGTTTTCAAAAAGATTATGTCGCTCAAATTTTGTATACACATCCCCCTTGTATCTTGTAACCACCTTTATACCTTATATCTAATCACTTGTATATCACTTCCTGTCGGAGCCTTCAAACTTCTTTTACGTACTTGACTAATGAAATAATTATTTTATAATAGTTTAATTGCGTTCATCTTTGTGGTAAGCTTCGTATCCCAGTACGGCATGCTTTTAGTAACATATATTTTCCTCAATGGAATAAACATATGCATTTTTATAATTTTAAATACCTATGTACAATAATTAACTAGAAGATATTATTTTTTATTTAAGCGTAATTTTTTTATTGGAATATATACTTATTAATTTTACAAAGTAATTTTTCTTCATATTTTATTTCTATCAATAAATTTAATTTAGAACAAATAAATGATAAATAACAAATGTTATACTTTAAACCACACTTTATACCTACAAAAACTTTACTTTATATTAAAATTGCAACAAAATTTTGATCGATTAAGTGCACTGAGAATTAGCAATTTATACTTTTAAATTTCTTTTGAATTGTATATATATATATATATATATATATATATATATATATATATATATATATATATGTATATATATATATATATATATATATATATATATATATGGGCAGATCCGTTACTTTTTAAAAATCCATGCGCACGTGGTCCACGAAAATTCTCGCCAATTTATCATATGCAAGTACATATCAAAAGAAGTCCCCAAAAAAATTTCAGTCCTTTTTATGCAGTGTGGCACCCCCTAGAATTTTTTGAATGTTCATAATTCGCTAAAAACGAGCCATGTTCATGAAATTCCACAGAGCTTCCATCTCTATCATTTTGGACGATTAAAAAAAGGATTTTTTCTTCTTTTAGTGTACTTTCAGCAAAAATATTTCTGGTCCAAAAATATGAAAGGGATTATTTTCAAAAACTAAGTGGCGCATGCGCATTTTTCAATTTTAGGTTATGTTTGATTCTCTGCCATTTCTACAGGTCATCGTAATTATAATCAAAATAAAACTCATTTTTTCGTTTTGAAAAAAACTTCAATTTATTTTTTGAAAATTTCAAAAAGGTCAAGTATGACTAGAGTTACAGCTGCTTTAAGTTTATGCTTTTTATAAAATTCGCTAAGTTGGAAACCCTGTTACTTTTTTCTCGGAACTCGAAATTTCACTAAAATTTCCGGAAAAGATAGCTCTTTTTATGCTAAAAATATCTACAATATTTCACTGTTGGAACATCTTTCATTCATGAGCTGCGATGTTTTCAAAGTACCAATTTTTTAATAAATATCCGTAGCTACGTATGTATAGACTGAGGACAAAATAGCATTAGCATGGGGAGATTACAGTGATAAACAAAACACTAATCTCACCTGATAATAGTAGCAGTTGAGGAATGCAGTAGGAAGCTGCATGCAAATATAACCTCTTCGAGGTTAACCGTGCCCACTGCTCCTCCTGTAAGTACGCAGTCCTGGGCCTTGCAGCTCTCGTCTTCGTGCCCCTTCGTCGGCACCGTTGCCCAAATACCCCTACTGCTGCATCTCTCGTCGCACTTTCTCGTCCTGGCCACTCGTCCTTCCTCGTCCTCTCCAACACCGTCTGCAAGCCGTCGACTGCGTGCCACATAGCGTGATGTCACTGCGAGCAGACGCTCCCCTTTCCTCCTTCTCACTTCTCTTTCTTCCTCATCAAAGCATGCACTGCGCCCTCAGCCGGGCTCGGCCCGCACTACCGAAATCCGAGTGTAGCGCCGCAGGAACGAAGCGACAACTCGCTCACTTCGTTCTGAGCCACGTTCACAGACGCTTCGGTTTTTTGTATCAGCTCCGTGCGAATATAAAACCCGCTTGTTCCGCTCGCGAATATATATATATATATATATATATATATATATATATATATATAACCTCCGACCGTGTGTGCCGACCAGCTTGTATCGTCGAAGGAGGCCACACCGGATTTGCATAAAAGAGTAAGTTGCACTGAATATCATTGTGCTTAATAAACACACATATATAAACTTATATAGGTATTTTTCGCAAAGCTTGCGCCGCGTGCGTGTCGAGCATCGCCTCGCCGCCGTATATTAGTTGAATTCGCGTCCCTGAGAATTAGCTTCTTCCCCTCTCGACTATTTACCGTTTCCCACCGTACCGCCGTGCTCACCGTACACGGTGGTCCTCGGCAAAATTCAACCGAAACGTCTTTGCACTTTGGATTTTCATTTGGCATATGATTTGAGGCCCTTTCAGGACCACATTTCAATAGGAACTAAAACCGATGAATGAGCACTTTTTTTAATTCAATTTTGAAAATTTTTTATGGGTAGGTAATGACGAAAATTTTATTTCATGGGTAATCTAGAAAATTCATTTTTATTATAGTGTTTAACACTTGAATTATACATTAATTACATATGTACAGTACACTTTCTCGCAAAATATACATAAATAATCACAATTTATGCTGCAATGAAAGCATAATAAGATTAATAAGTATAAGAACATTTCAAATGTGTTGTGAATTATATTCGCAGACTGCTCTTAATAATTTATTTGCATAATCTGGATGTTTTTTTGATATTTTATACTTAGCCCATGTTTTGGAAAAATCATAATGCACTGCTTCCATAGCTTGCTCACTATAAAAGTCGAGACCGAGTTTATGTTCAACACAAAATTCTTTTACATGGAAAAAAAAAACTGCGTGGACTTTCGGTGTTACTCTGAACGCTTATCTTTGAACGCATCTATATATTCAACAAATTTCGGATTTAAAGAAACAGTAAAGCAAGAGTCAACAATGGTTTTGAACTTTTCAAATACATCCACATATTTCAAACAACCCAGCTTACGGTTGGATCGCAAGAACCATTTTTAACAAATTGGAAGCTATCTGTTCTTTAGATTTCAAATCTAGTGAAGTAACACAGCTTGAAATTTTGCGTACTACAGTAGCTTTTCTACAAATATGACTTTTACCTGCATGTATTTTAGAAAAACATTTTGAGCAGCATTTCATAACTGGAGGTTTTCTTTTTTTTTCTTCATTCAGCGGAGACTTACGTTGAGTTCCAAAAACATTATTGGGAATAACTTTGTCCTTGCCATTCTTTCTTGCTCGTTCATAAAAAAACAATTACACTTTGCACTTGCATTTGATCTTTTATCTTTCTTCAACCTATATTGCGAAAAATCTATTGGCGAGATCTTTTTTTCGTCGAGATTTTTACGGTATAAATTGGACTTGCAAGATGCACACACTACTTTTGGAAGGCACTCATTTTTTTCGTCATAACGTTTAAACAGTGTACACATTTTATCTCTCAAAGCTGATGTTATGTCAATAATCCGTTTACTTTTATCCCAACAAAGTAAGCAAATAACAGAGCGATTTTCCTCATGAGTACGCGCGTGATTTTTTATAATAAATAGACTGCTACAAAAGGACTGACTGAATTATTGTACACTAACGTCGTTAGAATTTCAGATATACAAACACATGCTCGACAACACACTCACGAATATACGGGACATATATATACGCTTTGTTTACAAATGGTTTTAATCTTGACTGAAGGTATATTGCTATACACATTTTCATCCTTACAAGGTACTTATAGAATGTAACAGTGCCCAGTAGTATTCAGTTTCAATTAATTTTTTAAAATACTTTGAAAGTATATGATTTATATTAACTTTTACCACGATAATATTTTCAACAGAAAAAAAACATTATTTTAAATTTATATTTATAATGTAACATACACTTCTGTACATATTTGCGAGAAAGTGTACTGTAAATATGTAATTAATGTATAATTCAATTGTTAAACACTATAATAAAAATAAATTTTCTAGATTACCCATGAAAAAAATTTTCGTCATTGACTACCTATAAAAAATTTTCAAAATTGAATTAAAAAAAGTGCTCATTCCTCGATTTTAGTTTCTATTGAAATGTGGTCCTGAAAGGGCCTCAAATCATATGCAAAAGGAAAATCCAAAGTGCAAACACGTTTCGGTTGAATTTTGCCGAGGACCACCGTGCGTAGTTAGCTTAATTGCATAAACAATTCTACGGGTCGGTAGAACACTTGTAAAATCGTGCTGCGAATTCGCGCAGCTGGCGCTCAACAACTTGTATATAAATTGAATAAACCACAAGTGTTCGTAATTTTACCCTAAATTCCTGTGTATAATTTATTAAAAGTCTCGAATAAAAATAATGTTAAAGACTGCACGTGCGGCGCAATAATCTTGGCTAGTATAGCTAAAACTATTGTCATAATTTATTTAACAAAAAATACAACATATTCATAAAAAAGATTTTTCTTTCAATATTTTTGTATTGAAATCGTAAAAAGATATCTCTAAATACTAAAATTTTTGCGTTCATGAACCCTTAACTTCAAAATGTTTAGGTAGGTTTTTTGAAATTCAAGATGGCGACATCCAATATGTCGGCTTAAAGCCGATAATTTTATACCATTTCTGATAATTTAGATTTAAACAATATTTTCAAATTAATATTCATACAAATTTGTATATAGGGGGTTTTCGGGTCGCTGACTACGAATCCGTAATCGGATTTTCCAAATTCCAGATAGCGGATCCAAGATGGCTCCAAAAATTATGAAAATTTACAATTTTAATAGAAATTCGTGTATAATGGTATTTTGGGTAGCTGATTACCAAACCGTAATCGGATTTTCTGAATTCATGATGGAGTATCCAAGATAACTGCCAAAAATTATGAAAAATTTTCAATTTTCATAAAAATTCATGCATAATGGTTTTTTGGATCGCTGATCATGACTCCGTAATTAGATGTTTGAAATTCAAGATGGCGGATCCAATGTGGCGGCTGAAAGACGAAAATTTTATACAATTTCTGATAATTTGGATTAAAACAATATTTTCATATGAATTTTTATAGAAATTTGTATATAAGTGGTTTTCGGGTCGCTGATTACGAATCTGTAATCAGATTTTCGAATTCAAGATAGCGAATCCAATACCACTACCAAAAGTTGTGAGTACCAAAATTTGTATATTTTTATCTGATGACAGATATGAAATCAGTTTCAGAAAAGACCTTTATACATATATTTATAATACACAATTTTTCATTCCTTTCGGGAGCGATCTTGGATCCGCCATCTTGAATTTGCAAAATCCGATTACGGATTCGTAGTCAGCGGCCCGAAAATCCCCTATATACAAATTTGTATGAAAATTCATTTGAAAATATGGTTTTAATCCAAATTATCAGAAATAGTATAAAATTTACGGCTTTGAGCCGCCATCTTGAATTTAGAAAATCCGATTACGGATTCGTAATCAGGGACCTGAAAACTCCCCATATGCTAATTTGTATGAAAATTAATTTGAAAATATTGTTTTAATCCAAATTATCAGAAATAGTAAAACATTTTCGGCTTTTAGCCGCGATATTGGATGACGCCATCATAAATTTCAAAAAACCTACCTATACATTTTGAAGTAAGGGTCCATGGACGCAAAAAATTCACTATTTAGAGATATCTTTTTATGATTTCAAAACAAAAATATTCAAAGAAAAATTTTTTTCTATGAAAATTTCGCATTTTTTGTTAAATAAATAAATATGACTTATTTAGTTTGCAATATCTTGAAATTCTGACTGCATATTTCGAAATTTTAGACAATTTTACGTTAGAAAATATTATTTAAGAATTTTTTAGCATCAGATTTTGCAACAAATATGGTCGCCTAAAAACGTCTTGAATAAACGTCCATTCAGGGCTTAATGGGTTAATATATCTTTAATTCTTTTTTGGTAGATTCAAAACGGTTTCGTATAACCAAAGTTACAGCCTTTTAAATGTAGGTACGTTTTTTAAAATAGTCAAATTGGCACCCCTGTAACTTTGTTCTATTATAACCTTTTGAGCTCTAACTTCCAGGAATCGTAGTTCAAACATCCTAGAAACTAATTCACTTGGTTTGGTTTTGCCTTTTAAACATATAGCGTAACTGTGAATTTTATTGAATATATTTGAATGAAAAGTTACGATAGATTCAACATTGTGAAAGTAATTAGGTGGAAAAGTGAGGGGCCGCAAGTTACCGACCTCTTGCACTCCTAAATTGACAGCATCTTGAAACCACCCATTTTGCCACCTAAATTTTTCCACCAAATATTCTCAATTATGTTCTGATTACTAAAATCAAAGGTTTTACTACCAGCTTTCTTTTTACCGTACGTAGAATTTTTCATAATGTATAATACCTTACGTAAATTACGTCAGACTTTAATCGTAGCCATTTACTTTAGGTGGAAAAAGCAAGATAGAAAAAAAAATTCACGGTTATGCTTTATGTTTAAAAGACAATACCAAACCAAGTGCATTAGTTTCTAAGATGTTTGAACTATTTTTCCTGAAAGTTAGAGCTCAAGAGGTTATAATAGAACAAAGTTACGGGGGTGTCAACTTGACCATTCTAAAAAAAAAACTATCTTTCAGAAGCTGTAACTTTAGTTATACGAAATCGTTTTGAACGTACCAAAAAAGAATTACAGGTCCTTTCAAAGCGAAAAATTTGGAGCGTGGTAGACTTAAATCCACTTTGATTACATAAAATGGTAAACGGTCAATCATAACCCAAAATTTGTGCGGGCAGAGCATCTTTGAGGATATTTCGATGAAAAGTTACGCTCGATTCAGAATTATGAAAAAAATTAGGTAGCAATATTGGAGGCCGCAAGTTGCCAAGCCCTTGCACTCCTAAATTGATAGCATGTTGAGACCTCCCATTTTGCCATTTAAACTTGTCAGCAATTTATGAGCGCAAATCGTCGTCAACTCGTGGTCCCCCATTTGGTCAGCTAAATTTTTTTTAAATTTTGAATCGAGCGTAACTTTTCATTAAAAAAACTTCAAATATACTCCGTCCACTCAAATTAAAGATCTCATAGTGAGCTATATTTTGGATATACCCAAATTTATTTGTAACGTATAATACGTCACGTTTACTTTAGGTGAAAAAAGCAAGCTGGAAAAATTTCACAGTTATGGTATAAGTTCAATACACAACACCAAATCAAAAGCAAAATGTTTAAACTATGTTTCCTGAAAGTTAGAGCTTAAAAAGATCTCAGAGAAGAAAGCTACAGTGGTACCAACTTAACGATTAAAAAACTACATATATTCCAGAGGCTGTATCATTAGCTATAAGGAACCGTTTTGATCGTACGGAAAATGGATTTAAAGGTCTTTTCAAGACAAAAAATTGGAGACGTGGTAGACCTAAATCCGATTTGATTTCATAAAATGGGAAGCAATCGAACATAACCTGAAAACACACAACATTTTAGGTGTATATTCAGCTCCACAGGGATGATCCATTGAGCTTCCAAGGAGGTCTAATATTTTTTCTTAAAGTTTGTAAAAAGACGAAGAAATTCTTTTTTGGTACGTTCTAATTGATAAGAGCTCGGTACATTTTTTTTCGAGACGAAAGAAATGAGTTTCATTTTGATTAAAATTATTATAACCTGTAGAAATGGCCGAGGATCAAATATAACTAAAAATCGAAAGAATGCGCATGCGCGAATGAGTTTTTGAAAATAATCCCTTCCATATTTTTGGACAAGAAATATTTTTTGCTAAAAATACACTAAAAGACGAAAAAATCCTTTCTTGTATCGTTCAAGATGGTAGAGATGGATGCTCTGTGGAATTTTTTAAAAATAGCTCGTTTTCAGACAATTATGAACATTCAAAAAATTGTAGGAGGCATCACAGTACGTAAAAGGGGCTGAATTTTTTTTTTGGGGACTTCTCTCGATATATACTTTCATATAATAGATTGGCGAGAATTTTCGTGAACCACGTGCGCATGGATTTTTAAAAAAGTAATGGATCTGGTCATATATACGTGTGTGTGTGTGTGTGTGTGTGTGTGTGTGTGTGTGTGTGTGTGTGTGTGTGTGTGTGTATGTGTGTGCGTGCGTGCGTGCGTGCGCGCATGTGTGTGTGTGTGCGTGCGTGCGTGCGTGTGCGCGTGTGTGTATGTGTGTGTGTGCGCTTACACCGACTCTGGCGGGGTGGCATAGCCACACCTCAGGCGCGGCTAGTACTTCACGATTACTTAGGTGATGTGTAATAAGACGTGAAAAATGATCGGATACGATGTATAACCTACGAATGTAACAGACATCCAATTCGAACATGCCAAATACACTGACCATCCCATAGTAGGTTTCATCCTGATACAAGTTTTCCGCACTTCACAGGCATAATCCTGGGCAAATGCGGGATGTGATTAGGTAGGATAATATAAAGATATGGAAAAAATAACTATCAGACACTTGCTATCCCTGATAGCAAGACTGCGGAACGTACTCAAATAATTTTCTTTATTGATTTCAGAAAATCGTTAAATAGAAAAATCGTTTAAAAAACGCGTCGATGAATCTTTAAATTTTCTTTTAATTTAGAATTTTCGTTAAAAATCGAAGATAATGAACCCCTGTTTGGTAAAAGAAGACCGTGCCATTCTCGACGTACAAGCATAAAAAAATTACAAAAATACATAACCTCAAATATCTCGAAATATAAAGCTCGTTATGATTCCAAAGAACTAGTACAAGAGATAGTAAAAATCTACCATATTGAAAAGATTCAGATTAAATGCTACCGATTTACTCCAGTTATCGTGATTGACCAAAAATCGACTTTATTTATTTATTCAAAACCAGTTTACCTTACATGAGTTTACAATAAAATAATAGTAAAAATAGTAAGTAAAAAAATACAGTAATGTATAAATTACAATGGCATATACAAAATTAAAATATAAAATAAAACTAAAATACTAAAATACTAAAATTAACTAACTTAATACTAACAAATATCGTAATAATTTTTTTTGTTTACTTTTTAACAGTGCTTATATCAATATTTAACTGACTTATTTATATTATAACAATTTATATTATATATCTGTTTTTATCCAATTTTTTAGCTTATTCTTTTTTGTATATATATTCATATCTAATGTTATTTGATAACTCGGTAGCTTGTTATATGTTGCTAACGCTTTCATATAACTATTTTTAGTGCTAATTCTTTTCGTATGTTTACGTATTATTAAACGTTTTTTTCTTGTAATACTGCTAGATTTAATAAATTGATTTTTGACGTTTGTGTAATGATATCTTAGTGCTCCATAAGTAAATAATTGTTTAGGTTCATGGGATAATCCTGACTTAGAAAATTATTTTTATGAACAATTCTTAAAATTATTTTTTGTAAGTATCGCAGTAGATTTAAATTGTTATCGTTCGACCCACCCCACGCTATTATACCGTAACTTATCATACTGTGGAAATAAACATAATATATCATCCTCAATGATTCGGTTGACATTGGCTTGGAAATTTTATAAAAAATATATATCAAATATCTAGTTCTCTTGATGATATATTGTATATGCTTATCCCATCTAAGGTTGTAATCAGACTTTTTTACAAATAATTTTTTCTCCTTTCAAAAGAAAACGATGATGTATAAAAAATTTTACAGAATATTCTTCTCCATATTGCTAATCATATGAATTTTTTTCAAAAGTTTTCCTTCTTATATTCAAAGATATAATCGTTTGAAAAAAATGGCGATTTCGTATATAACAAAACAAGGGAAATAGCTATTCAAAATTTCGGGTCAGAAGAGATAGGTAATTTTATGCTCTTTCAAATACATTATCAATTAATCGATGATATTATTTCTAAGGTATCAGAAAACCTAAAAAACTAAAACTAAAAAATCGAAAAACCTCTAAAAAACCAAAATGCATGGAAAAATAAAAAAATATATTTTTGAGCCGTCTTCCTTAAACGCTGCCAACTAATTTGACACTCTGATTTCTCAGAGATCTTTTTAATTTTTCTTTTGTAATATTTCAAAAACGGTTCTGCATTAATTTGTTTGATATAAACAAACGTAGAAAAGAAACTTTCTAACCTTTTTTTGAAACGTACATTAATCTCTAAAATATCTACCTTTATTGACAAATATTCATTGAGAAAACGTGCAACAACTTGATTTATAAAACTGTTATTAAAATTGTTATAAAAATGTAAAAGGCCGCTGCCAATTCATTGGCACTTAGCTTCCTCCATCTAAATAAATTGTTCCAATATGAATTTCTTTATTCTAATACATTAGTTTAAACTGCTATATCTATTTATAATTAACAGCTAAAAAATGTGTGCTTCTTATTATTGATTATTTGTCAAAAAAAAGATTACAAAAAATAAGTTTATGATCATAAATTACATTATTGATTTTAAAATATTGTAAAACAAAAACCTAGTAAATTATTTCCATATTAAATTGTTCTAACATAAATGTCATATTTTACCCATTACCTTTTTTTTTACTTTTTAATTGAAAAGTCATGAATATATTTCGACTGTTCAGTATAAGAAGTTGACGAAGCTTTGGAAGCAGAAAGTGAGATTTTGTGAGCGGTATGCGAGGTTTCCTTTTTTCTCTGCTCTACACACAAAAACTTACTAAAACTTCCCGACAGTATTCTTTACAATCGGATCAATTCATCCACACACACACACACACTCACATACAAGCATACATTTGCATACACACACCCACCCCCTCCACACACACACACACACACACACACACCCACACACACACACACACATATACACACATACACACACACACACACTCTCAGACACACAAATACACACACACATACACACACACAAACACACACACACACAGTTCTTTAGTTGATAATAACTACTTTTGCAACAACGGAATTTTGATAAAACAATTTTTTTTTACTTCGACCATAACACCTTATTTTATAAAATATTGCTTTTAATGTCATGATGTGAGATTAAATTTCAGTAAAAAATGCTTGTTTTTTATGACATATATGTGCCAATAGAACCTCCTTAAGAGAAATAAATGGGTTTTGATCACGATGGATTCTAATTCAATGGAAAATTTTACAAACGGAAATTATTTTTGTTAATATTAAATATTACTCTACTTAAGTGTTTAAGTCAAACAGGTATTTTTCAAATTTACGAAAAAAGGAAAATTAAATATAATAACATTAAGACGTATTATCTTGTTATCCTCGAATTTTTTTTATCGCCCGACGGCACGTGTCATTAGGTCATCACGTGAATAATACGTTATCATGTCGCTCAAGATCATTGCCAAGGTGAATGTCCTCGATTGAATGATCCGTACCAAAATTGTTATCGATAGCGCGTTATCACCCTGAACTATGATCTTCATTGCGCTATCATTCCGCTCGAGAAAAATTCGAGTTATTAGGTCATCTTACGATAAGTGAATTTATTTTATATTGCCCGGAGGCTCTATTCAATGAGACGTATAAGTATAGATAAAATTGAAGTCATCGACCGTGATTAACACATTTATTTTATATTACCCGAAAATAAATTCTATTAAATATGACATACAAGTGCAGTGAACGGCATTCTAACATAATTCATCATGGTTGACGCTGAAAAAATAGTTTCTGGTTTTGAAGAGAAAATCAAAAACTTATTTAACAATATTGACGAGATGACTAGCAGCTTCACGATTTTGACATACAAGGAGAGTGCACACTCACCGGGAAACGAAATTCGGTCAGACAGTGGGAGGTGTTTTCTGGTACTCAAAAATGAAGCTTAGTACCCGTAACTCACTCTAATGGGCCCTTGTTGTCGAGACATGAGGTAATTTATTTGATACATTCGTTATTTTGATTATACAAGGCACCTCTTCTTCAAACCATAACTCTACAAGATTTTATTATGGATAAATAACTCAAAATATAATAAAAAGTAGGCAAAAAGCCGTGTTACGTATGAAAATATTAATCCGATCAAAAGTTATTTATGATTGAGAATGGTAACCGAACTTGCATGAATATTCAAGGAAATTTAACTCTTTTAAATTCGTTGATTTTCCATGTATTTTAGATAACCATCTTCAATTATTTATGACTTTCGATCAGATTAATATTCTTATACGTAACAGAACGTGAATTAAAGCTTATTCCGCCTACATTTTATTATCTTTCGGGTCATTAATCCATAATAAGAACTTGTAAAGTTATAGTTAGAAGAAGAGGTACCTTTTCTCATTAAAATAATTCATACTTCGAGTAAATTACATCATATTTCGATAACAAGGGCCCATTAGAATGAATTACGGGAGCTAATCCTCGAAGCTCCTCCCGAAGTCTGACCAAAATTCGTTTCCCGGAGGATGTGCACCATTTTTAGAAAGTGTAAATACGATTAATGTAATACGATGATTTTTAAATTATGGAGGACTGTCTATTTGTAGAAAAAACAGCTTAGGGTGTTCGATTAATCGTATAGTTTCTCATCGAAAAGCTGCTCAGGAGAATAGAAATGGTAGAAGTTTATTGTGGGTAGATATAGATTCTATTTTTTGCGGGCGGATGATTACAGGACTAGTAATTAATGTGAACCACATATGACCTAAGAGTTTATACAAGAAACCAAGGCGACAGTAATACACAATGTAGCCCTCGCTATCGAACAATATTTCTTTATATAAATGAACGTGAGTTTTAGTGGAGTTTTTATAACTCGAAATATCGAGGATACAAAAACATTTAATGTGCAAAATGAGCGATTGACGATATACTTGGATGAGTGCTAAGATCCTGCTAATAGGGCAATCTCCTATTTAGAACTATTAGGAGAGAGATAGTGGATTCGAACTCCATCATATAATCAATTTGGATATAAATATTACCGCATTTGAGACCCTACCAGGATCATCATTCATCGAGCTTCCCGAGGAAATAAAACTAACATATGTAGTGATTAATATCAACTTCGGCGATATGATTGTTTCAAGTGTGCAAGTTTAGCAGCCCTTTATCCGGTAAGAAAAATCAGCTATCAAGTATCATCGTTTATGCGACAGGAGGATAAAATTCACTTGGAAGGTATTGCGTTTCTCGTGAAAGTTATGGATATACCGAAATTCGAAAAGCGGAATGATATATCGGTGAACGTTTTTGGCTACAGGGAAAAACGGTAGTTCCGATTTACCTGACGGAAGACGAGAGGGACGATCGTCACACATTATCGATGGAATTAGATCAGGTAGTTATTATAAATTATTTTTAATTTTATACAAATATTATTCTATAAAAATATTAAAAAAATATTATTTTATAAAATTACAAAAATATTAATTTATATCAAAATATTTAAAAATTATTTGAATAAAAATGATAAACCATTCACTGGGGAACCTACAACCTTTACGAACACATTTCAGTATTAATTGTATGTTTTTCAGATTATGAAAACAAACAAGGATATGATTTAGACGAGCAGCGAATAGGTAATGTTCGATGCAGCAACCACCGATCTGGATAATTAGAAGATCATAATAACCTTACGAGAGAATTCATAGGTCCTGCACTAAACAATAGTAATTTAAATTATAAAATTAGCTTTAACATTCCGGTTATTTTTCACAATTTAAGTAATTATGATGCTCACTTTGTGTTCAAATCTATAGCATCAAGTTTTAAAGGAGGTATAAAAGTTATGGCTACAAATATGGAGAAATATGTTTCAATAATTAAACATGTGGCACGGACTAAAGTTCGATTACGTTTTATAGATTCGCACTGATTTATGGGCGTAAGTTTGGATTCTTTAAGTAGTCTCATGTAGAAAAAAAAGTTAAAAATTTTAAAGTTACAATTCCCCATCGAGGAAAAATTTAATTTAATATGACGAAAATAAACGATTCTATATAACTACTTGAAAAGCATCAGTGTTCTCCATAAAACTAGGCTCCCGGAAAAGTACGAGTTTTATAATCGGCTAACCGATTCGCACGTGAGTGATAAGAAATGCGCGCACGCACATCGAGTGTGACACGCATTTAACATACAAACATTAGGCGAGTACAGTGACCAATATTTAAAAACAGATGTTTCACTTTTAGCTGATATGCTTAAGAATTTTCGAGAGTCGTGTATACTAATGTATAAACTCGACTCCGCGCAGTATTTTACTCTACCTGGTTATACTTTTGGTGCGATGTTAAAACATACCAGAATGAAATTAGAATTATTAACGGACTCAGACATGACAATGTTCGTCGAGAGGGGTATTAGCGGTGGGGTTAGTCAATGCAGCCACCGATACGATAAAGCGAATAATAAATATATGGGAATTAATTATGACTCGGATAAACGTGCATACTTTCTCGTTTATATCGACGTGAATATGGCGTTTAGTGGGTTTCAGTGGATTGAAAATAATAATTTTGATGTTACAATAGTTCCAGCTTATTCGAATATCGGTTATATTTTGCAGGTTGACAGATATTTTGCGTAAAAGACCTACCGCTTTGCATCGAATACGCAAAGCCTCCCGGTTCAAAACATGAAAAATTATTAGAAACAAGCGCTTGAAATTGAGTATGAATTAGTTACATCGCATATTATAATTTAGATACACTCAATGGCTTAAACCACACATTGATTTGAACAAGAAATTACGGAAGAATGCTACAAATGATTTTGGAACAAATTTGTATAGACTAATTAATGGGGCCTACGGTACTTCAGTTGGTAGAGTGTCAATTCAATTCTCAGTCTCTGCCGATTAATACAAGCACCTGTGTAAAAATTGTATGTGCTTTGTTTATGACCACACCGCAGACCCTCGTCGTCGATTGGCACCATATAGGAGAACAAATATGGCGACGTTATAAAAAAAATAAAAAATAAAAAGTAATCTAATGAATAACGCAGGTTTCGGTAATACGATGAAAAATGCAAGACAGAGTATAGATATTAAATTGTATATAATTCTATACATACTAATTTTAAACGTTCGATAATTTTTAATAAGATTTAAAAGTGATCGAGATGAGTAAGACTAGTATTTTATTAGATAAACTTATTAGACGATGATTATAGGCATGTGTCTTTTAAATTTAGCGAATGCTTATTTATATGAGTTTTACTATGAGTATATATCAAATCTTTATAAACTGGAGAATATTAAAGTTCTTTACACAAGCATAGACACATTCATTTTTTGGAGAAGATATTTATAAATGTATTAAGCGCGATCATGGAAATTTATATACGTCGGGCTTCCCGGAAAATAATGTTTTTTGTATAGAGCGTAAAAATCAAAAAGTCTTAGCAGTTATGAAAGATGAGAGTAATGGTAAAATTATGACATAGCAATACAAACTCTGATAGATTTTTTCTGTAGATTCAGTCAGTATGGTGGGGAAGGGGGGAGGGGGTGGTTCGTGGTATGATAAATGCCTTACTGCATTAGATATTCATCGACGGCCTTATTCTTAAATTCTTTGCCGTTGTCGGAATGGAAAGTTTCTGCAGCTCCGAATCGCATCACGATGCTCTCATGAAACTCCCTAATTACTGTCCAGGCATTTGCTTTCCGGATGGGTATGCAGTCGACCCATCTAGTGTTGACCCATGTAGATATCGCCAACTATGATTTGCCGCGGCCTTTCTACCGTTCGAATGCCCATCATCTCAATCGGCGATTTCTGTACAACCTTACACTGCTAGAATATCATGCAGCTGCGGACATATTTTTGTATGTCTGCGTACATGTGGGGCCAATAGTACTGGTGTCATACTCGGCGAAAGTTTTCTTCCGTGCAAGATTTCCAGCGGTGGATTTGTCGTGATTTTCAAGCAGTATGTCTTATCGGTGTTCGGCTGGGACTACAAACTTCTACGCATCGTCATCGCCAACGGTGTCCTCGAGCCTTTCGTCAGGTTTATACTGGTATAGATTCCCACGGAGGATCTTTCAGTAGCGATTTTCACGAGGATTTATCGCCGTCTTACTCAGAGTGGTTATGTCTTATCCAAGAACCATGGAGTCAGAAAGGCCGTATAGCAAACCTAGGCAATTGTGGCAAACTGATCAATGGCAGCGCTGATTCAACGAGGACATGCCTTATTACTAAGGAACTGCAGGTGGAAATGGTGCCTAAACACGGTTCGAGAGACCTCACTATAGCAAGTATCAGGTACAAGACAGACAACGGCGGTACAAAGGATATCTTAGTTGCGGCAGCCTACTTCCCCTACGATATTACGGAGTGTCCACCAAAGTAAGTCGTGGCCTTGGTAAGAGAGTGGGAGGCTAAGAGGCTAGGTTTGATTATGAAGTACGATGCTAACGCACGCCATGTCATATGGGGCAGCTCAAACACCAACGGCTGGGTAAAAAAGCTGCTTGAATACCTAGTCCCGATAAATATGGATATATTAAATAAGGCAAGCAAGCCCATTTTCCAAAGTCGACAAGGAAGGAGGTCATCCACATCACCTTTGCATCGAGGTCACACTGAACGGAAATAAGAGGCTGGCAGGTCTCGGAGGAAGTCTCGATGTCGGATCACAATCACATTGTGTTCCAGATCGGAGGGACAGGGATGGAGAATAGGTTGAAAAGAGACCCGAGGAAAACGAACGAGGCTGAGTATAGGGAAGAACTGAAGGCTAATATCGTTGACTTCCCCACCACATAACGGACGGCAGAGGATATAGATCACTCCTGCGAGATCCTACAAGAAACAATCAGCCATGCGAACCATATGGTGGAATCACTCCTTCGAAGTGCAGCGCAGGCAGGTAAGATGGCTTTTCAATAGGTCCAAACGAACAAAAAGAGAGCAAGATATGCTCCTTTTCAGAACGGCACAAAGGGAGTACAAGAAGGAGATCGAATTGGCCAGAGAGCAAGGTTGGAGAGAACACAGCGAAAACCCGAGGATTCTGACCGACACGGTAAGATTGTGCAGGATTCTACAGAATTCAAAGGGTCCTGTGTCGGATAATATTCGGCTGACTACGGGCGCATGGGTGAAGGATAGACAAGAGGCACTAAGCAAGCTACTTGAAGCCTACTTTCCGGGTCTCCAAGCCTTGGAGCAAGAGACGAGCTTCTGGCTCCGCGCGCGGAGTGACGACTGGAAGCTGTCAAGACACATGTCGGACAAAAGAAGAATAGAATGGGCAGTGAACACGTTCGAGCCATATAAGGCAACGGTCAGGATGGGGTTTTCCATCGTGCTGGAGTCCGCAATGGTAAAGCTGTTCCGAGAGTGCCTAGATATGGGACACGTACCCAGTAGCTGGAGAAAGGCGAAACTTGTGTTCCTCCCAAAAACAGGGAGGGCACAACACTCAGTACCAAAGGACTACAGACCGATCAGCTTGACATCGTTTCTACTGAAGACGATGGAAAGCATAGATACATCAAGGAAACATGGATGGTAGAGGCGTAGTACCTCCACATGCTTGGCAGCATGCCTACCAGATGGGCAAGTCGGTGGACACAACCCTGGTGGAGACAGTAAGCTTTATACAGAAAGGCATGAAGAATACGGGCATGGTGATGGTAGCTTTTCTAGACGTGGATTTCAACCACACGACCAGAGCGTCGATAATAAAAGGTATGAAGGCGCACGCTGTACTGAAAACCCTATACAGGCGGATTTGGCGCAAGCTAAGCTGCAGGGTGATAAAGGCTCAATGGGGAATACACACAAGGAAAGGTAAGGTAACCAAGGGGTGCCCGCAAGGGGCGGTCTATTCCCCCACAATGTGGTGCCCGGTGGTCGATGAACTGATACGCCTGCTAAATGAAGCAGGGTTTTACGCTAAGGCGTACACAGACGATATTGTCATAATGGTAAGAGGCAATGACGAGCAGGTACTGGCAGGCCTTATGCGACATGCGCTGGGAATAGTGGAGACCTGGTGCAAGTCGGTAGTGCTCGGCGTTAATCCCGAGAAGGTCAGTGTCATGTTCAGCACGACGAGGTATAAGGTGACGCTGCTCAAGGGACTCCACCTGAGCGTTGCCCTTAGCCTGGTCAAAGAGGCCAAGTACTTGGGGGTCACACTCGACAGTAAGTTCAATTGGGGTAAACATATTAAAGGAAAATGCGAGAAGGCAATTAGTACGTTCATGGTCTACAGAAGAGATTTTGGCCAAACCTCGGGACTGGAACCGGAAAAGGTAAGATGGCTCTATGAGTCCATCATAAGACCGAGACTAACTCATGGAGCTCTCATCTGGTGCCAAAGAGGAGAACTCATGGTACATGAGAAGGCACTCAATAGAGTACAAAGTGCTGAGAGGAAAGATAAGATGCATGCGGGCGACACCTACAGTCGCGCTAGAGATCCTGTTGGCCATCCCACTGCTGAACAAGGTGATTAAGATAAACGCCTTCAAGGCCTACTGCAGACTAAAGAAAGCACCGAACTGCAACAAATTCGGGGACAGTGAAGTTGTTACAGGAACTCTGTCGGACATCGACAGAGCAGGCTATGACAGGATTACAGGGAGGATCCTTTTCTCAAATCTATACAGGGTCATAATTCCGGACGATAAAATGGAGCAGAAGATCGCACAACCGCATAAAGGTGGGTATCCTCTGATTCACGGACGGCTGTAAGTACGATGACGTAGTGGAAGCCGGAGCGTGAGGAATGTGCAGCACGCAAGAGTTGATATGCTCGCTGGACCCCCATGCGACGGTCTTCCAGATGGAAGTCAGGCCTATTAGGGAATGTGCAGAGTGGCTAATGGCTGGTGGCATTGTGCAGAGGACAATAACTATCTGCTCGGATAGCAAGGCCGCACTAGATGGAATTAGCATCACCTCCAAGGAGGTACTAAGATGCAGGGAGTCTCTAACCGTCCTATCGGCTCGGAACTTAGTGAGGTTGCCGTGGGTGCCAGGACATTCGGGCATCCATGGAAATGAGAAAGCGGACAGGCTGGCCGGCAGAGACTCCAAACAGATAAGTGAAAAATAATGCGAGACGGCAGACTCACCCTGCGAAGTGAAAAAGGCCGCGGGGGCCTGGCTCAGGAAGAAACTGCAAGAGAAGTTGAGAACCACAAAAGGTATAAGGCAAGCAAAGGAAATGCTGGGGAACAGTCCACTAGAGGAATGGATTAAAGTCATCGGAGACCTAGGCAGAAGAAAGCTCAGGTCCACTATTGGCTTACTGACAGGTCATTGGAAGGTAGGTCATCATCTTCAGAAGATTGGGATCCAAGAAGAAGGTAAGTGCAGATGGTGCGACTACAGAGAAGAAACAACCCTTCACCTTATGTGTAGGTACCCCGCTTTCATAGGGACGAGACGAAGGGCGTGGGGCGTACCTTTTATGGAACCGATTGCACATAGGACACATAAATTAGAGTCCACCAGTCAGGTTACACGGGAAATTAATAGGAGGCTGTAGATTTCTTGGCTCGCGAATAATGGGCTAGGAGTAATGGCACAATGGGCAATGCCTTAGTGGCGGACCGTTACGTCCCCGAGCAGGGACCGCCGAAGTCACCTCCGCAACTAAAAGTAAGACTAAGACTGCTCAGAATTGTTATGTACAACTGGTCTCCAGTACCTGCCGACCAACTTAAGGAACTTATTGACGTTTCTTCCTCCTCATACATCCGGGATAGTGCGCCGGGTACGTAATTCAGTGCACTTTTCTTGTGGATCACTACGTAATCATGACCTTGCAGGCGTAACAGACATAGCCATGACAGGCTCATCCGTCACCATACGGAATGGTAGCCCTCGATGTATGAGCGAAACTGTTCAATAGCCCAAACTACTGGTAGACAGTCGCGCTCAGGCACGCTGTAGTTCCTCTCTGTCGAGTTCAACCTCCTGCTGGCGACTTCCAGTACTCTCTCCCCATCGTCTGTTTCCTGGAGGAGCACTGAGCCAATTCCGGTGTTGCTAGATACCGTGTTTACAACGAACTGCTTATTCGGCAGAGAGACCTGGAGGGCAGGAGCTGAGGTGATGAGAGACTTCACCCTGTCAAATGCATTTTGTTGGTCTTCCTGCCAATCGTACTACTGGTTTTCCTTCAGAAGACGGGCCAGAGACTCGGCCATCGTTGCATAATATTTCATTAACTACCTCTACCAAGAAGACATAACCAGAAAACGTCATAGTTGTTTCAAATTCTTGGGCACGGGGTAGCTCATTACAGGCTCAATCTTTTCTGGATCTGGCCTGATCCCGTCTCGGTTTACCTATCGATCATGAATCTGTATTTTGCTCTCCTCAGGCGAGCGACGCTACAGCGCAAGCGATAATGACCTTTCTCCTTCGATGGCGCGCCCAGAGCCACGCTTTCTTCTGCAGCTGCTGGTGTTTCTTGTCCAAGCTGTAATATTAAAATATGAATTATTAATTTATATATATATATATATATATATATATATATATATATATATATATCTATATAATAATTTAGTAATATATTGTAACGGAAAGTTTATTTAATAAATAAGCTTAATGTATTTAACAACAGCGCACGTCATCCAGCGCGCCGCGGGTGCATTTTCACCCGACATCTACCATTAATGAGACCGCCGCCGCTCGCTTTTTTCGCCGATACTTTGCCTGAGATTCGGCGGCGCGTCCAGCTAATCAGTGGCGAGTGTTCCCACGCAACTAGGGGGTAAGAGGAAACAAGGATTTGCGAGGGTGAGCAGCATACAGAAAAGATAGCACGCATTTAAAAGAGAACAACACGTATATTATGCTCTCTCTCTCTCTCTCTCTCTCTCTCTCTCTCTCTCTCGCCCCTCTTTTCTTAACACTATAAAATGTGCGGGCGACTATCGTAGCGAGTTGCGATAAGCATAATTTGACAATACCTTGTGCTGAGTGGTGTGTAAGTGGCGTAGATTATTAGACATCGAAATTAGTGTATTCTCTTATACTGTTTTTGTATAAAAAGAATCAGTACAAAGTTATGCAAAATAAAAGTAGCTGACCGATGAAGATGGCTGGCTGGCCGGCAACGAGGGTGCCGCTCCTCAGCTGGCACTTATCGGTCACACACACGCTTTCTCTATCTCTCTCTTTCTCTCCCACACTCTCAGCTCACGTACGCGGTCCCACGCAAAACCCGCGTGGTTAACGCGACAGCATCCCGGAAGATTCTAGCCCCTCGCTGCCGGTGTGCGAATACGCATCCTCGCGCTACCTCACGTGCGGTATCGCCAATGCGGCGCTCTCGCTACTTTTTACCTATGGTGAGGCGCACGCGTAATTAATTCTCGATCCTAGCGCGAATATGTCGCGAATTCAAGCGAATCTACGTTTTCATTACAATGTGTATGGCAATGTAGTAACATTTTGATTTCCCAGCGAATTACCCATATACATCTGTATATTCTCAAATTTTCTGAAAATATCCTATATTTTTATATATAAATGGATAACTCTCTGAGAAACGAAAAACAAAAAAAAATTTCTTTGTAATTTCAGAGAAAATGTTCCTTTCAGTATGCATAATAATTGTACATTTTTTCAGATTTTTTTTAAGTTCATAACTTAAATATTCTGCAAATATTCATGAAAAAAATTAGATGTTTCTATTAACAAATTTGCTCTGTTTTTAACAATTTATAAACACTAAATATTTATTATTTTTAAAAAACACACAGTTTAGTAAAAATAGGTACTTTCAAATTACTGATTTCTATGTTACTGTCAAAAACACTATCAAATTTTATGGTTAATAAATGTCATTGTGGTGCGCGCCAACAACTTTTACCTACAGTTTACGTATACTTAAAATAAACCTATTATTCTGAATAACTTAAATATTTTTTGATAAATTTATTTTTAAAATAGGTGTATTAATGGATGACATCATTATAAACATTCCATGTAAATATTATTTTGTTAGCCTTAAAGCTACGGAAGTTTTATTTTTCACCGGAGAACCCCCTCAAGTTCGATTATATCGGATGAATTAGCAGCCTCATTTAGTACCTGCGAAAGCAAAAAAACCCCGTGGATTATATCCACGACTGTAGACTGCTGAGGAGCAATAAAATCTGGTTAATGCTGTGATTTATCCACTGCAACAAACTCTGATCGGTGTTGCTTCTGTTAAAGTTGTTTTTCAACCTATTGCTATTGTTGTTGTTGTTATTGTTGTTGTTGTTATTGCTAATGCTGCTGTTGCTGCTGGTAAGTAGAGTCTGAAGCTGTAACATTAAAATGTGAATTAGTTATAGATATATATGAGACATTCCAAACAAATTTTAAAAATCTATGCGCACTCGAGTTTTTGTTACCTGCCACCGATTTTTTATACGAAAGTTCCTATAAAAAGAAGCTCTCAAAATAATTTTCAGCCCCTAAAGTATACTATGTGACCCAGTCGAATGTTCTAACTTTTCAAACATGGGCAAAAAACGGCTGTTTTAAAGAAATTCTACAGATAAATTTGAACGATCCAAAAAACGATATCTTTATATTTTAGCAAACTTTAAGAAAAAATACATTAGACCCCCTTGGAAGCTCAATGTGTCACCTTTACAGAGGCGAATGTAAACTTAAAATTTTGTATTCTACCGGTTATGTTTCATCGTTTGCCATTTAACGTAATCTAATCAATTTAGGTCTACGTCTCAAATTTTTAATCTTGAAAGGACCTTTAATTCCTTTTCTGGTACGTTCAAAATCATTTCATTCCTGCACTTTTTTAAAAAACGTGTCGGGAGGGGGAGGAGCGGGGTCAGCTATATGGGTCACCATTTTTTTATATTCAAGTCGGTACCAAAAGAAGCACAAAATATGACGTACGGCATACCAGAATATTTTAAACTTTCAAAAATGACTAAGATCGGCTTTTTTAATAAATTCTACAGAGCTTTTATTATTACAAATTAGAACGTACCAAACAAAGATTTCTTCGTATGTTCACAAGCTTTAAGAAAAAAAATATTAGATTCCCTTGGAAGCTCAATAAGTCACCTTTGCAGAGCTGAATTATAATTTTGCGTTTTACGGGTTATGTTCGATTGCTTGCCAATTTATGAAATCGACACAGAAGTAAGTCTACCTCGTCTCAGATTCTTCGTTTTTAACATACCTTTAACTCACTTTTTTGTAGATTGAAAACGGTTTCGTATAACCAAAGTTACAGCGTATTGAAGGTAGGTACTTTTGTGGAAATAGTCAAATTGGCACCCCTGTAACTTTGTTCTGTTATAACCTTTTGAGCTCTAACTTCCAGGAATCATAGTTCAAACATCTTAGAAACTAATGCACTTGGTTTGGTTTTGCCTTTTAAACATATAGCGTAACTGAATTTTTTTAGCTTGCTTTTTCAACCTAAAGTAAACGGCATACTGTTAAAGTGTGACGTAATTTACGTAAGGTATTATATATTACGGAAAATTCTATGCTCGGTAAAGAGAAACCTGATATTAAAACCTTTAATTAGGTGGTCGGAACATCATTCAGGATATTTGAATGTAAAGTTACGATAGATTCAAAATTATGAAAGTAATTAGATGGCAAAATGGGAGGCCGCAAGTTGCCGACCCCTTGCATTCCTAAAATGACAGCATATTGAGACCTCTCATTTTTCCACCTAAATTTTTCAACAAAGCATGATAGAAAAACAATTCACAGTAATGCCATATGTTTAAAAGACAAAACTAAACCAAGTCCATTAGTTTCTAAAATGTTTGAACTATTTTTCCTGAAAGTTAGAACTCAAGAGATTATAATAGAATAAAGTAACACGGGTGTCAACTTGACCATTTACAGAAAGTACCTATTTTTGAGAAGCTGTACAAATCCATTTTGGTTACATAAAATGGTAAAAGATCAATCATAACCCAAAAACCACAGAATTGCAGGTTTACATTCGTATCTCCCAAAATAATTTTCAGCCCCTAAGTTTCTCTGTGTGACCCAGCAGATAAAAATGGCTATTTTCAAAAACTTCTAGAGAGCTCCCAAATTGATAAATTTGAACGTACTAAAACGAATTTCTTCATATTTTTAATACTAAAAATTTTTTGGGATCTTCTTTGTATATGTACTTTCATATAAAAATTGGGCGGCAGGTACCGGAGACACGAGTGCGCACGGATTTTTAAAATTTGTTTGGTATGACTTTTATATATATATATATAAAATTTGTTTGGAATGACTTATATACATATATATATATATATATATATATATATATATATATATATATATATATATATATATATATATATATATATATATATATATATATATATATATATATATATATATATATATATATATATATATATATATATATATATATATATATACACATAAAAGAACTTGTCCTGGCTGACTGATTCATCAACGTTCAGCCAAAACCACTGTACCGATCAACTTGAAAATTTGTGGATATTTTCCTACTAAATGATAGGTGCTCACTAAGAAAGGGTTTTTTGATATTCCACCCCTAAGGGGTGAAAAGAGATGAAATGTATTTTTATGTTTTTTTACTGTATTTCTGCAAGAAAATAAGATTTTAATTTGATTCTTGCGGCAAAATATCAGAAATAAAATTATGTAACAATCAATTTCTTGGTTTGCCGAAATTCCAGCCCTAAGGGGTGAAAAAGGGTGAAATGTATTCTACTATATTTCTTTAATTTATCCAACGAAACAAGATTTTATTGAAGAAAAAAGATTAAGTTGATTCATGCGCGAATTTTTTGAAAAAGTATAAATTTCTTCAGGTTAATTTTTAACTAAATATAATTGAGAAGCAAAATAAATATTTATAAATCAATCTATATCAATAAAAGAAGATGCCCGACACATCTACTCACTGGCTCACTCACTCACTCACTCACTCATCAACGTCCAGACCAAACCACTGGATCTATAGACTTGACATTTTTGTGGTATATATCTCTTATGGTGTAGGGGTGAGATAAGGACGGATTTTACCCCCATCCACCTCTAAGAGGGTGAAAAGCAGGTAAACGTGTTTTTACGTTTTTATCGATATCTTCGGAATATCGAAAGTTATGAATTCGATTTTGATCCCCAAAGTTTGCATATGAAACTACCTAAATATCAACTTATGGATTTATGGTTACCCAAAAGGGGTAAAATCCTTTCTTATCTAAACCATAACACATATATATTTTATTATATTATAAAATTTCAAGTCTCCAAGTCAAATAATAGATATTATTTAGTTGTGAGTTCCACGCACTATTAGCAGGGGCGAAGCCGTGACGGGGGATGCTACTATATATATATATAAAAAGTCATTCCAAACGAATTTTGTACAACATATATATAGCAAATATTTATTTTTAAAATAACAATTTTATTAAAATTAACTGTTAGAAATCAACTGTTACCTTAACTGTTATAAATTAACTTTTCTATTGCGTCTAATTTTGCAATAAAAAAGTCGATGTCCTCATTCGTCTTTCTTATTGTTTTTTGAATCCAAGTTAATTTTTTAAAAATATCTTAAATTATAGCTTCTGTAGCGCTAAAATTTTTATCGTTGTTTGTCGGTAGATCTGCTAAAGCTGTAACAAAAATAACAATATTTTAATAAAGCAACAAGATTTGATTCAATGAACTTTTTAAATGAAAGATTTCTTTAGTATTGTATAAGACTTTCTTGATCACCACGAATTATAACTGTAATAAATACCTAGCCAACGTTTCGGACGTCTGTAGAATCGTTCCTTTTCAAGGCTATTAACAATATAAAAATATATGAATTATTGAGGAAACGTACATATACATATACGCACATATAGATATATCAAATATGCAGTCCACGCGATTCCCCCTCTCATGTGGTATGTAAGGCCGTGCGGCGTGCGAGGATTGCTGCATGTTCGCAAGTGAGAAAGCTTTGACAGCGTTCAACTGAGAAACATCTACTTAGATTTTCTTTGTATTCAGTAGCCACTGTATCTCCAAGACTGTGATGACGATGAAATAAAAGTTTCTTTAAATTAAAATAAAGCTTCTTTGTGTCTTTTGTGGTTCCTTATCTTCGAAGGATATGATCAACAGGTAATGGGACCAGCGGGAGGAGGAAGTGCAACATCAGACGCAGAAATGAACGAGAGAGCGACGGAGAAAACGACAGCAAAAAGTAAGTGCGAAAGTAAGATTTCAAAATTGGAGACAGTGCTCGACAGTTGTGAAAATTAAATCTAAATGACCGGGAAAAAATGAAAACTGGTTTTCGATATTCGCTTGCGAAAATTTCCATGTTACTGTGTGACCGCGTTTTGTTAAGGGGACAGGCCTGTGTTAGACCCAATAAATTTAATAGCAATCATGATGAAAATTTTTATGCTATAAATATTTAGTAATATTTTAAATTTTACTGTTGTAAAATCTCAAAATCTTGATCTTATATGTCACAATAAATAACTATTTTCAATACCATATTTATTAAAGTTGCTGTGTTCCTCGTACGATTGCAGGTGACATGATAAACGAAAATATTTTTTCGACGGTTATTCGACTCTTTTTGACATGTTTTACAAAGAAAGCGATGCACTTTTTCATTAAAATATTTTTAATTACTCTTTTACGGAGACCCAACCGATTTAAAAAAATAAAATAAACATTTTTCAAGAAATAAGTAAATATAAATAATAATAAAAATTTGAACGAAAAAGTGCTTGGCTCTTTTTATACTACATGTCAAAAGGAGTCGAATAACCGTCGAAAAACAATTTCATCATATCACCTGCAATTGTGTGAGGAACACAGTAACTTTAATAAATATGGTATGTAACATAGTGATTTATTGTGACGTGTAGGATCAAGATTTTGAGGCTTTACAGTGGTAAAATGTATGAAATTACTAAGTTAATATAGTACAAATCTTTTCTAGTAAAAAGAATTCGTTTTTGAGGTTTTTTTAACCCAGGCCTGTCCCCTTATGTAATAAAATTGTTTTAATTCAATTTCCCCGAATGGCAGGAAACGGACGCGTTTTTTTGTATCTCAGTATACCAACACGCGCTATATGTCTGAGCATGCATGTGAGTTCTGTGCATGAGAGTGAGAAAGAGAAAAACAATCGGAAAACTGACAGCTAAAATGTCGACGAGCTGTACGTCTCGTGTGCGCGTGGGAGAGAGAGAAAGAAAACGGCCGGATTGGTGGGGCACTGTACAACTCGTGTGCGCGCGGCGGAAGAGAAAATCCCAGCGGCCGGAATGGCATGGCGCTATACGCTGCATGTGTGCGCGGAAGGAGGGAGGCATGCCGCACAAGCTCTCGTACGAAAGCCAACAATGGGAAGTAGGAAGAGAGATAGAGAGAAGGGAGGTTGGTTGCACAGCTATACTATAGTGAGGACAGCAGGAGAGAGAGAGACTGAGATCGAACGATAAGTGTTACATAGCGGCAGATCAGATATTACGAGCGAATTGAGTTTAAATACATGCGCGCACGTATTCTATAGGCAATATATACATAGTTAACTATATACAAAAAAATTCTGTATACAGATCGACTGAATTTAGTATTGCTCCTGAAAACGCATAAGGAAATTTTTGGTTTCAGAGAGAATCACAAAAATGAAAGAATTGTTGTTCAATTAAGAGACAACCAAGATATATTTATGACTGATTCTGGACAGTCTTATAATCTTGGTATGTTCTCATTCTGTCTTTGATATTTCTGTAATCAACAGTGTTGTGTTCGACACACTTTGCTTACAATAATCTTTTTTTCGACAGAAATGATATACCTGAATGATCATGAAAAACGCATCTTAATAAAATAATTTTTTTTGTTTAGCAAATTTCTTATACAATAAGTTCCTACAACCCGTTTTACGATATTAAGTTTTGTTACAGAATTATAGCTAAAATTTCAAAGTAGCTTTCTTTTAATTTAGTGAATTTTATGTAAAAAATACTATTTAAATAAGTTTAAATAATTAAAAATTCAAAGAGTGTATATATATTCGATAAAACTCGAAGCTGTCAGAATAACACGTACATTATACATACATATAGCGAAAGTGACTGAAAAACTACTCTCTCACTGTTTACAAATTTCGCACCAGGTGAAATTTATATGGGATTTTTGGCACTCCGGTATCATTTCGATGCCAATGCACTAAGGTAGAGCGGAATGTTCCTCTGGAACTGTCTTTCGACTAATCACGGACCAGAACGCCGATATACTCTATTCGCAACTTCTGTATGAACGTTGTGAACGCTTTTTAATGTTGTTTACTTTGAGATTAACCTCTCAAAATATCTGTGCTATTTTTGTATAAAAATATTGTACATTATTTTTAAATTAAAACCTATATTCACCAGCCTTTTTCAAGGCTTTATAATTATTATGTAATGTACTGTATAAGTATATAAGTATGTAAGTGAATAATTATATAAGTATATATAAGTGTTAAAGTGCATAAGAGTTTTTTTTAAAGTGTAAGAAAAGTTGTTTGTGGTGGATTGTGTGTAAATATTTGTATATATTTTGTGTCAAATCAGTATACAGTATGAGCGTAATGTCTTCGAGTGCCAGACCAAGGGATGTTCAAGATAGAGTGTCGGGTGGGCCTGGTAAACTTACTTGGGGAAGACAAACAAAAAGAAAGAAGATTTTTTATGAAAGAAAAGGAGATGGTCCTCCTCCAAAGAAGCCAAGAAATTCAACTTCCAGTAGAAAAGTTCAGGACATTATAACTAAAGTCAGTGAAATCAGGAATAGAATTGTCGACATTGACATCCTATTTCCTAAAATGCAAAAAATTGCATGTTGCAAGATATGTCATGCAAAGCTGAATTTCTCTGAATCTGATGTACGAGGACTTGAATTTAAAATTGGCATTTCTTGTTCTAATTGTACAAATACAAGAATTGCATGAATTAATTCAAGTAGATTCATTAGCAAAAAAAGTAATGCATATGAAGTTAATAGAAGATCTTTTTTGGGTATGCGTGCTCTTGATCATGGATATGCTGGACTTTCAACATTTTATGGAATTATGGATTTGCCACGGACAATGTCGCACAGCAATTATCAATGATCAATTGAGTGAAGCTTGTGAAGTGATTGTTAAAGGCTCTATGATTAATGGTGCTATAAGAGAAATAAGTATCTTCAGATAGTGCTGGACTTCCTGTGTCTGGAAATGGTTCTAGGAAAAAAAGAGGTTTTTCCTCACTCCAAGGTGTTTCTAGTATAATAGGCAATTCTACCAGAAAAGTGCTTGTTGTTTCTGTAAAAAATAGTTTTTGTAAGAGTTGCTCTTTATGGGAAGGAAAAGAAGACATACCAGGCAATGCTGGGAAAATGAAGGTAGACGATATTGTGGAAATTTTTCAGCGTTCTCTTGAAAAACATGGTGTTATGTACTCGCAGTATATTGGTGATGGTGAAATACTTCAAAATTAGCAGAGTTGATTTGAAATAACTTTTAAAACTTTTGTCATGTAAAGTGTATATTGTGTATGCTTCACAAATTATTTTTATTCATTTAGTTTTTAGCTAACCAAGGAAACCAACTTCCCAGCTGGAAAATAACTACCAGCTATGTCTATAAGAATTCAAAATATACTTATGTTTTATGACGAAAAAATATAAATATTGTATTCATTATTCTTACTGATAAGAACGAGACACTGTTATTAACAAATTTTTTTGTTTCAGGGCAATCATGAGATCATATCATTGACGTACCACACAGGTTTGTCTAAGCAATAGTGTGAAATATATTAATGAAATATATAACAAGATAATACAAAGCACTCCCACTTTTTTCTTTAGGTGAGTATTGTTTGTATGTGTTTATTGTGTTTTCAAACTTTAGCAATGCAATTATCTCAAAATAACGCTTTCGTTTTTTATTATTTTTAAGTCTGCCTCGTAGACTTTCTCAACATCTAGCCATCGATATAGTCTGAAAATTTTAGAGGACGTTTCTTATATGTTTCCTCCCAATATGAGCGCGGCAGATTATAAAGAAAGTCTATATAGCAAGTATTAAAAATATATAACCTCAAAATTAATTAAAATATTTAATCATTTAAGGCTTTATGTTTTTAATTATTACTATATAGACTTTTTTAATAATCTGCTGAGTTAATATTGTGAGGAAACATATCAGAAACATTCTCTAAATTTTTCAGACTATATCGACGGCTGGATGTTGAGAAAGTCTACGAGGAGTGGTTGAAAATAAAAAAACTGAGTATCATAAGGAGTCACTTGGTACGAGCCACAGATTCAAGATATTTAATTTTTTAAATGGTAAAAATCTTTTTCTTTGTACCTCCTTTTGGTAAAAAAACTTCCCATATTCTAAATAACATCCAAACAGTTATGTATAAATTAAACTGCAATTTCCTTTTTTAGATTTTAACCAAGGCGTGCCCCCTCAATGGATGCCTTGGATGAGGCTGAAAAAGCAGGTAGACCGTTATTGATGCCATACTGCCGAAGCCAGACCATTCTTTTTGGTACATCTGATGAAAATAACAACCTAGTCACAGACCATCAACGACATGAGCGACTAAGGTAAAAACGAGATAAAGAGACAACGAACGAAGACGCCAGAAGTACAGCGAGAGATGAACAGACGGATGAAAACGACAGAGAGAGAGAGAGAGAGAGAATGAGAGAGAGAGAGAGAGAGAGAGAGAGAGAGACAGAGAGAGAGTGAGAGAGTGAGATAGATAGATAAATAGATATACTATTTTTTATACGAAGTGGGATAAAATGACAAGCGACAGTGAATTAAGAGACGAGAAATTAAATTGGCTAGAAATACGACTAAACGCACAAACAGAAACATACACGAAAAGGACAAAGAATACGTTGGTAAATAATGAAAATATATTCATAATTCATGGTTTTGTAATTCCACGACAGTAGAAATTCACACAAATAAATTAAGTAAAACCAACAATTCTCGCATGGTACTGATAGAAATTAATAATTAAATTAGTATAAGACCAAAGACGACAGTTAGGGTGGTTTATAATTTTCAAAGTTTCGATTTTCCTTCTTGTAACTGTTTCTAATGTTAAAAAGTGTGGAAAGAATAACTCTTCTGCAAAGCAGGAGCTGGGCGATAAGATTAAAAGCTTCCTACCTCGCTTTCAAAATTTTTATGAAATTATTAAATCTTTATAAATCAAAGCAAAAAAACTTTTAGTAAATTACCATATCACTAGAATAGATTGTCAACCACATCCATGCCATCAAAAATGTTATTTTCCGAAGTGAAGGGCTATACGCGTTAAAGAATCTAGTCGGATAAGTATATAAAAATGGCTCCAGTGGAGTTGGGAGATCTAAGCTATGTAAATGAGCAGGGGAGAACGGGGTAATGCCGGTCATTGGTTAATTCCGGTCACTCTTATTTTCAATAATCTAAACATTTTTAGGTAATAATTCGAATAGTATATCAAACGCAACATAAAATACAATTAATCTAGTATTCAAACAACCTTCTATTCAGTATTATTAAGGAATTATACACAATTAAAGTTTAGGTCTACAATTCTTATAAGAAATCTGGTCTATAAAATAATCTCTTGGTCTATAAAATAATATTTGTTACTTTATGCAGTTATTTTATGCAACTTTATTAATTTGAACAATCTAAGAATACGAAGTAGTGAAAAAAAGAGTATAAACCTATTGTTTTGTTGTTATTTCAATTTAAATTACTAAGCAGAATTGGGGTAATACCGGTCACAATGTTATTTATATGACGCTCCCGAAAGTGAAGCTAATAAAACGTTCCGCTGCGCTCTCAGATAGGGCAACTTCGCTTAAGTGTTTTTGATTGAACAATGGTTATGTGTTACATATTTCACTTTGTAAGTGCCAATAATAATGCGACTGATCGTATCAAGGTTCATATAATATATTTAAGGAAATGTTTTACCTATAAAAGTAACCTTTTAATATTGACCGGAATTGTACCAAGGCTGACCGGTATTACTCATTGATTTGGAGTAAATCTAGTCAAAAAGCTTCTTTTTCTTCCGTCTTATAGCTTTGATATCTTACATTTTTATATTAAACCAATAAGAAATCTTTTAAGCCAATAGTTTGAACCAACATAATAATTATTTAAAATTAATAAAAAAACAATTTAAAAGTAGAAATAACAAGCACTTTTGCTTAGGTGACAGGCAATACCCCGTTTTCCCCTATGTTCTATAAAAATGTGTCTTCGTACCAAATTTTAGCCCTTGAAAATTTTCCTAACCAGAGATATAGCAAAGAACATGAATTTTCATCTTTATTTTTTATTTCAGTCATTGGATCAAAAAAATTCATGAAAAAAATCGTAGACATAGTGTTTTATATCAGAAACGAAACAAATTTGTTTGCAAGTTTAAACCCATTAAAACATTGCTTTTAAAAATCAGTTAATATTTCAAACGGAGTTTTCAAAGGGTTATTGCATTGGAACTAAGAAACAAAATTTTTTTAACGTATTATGTATTATTCTTTCAACTTACGCATTGCCCCAAAACCTATTTTTGGTGACTCACTTAAAAAAAATCAGTTAATATTCTCGATGCTAAGATTTTTCTCGACGCTTACAAGGTTCAAAATAAGCTAAGAGAATATTTTGTATTCATACTAGTATTAGTTTTATACGTCAGAATTTTTTCAAACCATGTACATACATACATGTACATACATGTACAACCATGTACATACCATACACATCTAGAATCATTTAAAACTTCTAATCGCTCATTCATAATACAGTATAATCCCTCTCAATACTCATTTTAAATTTATTTGTGTTTTCTGAAACGATTAGGATACAGTATTTTAACAAGACTTATTCAATATTTAATCTTTTCGTTAATAAATATAAATACTCAACATAATCTACAGTTTATTCACAACTGTCAAATTGTTTATGCAAAACTGTCATCAGAATCACATTCAGCGACTGTCAGCACCTAAGAATACCATACTTTTCCTAAAAAAGTATAAATATTTTACATAATTGACGGTTTATTGACAACTGTCAACTTGGTTATGCAAAACTTTCATCAGAATCGCATTTAGCGACTATCAAAACTCTACAGTACCATATTTTTCTTTTACAAAATATAAATATTTATCATAATTGACAGTTTATTGACAACTGTCAAATTGGTTATGCAAAACTGTTATGAGAATCACATTTAGAGACTGGCAAATCCCTAGAATACCATAAGTAATATAAATATCCATCATAATTGACAATTTTTGACAACTCTTAACTTGGTTATACAAAACTGTCATCAGAATCACATTCAGCGACTGTCAGAACCTAAGAATACCATACTTTTAATAAAAACATATAAATATTTATCATAATTGACAGTGTTTTTGTCAAATGTCAACTTTGTTTTCCAAACTATCATCAGAATCGCATTTAGTGACTACCAAAACCCTAGAATATCATATTTTTCTTTAAAAAATATAAATATTTATCATATTTTTCTTTAAAAAATATAAATATTTATCATATTTGATACTTTATTCACAACTGTCAACTTGATTATGCAAAACTGTCAAGTGAATCGCACTTAACGGCTGTCAAAACCCTAGAATGCTATATTTTTCGTTTACAAAATATAAATATTTATCATAGTTGACAGTTTATTCACAACTGTGAACTTTGTTTTGCAAAACTGTCATCAGAATCGCATTTAGTGACTGGAAAGATCCTAAAATACTATACTTTTACTTAAAAATATAAATATTTATCATAATTGACAGTTTATTGGCAACTGTCAACTAGGTTATGCAAAACTGTCATCAGAATCACGACAGTGCAAACTTAAAATCTGAGTGAGTCGATTTAGTTCAAATATTTACGAACAATAACAAGGTATTAAACTATTGTCTTTGCGATATTTCACTGATTTCGGCTTGAGTGTGTACTTAGATAATAAATAAATTAACGTATATGATCCAGTATCTAAAGAATCGTGTATATCTGGTATTATCAACAACCATATTGGATCACAGAATTTGAAGTTGATAAAACGAATGTCGACATTAACAAAAACATAAATTAAGTAGTGGCTTACATAATAACAAGAAGTATGGCTAAGTGAAAAATAAGAGAAACCATTGAGAAAACGAAAATGAGACAGAAAGGATACATGAATTCGACAGTGATACGGGTATAATTTATTCTGACTTTGAAAACACATTATTTGATGGAAAAATAAATAACACTAAATGCAATGTAAATGCAATGTAGAATTTGAGGAATAATCAAAGTAATACTTAGCGATAAGCAAGTGATGCTTTGACATGTGCGAATGGACCATGCACCAGTTAAATACCTAAGGGAATTATAAAAGAAATTGCCAGAAATTAAAGATTTGAGAGGCAGTTTTTGATGACTCTATTCTATATTTCGAAGTATGCATGATCTTCGAAATAAACAAATTGCCTTTCTAAAATCCTGTTACAGAGAGCGACAGAACCTTTACAAGTTATACATGCCGATATTATCTGAATAATAAGTCCTGCCACTTATCCCAAAGGTTATAAATATATTTCAGTTATTATTAATGAACACTTATGCTAAGCCATGGTTTATCCGACGAAGATGAGAAAGGATATTACTTTGAATGTTTTGTTAAAAGCGCCCGAAATATGTGACGAAAATATATGAAGATCTATTACTTGCGAAGTGATCAGGGAACGGAATTTACGGATGGTTATATGACTGATTTTCTAAGAAAACTAGGTACGGAACTACAATTGGCATGTCCTGATATGCCTCAACACAATGGTGTCGATAAAATATATAATCAGACAGTTCAAAGGAAAGTACGAACGTTAATGTACGATCCAGGACTTCCTCACCACATGCGTCAAATGATATGGTTCCATCAAATCAAAAATTAAATCCAAAGTATAAGACAGACATCACACAAATAATACGTTTTCGGTGCGTAACATATATGAAAGTACAAAGAAAGACAGGCCAGAAATTTAGATTTATAGGATGGCGGGTCATACTTGTAGAATATAAAGAATATATAGAATATTTTATTTAAACTGGAAGAAGACAAGTTTTACGAGAGTCGTGACGTCAGATTCAACGAAAAGGCTGTATTCGGTGACAAAAGAACGAAATTAGCAACTGGAAACTGTATATGCTGAAGTTGACACAAATACTTTCGTTTGCTGAATTTGAGACAAAGATCAAAGCAACGGAGGAAGAGATTAAAAGAGGCAGAGATCGACCGCGAAAAGTGACGGAAGATATAATCAAAGAGACAGTATTAAACGATGTGACACTTCAAGTTTTCTTGGTTGAAGTAAATGGGGATCCTGCAACATACCAAGAAGCTATGAAAGCGACAGATAGACTGAAATGGACAGAAGTTATCAAAGATGAAACTAATTCTATGTACAGGAATAATGTTTGGAAATTCGACAGAACAACGATACCATATAACAATAAACGGCAGAATATCATTAATTCGCGATGGGTATTGAAAAGAAAAATTGAAGCAAACAATACAGTTAGATATAAGGCACGCCTGGTTATTCGCGGTTTTAAAGATAAAAACGAATACGGTTTGCAAGAGACGTATGCGCCAGTTTCGTCTTTACCTCTGATTAGAATGATTTTAACGATAGCCAATAAATATAATCTACATATACATCAAATGAACGTTAAGACACAATTTTTGAATAGCTACTTGAATATTCTTTTTAGTGTCTCTCCCATTTTAACACGTACGCAATTTGTGAGTTGCACGCACGTTAGTAAAAAAAAATTTTTTGAGTTTTTCCCACATAGAAGGAAAACACAGTGCATGCGCATTACGGCAGCACGAGTGAGAGAAATATATAGTTCCAAGAAGTGACGGCCTGTACAGTCCACGCCAACACCCTCAGATACTTTTTATAATTTTTAATAATTGTGCCATAATTGTTACAAATTTTTCTGAACTGTTCTACACACTCCACCCAAATTGTAGCCAGACTGTTAAAATATTATTTCTCCAAATTTTAATTGATAATTCATTCCCATCCTTGACTAAAAAATTTCAAACAGCTTTTAGAAAATTTTAAATTTCAAAATCAAACGAAATCAAACGTGATTCCCTTTGTCTCATTTATACCGCGAATAAATTCAGTGAAAACTTTTACGAAAACCAATGTAATACACATCAAAAAGCGAAAGTGATTTATCCATGAAAATTTAAATAAATTCTGTGAAATTTTTATAACAGTTAACTCAATATAGATCAAGTAGACTCTGCTTGTCTTGGAAATGTCAAAATAAATTCAGTGGAACGAACCTTTTTTAAACTAAATTTTTGAACGTACAGGGGAATCCAATTTTTGTTTTCACAATCAAGTCTTAAAATTTAATCAACAAAAATTTAAATACTGCTGATCTAATGTAAACTCAGCACAATTATTTAGTTTTAAATTAAAATCTTAAATTAAATTAGTGGAATTTCACAACACGGCAGATGCAACATGCAATATCTTATTTCTACAGTGCGTAGTGATACACGACACTGACTTTCTTAATAATCTACAATTTATTGAACAGCGGTCCCGTTATAATTTCTGAAAACCATGCCTATTATGAAGTTTTAAATTTTTATAATTGATACAAATTTGAAGAATTTCGCAATTTTTAAGAAACCTTTTAGATAATTTAAAATCTCACGATTTATTAATCGTCAATATCTCGAAAATCAGTACTATTGTATAATCTGGAAATACACCGCTTTAAATAATTCGAGATTAGTGGAATAATTCGAGATTAGTGGAATAACTCGGGATCTTTCATAATTTATTTACCATTTATAACTTTACAATTTTCAACATTTGCACACACTACGCAATTTAAAATTTTTGCAATTTCACAATATTTTAAATTTTTGAGGTTAAAATCTTCTTAAATAACTCGGGATTTTTATAATTTATTTACCATTTATAACTTTACGACCTTCAACATCTACACACACTGTGCAATCGGGGATCTTTACCTTTTACAATACGCAACTTTTGAGGTCAAAGTTTTTCAGACGATTGGGGATTTTTGTAATAGGTTGCTGTTTTTCCTAACATCTGCCCATCATATAATTTAAAAAATATAATTATAAATCCACACTTCCATACAGCCTTTTTAGAAAATCACAGCGCAACTCTTACAGCTTTTTTCGAAATCTAACTCATAGTTAATCGAAACTGATTTTTGTCAACTCGCAATTAACAAAAGTAGAATCGTTGTTCGATCTCTCACAGCTGTGACACTGAGTCATTCTGCAAATTGCTACTGCGCAGAGAAACAAGTTCTGAGGATTCAACTTGGGTCGATTTGTAACCGACTCCAATAAATACTTGTGCAGTTTTGGTAAAACTCGCCCTTTATAAATTATAATATTTATACCATCATATAACATGTGTACATCTATATGTGGTATATATATAATTATACCACATATAGATGTACACATATATATAAATGTACAAACTGTACACATGAACCATATTTTTCAATTATTTCGGCCAGTATGTAAGACTCATAAATAATAACGACGAGTGTCATATGGCACACTAGCTAATTTTCGAGTCAGTTTACACGATTTTTCAAATTTCGTAATAAAACTTTGGAACCGTGCACAACAAGGACATGGTAGCACTTCGTTCCCAGGCTTAGGTGACACACGACACCTCCAACCGTCAGTACGCGTTATCGCTCGGCGTCGAGTGCTGAGATTCAAAACTCATATTTTCTCGGAACGAAATCGAGTTGGATTTCTGTCGGCACAGCATCCGGCGTGCATGATAGCCCTCCGAGAATTATTTTTCTCCTGCGTCTCAAGTGTGGTGATAAAACACCAACGAGAACTTGAATTATGCTGGCGAAATATAATCACTAGAATTATTTTTCTTAAGCGTCATATCAAATCTTAACGTTTCAGCTTGCGACAAGGAAAGATTACAAATATGACGTATACCTTAGCGCGATTAAACTCTACGTTCATTCGCAGAATATTCTTCTCATCGCTCATCAAGCTTCGACGAGTCAGCTTGCAGCGAAAAGCGAGCGAGCACCAAACGATACTTGCGTGTATCATACTTGGTGTGCATTCGGAAAACTCTCCCACTCTGCATCTATCCAAGCCTTGATAAAGTAGCTTACAACAGGGAGAGATTACGAGTGTTGTCGTGCGCGAAAATATATATGCGTGCGATTCACACTCGGCGCTGACAATAATCCATCAGCGACAGTTAGAAAATCGAGTGAATTTTGCGCTTCGAACCTTTTTGAATAATTCGAAATAACTACGACACGGAGATAGACTTTTCTTGAACTTCAGCATACTTCGTGTGAATTTATCTGTCGATATTTTTATCAAACTCGGGTCTCTCTCTTTTTAGACTTTTAAACATTTTCATATTTTCACATACGACTGTTTCAAATAGATTCGCATTCCATTTCCTAGCATTTCACATTTTTATCTTCTTTATACAGTAAAGTCATAAATTTTATTCTTTAAATATATACAAAATTTTTAAATAAGTTCTCATTCAATTTCCTGGCTTTTACAATTGGGTCTCTTTCACGAAATAAAGTTACGAATCATATTCTTTCAATATTTTAGGACTCCTATAAATTCTCATATATTTCTCATACTCAAATTATTCTTTTTATTTCAATTACCTCACAATTAAACAACTTAACACAATTTACATTTCAATCGTGTTACATCCATGAAACCTCGGACTTTCGCGATTTTTCTCATTTTACGTACATTTATTTAACTCAGAGTTCAATAACTCTCATACTTAGATTTTTCTAATATAATTGTTATTCCCTCAATCTTGATATTCTCAAGGATTTCAGCGGAGTGCGATTAACAGATTTTTCCCTTTTTAGAATTTTACCTTTTGAATTATCTATTTCAATAAATCACACATCCAATAGAAATAAACAGTCTATGACACCTGTTCCGCCCTTGGACATTCCCTGACCGGGGGAAGAATTTACAAATAACCCGGATCTTCCAATAGTCCCTACGGAAGAACAAATAGTTGTTCCAACCGAAGACCAGGAAAATTTACACGAAGGATTCACTATTCTTGAGAGACGCCTTCAAGAGTGCGAATATAAAATTGAAGCGTCGCGACTTATCAGCAGAAAAATCCTCGATACATTGTACAACTATATTAATAAAATAGAAAAGTTAGAGGCATACTTGACTGCGCAACAGCTCAGAACCAAAGAACGAATTTCTACCTTAGAAGAACACGTTATTGATATAACCTTTAGACTGGCGTATCTTGAACTTTAAGGAAAAATATTCAAGCAAACACACGCAGCATTATATGTTAACATTCACATTTAACTCTACGCAAACAAATTCTGGGATCTTAAGTCATCTATTTATTTTTAACGTATAATCCTTGAAGATTAAACTATTGCAAATTTTCACAATTTGGATACTTGAATTTTAAAATTGTTATACTTTCACGGGTCGTGGATCATACGATTCCAGAAAACTTGCCATAGGTGAGATTTCGCACCCTTCAAAACTTTTACTACATTGCTGAGAAGCGCCTTTTTGACACAAAAAAAAATTGTCATTTGGGGTGGGAATTGAACGTTGAGAGTAATATATCATCTACGCTCGCATAACGTAGAAATTTGGGACTTGACTAATTTTTACTTAAATTTGGTGAGATATTTTGATTATAAGCTAAAATGTCGCTTTCCAATTTATGGGGCAAGAACAAGAATAAAAATAAAACTTCAAACTCGGATAGTAGAGCTGCCAGTGTGGCAGGTTATCCGGTGGACATGGATCAAGCCGAGTATCAATTCAGCAGCCTGCCGACGGGAAATAGACAGCTCAACGTCGAAACAACGAGCGCGTTGCAATTTATGTCCGACAACATCTCTAATCAAAGACAGGCACTAACACGAGATTCGAGTTATTCGTTGAATAACAGCACGAATTCTTCGGGTGAAAAGAATGCGAAAGGAGGACTAGGGTGGGGTTTACCTACAACGGCATCCTCATTTGTGCCTATACAATCTACAGTACAGCCCGTCAGCAGTGCGTCACTTTCACTCACATACCTTACGCAATACACCGGCACGTTGCCCAAAACAACAATGACAACAACCTCCAGGGTACATACGCATCAACACGTGCCTTTCTCGCAGAGTAGACCGGACACGCCATCCTTCATGGATCTCTTAGACATGCGCAGCAGAATTAACCATGCTTTGGCAAGAAAAACTACAGCGGATCCGAGTCTTGCTCGTCCCAGATCAGATCTTCTACCCATCTCTCGGGGAATATCAACACAGATGCCCACGATCACAGTGACTCCTTCGTCTCAAAGTGCAACTGATAATTATGCACCATCCAGTTGAACTGTAATGAGTTTAGACACGCACCATAACCCAAGCGTGGTCAGCAAAAATCAAACATATCAACTTGATCCGCTGTTAGAAAGTTCGCAGGAGTATGCGTTGTTCGATCGAAATCCTAGCACTGGTTCTAGCCTTATCAAAGGCAGACCACAACAGACTCTAACAGTCAAACCAGGGACTACAATCGCTGCAGCAGGCCTTCATCCTACCATGACCATAATAAACATTACTCTGCAAATATCGCCACGGCATCAACAGCTGCACGTGTATCATGGGATACACGACAAACGCAACCGATATTTTACACGCCCGAAAATTCGTCGCACAATCCAAATAGTGAGTTTGATCCTCGAGTAGGAGGCAGCAGACACACTCTACAGCAGAACAATTACATTAATCCAAACCTAAACTCTATTGGACACTCAAACTCACACACAAAACCTTCGAGCGTCTCGAGTCTTGCAAACAGTCATTTGGAATATGACATGTATAAGAGATCTAATCTGTCTCTTTCACAAACATTGAATCTGATTCCAACTCTTGATGGAAATCCAGAGCGCTTATATCTTTTCTGCTCGGCGGTCAGGCGAATTTTGCCAACATTTGGTTCGCAAGCCGAACAATACGCTCTGCTGGCCATTGCCAATAAACTGACAGGTCGTGCGGCCGATGGGTTTTCCGCTAGCATTCTGCAGTACACATCAATAGAGAAATTTTTAAGTGACATAATACTCCAAAACAGCAATATTGGTCTGGCTGATGAGATATTATGTCAGCTTAAGTCAGAAGTGAGCGATCAGAATCTTTAAATAATGCGATACGTCTAGCGATTGAGTTTGAGTGTAAACAAAGTGCTAGACTATCCTTACATCAGATGATCGCTCAGCCGCAATACGACTAGGCACAGGTTAATTACATGGATACTCAGCCTTCGGCGAATAAGCAGACAACTGATCCTCCAAAAATTAATCCAGTTGCCTTACCCAACAAGCAAGACATCAGATGCAAGAACTGCGATAGCACTGATCACGTTGCTGAACACTGCGCCAGAAAAACGACAATCAGACTATACTGTCATTATTGCGAAAAAGCTGGACATAATTTCAAAAGCTGCTACAAGTTGGAAAATGACATTAGTGCTACGCGCATTAATGTACAGAAAGCGCAAGACCCGGTAGGCAACAACGACAGCAATAATTATGGCGGCGGAAATCCCCCAAACACTCAATATAACTTTGGTAACAACGGAGGTGTCAATTATTCCCGCAATAACAACTATAATAATGGTGGTGAAAATAGAAATCAAGACAATTACAATAATCGAGGGAACTTCAATAGTAATCGAAGTAATACCAATTATAATAATTACAATAACTATAATGAAAATCGCAGAGATCAAGGTTATCAAGATAACAACCGTGGCAATAACTTCAATCGGGAGAGTCATAATAATAATTACCGCGGAAGCAACTACAATCGTGGTAACAGTAAAAATCGTGGCAACGACTACAGTCGTGGTATTTATAATACCCGTGGAAATAATAATTACCAAGGCTATAACAATAATAACAACCGAAGGGGTTACAGCTGTAACACCCGAGGAGGACCTGGTTATGGCAACAATTACGGACGCAATAACCGTTATTGGGATAACATTGGCTACTTGAACGAGAATCGTCAAGAAAGCAATGAAAGAAACCAACACGTTCGGGAGGTAGAGGATTTCTTCAACAGAAACCAAGATGTACGGGGAGGCAATAACAACTCCAGACCTGGACCAGATCAGCGTAAAAATATATTTAAGGATCAGGGTAATACCAGGTCTTTAAACTTATAAACTGCTCGACTCAGACCTCAGGGGACGAGTAGAATGATCCACATGATTCCAATAAAGAAACTAACAAAATACGGGATGTGGATATAAAAATCACAACATCAGGGTGTCCCCCACCCGTCACCACATTGCAAAATTTTGGCATAATCATTACAAAACCAGAGTCAGAGAAATCAAAAGCTGAGAAAATCAGCATAAAAACAGGAAGGGGGAATATTTCTCCACCAATCAAGCCGCTGGAAAGCCCTAATGTTTCTGACAAGCAGGCTGATCTTGCGGTTGATTCAGATTCTGACTCAGACTCCAGCATCAAAGAAGTTAATATCAAATTAGCAAAAGTAGGGCGTTCCCCACCAGTTATAACGCTGAAAAGTTTTAGTCTGGCTAATAATCAAGAGGACTTTTTCATCGACACGGGATCTGACATATCGATAATCAAGGCTAGTATTGTCGATGAGCGATCTGTAAAGATAGACAGGTCTGTTGTTCTCGCAATTAAAGGAGTTACTCCAGGAACATGTTACACTTTAGGGAAAATCAATTTGGTAGCCAATAATGGTATACCGTGTACGTTACACATAGTCCCCGACAGCTTCCCCATCAATGTAGAGGGTCTGATCGGTTGGGACTTTATTGACGCTCATAAGGCACGTATTGATGCCGCAGAAAAGCGTTTAGAATTGTGTGATGATATTTTCATTCCATTTAAAGATGAGGAGTGTTTTCACATAAAAGGCAGAACACGACAGATTATTTTTGCAAAAGTCAGAAATGCCGAGGAGAAAGAAGGTTGGGTACCCTTACAAAACTTAGGGCCGAATTTGCTATTTGGGAACTTCTTGGGTAAAAACAATGATGGTTGCACATATGCGGAAATTTTAAATATAGGAACAAATCCCGTTACCATACCCGTACCCCAAGTTGACTTAATACCTTGTTATACTGCGAAATCCCCTGGTGGTACAGACCTCGGTGAGGACGATGTCGAAAGTGCCACCAACCGTGTCAACATTCTAAATTTATTTTCTGACAATATAGCTAAGGAACCAATTGATGTCGATGTACGTAATAGGTACATGTTAGAAAATCCCCATTTGTTGAAAGAAAGAGTGGATAAGATCATGGGTTTAATCGATATTAGTGGTTGCAACACGGCAGAGGTAGAACACGTTCGTGATTTAATTTCGGAATTTTCTGGGGCTTTTGGTTTTGACGGGGAACCGTTACCCGCGACTAATATAATTCAACATGAAATCAAACTAAGGACTAATAAACCAATTCGCTCTAAGAGACACAGGTATGCGAGAATAATCCGCGAGAATATTTTAAAGGAGGTTGACAAACTACACGCGCAAGGTGTAGTAGTCCCTTCCAATTCCAACTATAGCAGCAATCTTTGGATTGTGCCCAAAAGTCCGGGGCCAGATGGGGAGCAAAGATGGATATTGGTCACTGACTTTAGTGACGTAAATAAAGAAACAGAGGGCAGTGCGTGGCCCATTCCCTTTACCCGTGATATTTTGCAACAACTTGCGAGTGCACCAATAATCACGGTTATGGACTTAAAACAAGGGTTTCACCAGATCCCAATACATCCAGACTCAGCAAAATATACAGCTTTTAGTACTCCTGTTGGACCTAATTGTTGTCAACATTTCGAGTACACGCGCATGGCCATGAGTCTCAAGGAGGCAACAAACACCTTCTCCAGAGCCATGTCTTTGGCAATGGCAGGCCTTCAATCTCAAGAAGTTGCCATATATCTGGATGATCTCATGATCTTTGGAAAAAATCTCCAAGAACATGAGACCAGATTCAGAAGAGTTATGCAACGCCTGGTAGATGCCAATCTCACAGTGGAACCCAAGAAGTGTCAATTCTTGAAACGTGAAGCGAGAGTTCTTAGGCACATTGTGGGAGGAGGTCAAATAAGAGTAGACCCCAACAAGTTAAAAGAGGTTAGAGAATATTTAATTTAAAACAACGCCAGAAGGTCAACATCAGATTACTTCTCGTATTTCACCCTTGGAAGTCATCACGCTAACTCTATGTGTCAGTCAAAATGTGCAGTGCGGACAGAAGGAGCAACAGAGGGTTCAACCCATGACTCAGGCAACACCCTCGTCACCAAGAGTACCTTCTCCTATTGCTGACATATCGATACTAAAACCAACACATATTGGGGGACAAGTAGCACCCGCTGAGAGACAAACACCCTCTCCGGTCGTGCAAAAGTCCAATGATCATGGTAAAACGTCTGCTGGTGCAAATCAAACTTTAGCAGACAAGAGTGGGCAGAGTAATCAACAGACAAACTCTCCTGCGGCAATTATCAGCCAAATCAAAAACAACCTGCGTGCTAAACTGCGTGTGAATATCACAGAGCAGCAAGTAAGAGGGAGAAATGGGGTGCATATCGACTTGTGGGAAGCAAGTTCAAGATCGCATTTGAACGATCCACCATTAAACATGGTGATTCCAGAAAAGACACAGACTCCGATTCCGACGGGACTTTCTAATGAAACAAATACCCGCAGATCATCACCTGCGATGTCCGGTCAATCACCCGCGGTTTCCGGCCCTATCAGTGAGCAGTCAGGCCGTGCGTCTCGTTCGCACAGCCTGACAACAGTTAGCGCCTTTTTTGCTGACGAACTTGCTAACAGAGGAGAAATCGCGCACACGTCCGTTACGAATGTCGAACTTTGTGATGAGCAAGATTTACCATTGGAAGAAAAGTCTGTAGCGCATGAGGAAACGGCTTATGGCTTTGACTTGGTGGAACCCATGGGATCTTTTGACGATTTTAATTACGTTCCACGCAATGCAGATAGCAGAGCACGCAGGAAGTCGGTACACGGTCCCTCGGTCAACTCATACAGAGGCAGTATTTGAGTATGGCACCACATGTGCCAATCCTGATTTTAATCTTGAGCGATTTGTACACATTCCGTCTCAACAATGGAAGCTTGGCAATCCAGCGCATAACCAAACACCTACACATACACCACCACGCAATGCTACAGCTGATCATGACGTGAGTACTCCCAGCACACCCTCTATGAGCATACGTGTCGCATTCATAAGAGCCAAGGCACACAGCGCCGCACTAGAGCGTAGTCTAGTCATGACAGCTCGACCACCTCGTGAGAAACCTCCCTGGGCACTCCAGGAAGGCGATGAAGCTCCACCTCTAGTAAAAATCACATCGATTCAGGAGCATCCATTCAGGTATAAGGAAAATTTAGTGTACTTCCTAACATCTGATTTCTTCTTCGACACGGAAATTCTTAAAGCACTCATCGAGAGGCATTACATAAATCCAGATGTGGTTCGTAGCACAGAACACAAATTAGGTGATGTGGACAAATCAAGCTGCAGGGAAATGAAACTCTTGGAGTTATTTGTGAACAACAACATCAACGACAGACCCTTAAAAATAGACATGAAAAAGTGTATCAAGAAATTAAAGAGGGAAGTGTTAAGTGAAAGAATTACCTCCTTAGCCATTGTCAGAGACCTTGCCAATTTCACACTCAAAGAATATCAAACATTCATTGAGTTGTTTGACCGCATATTTGCAGGGGTCAAAGTAGTAGCCATGTTCTATCTAATCAATTTACCCATCCCACCGGTAGAGCACAGATACCGTATTTTAAAAGAATACCACGAAGCAACGTTAGGAGGCCACCGTGGTATCAACAAGACGTATAGTAAAGTGGCAAGCGACTATTTTTGACACAATATGAGACCAGATGTTCGTCAATTTGTCATGGGATGTTCCCAATGCCAAACCAATAAAATTGTCAGAGTAAAGACACGTCTTCCCTTGAACATTACAGACACACCCTCAATACCGTTCCAAAAACTCTTCATGCATTTTTATGGACCTCTTCAGGAGACAGAAGGAGGCTTCAAGTACATACTCACAGTGCAAGACTGGCTCACAAAGTATGTCATACTCAGCCCAGTTATCAGAGCAACAGCAGAAGAAGTTGCTAGAGCATTTACAGACAAGGTCATTTGCTATTTTGGACCTCCAGCTGCTTTGCTCACTGATCAAGGCACCCACTTTCAGAATAGATTACTTGAAGAATTTGCAAAAATATTCAGGATAGACAAATATTTTTCCACAGCCTATCACCCACAGTCGAATGGTGGCATTGAAAGAATGCACCACACATTGACTGAATATTTAAAGAAATACATAGAAAACAAAAGTGACGGGGGAAAGTGGGTTAGTGTTTGTGAACACGCTTATAAATGCACAGAGCATGAGGCATCGCAATTTACACCTCATGAACTGGTATTAGGGCAAAAGCCGCGCACTCCATCTAGTTTTTCCCCAAGGGAAGCTGAACTATCCATAACTTACTCGAAGTATATTGATGAATTGATAAGTAACCTGTCTCAATTGCAAACCATCGCGGCCATGAACTTGGTACAAGCCAAATATCGATCAAAATACTATTATGATAGACGTTTAAATACCAAAAATTTCAGAGTGGTTTCATGTTAAAAGAACCTCAAGTTGGTAAATTTGCCAAAGATTATGAGGGGCCGTATGAAATTATAGAGATCAATAATCAAACTAAAAATGTTAAATTACGAAATAATAATATCACTAAAATCACTATCTTAGACAAAATTAAGAGACCTGGTTTTCTTAAAGATTCGCCTCCGGCTGGCTGTGATTACAATAGAGTACTCCATGAGAGTTCCGAAAATGAATCAGGGAACGTATAATGAATCCTCATAATTTACATACATGCCTACAATTAATTATCCCCTCTTTCTCCACTTACAGGGTTTTCTCATACAAGATGCCCGTATGCATCTAATGCAAAGTAACAATTAACTCTTAAGCAAACTATTTTCGGGGCTGTCTTCCCCATATGAATAAGTAAATTTTGGTATAGTTAGTTTCTAGCATTCTCGCGTACAGGGAGAATTATTATTATTATTATTATCATTATTATTATTTGTTTATTATTATTATATCAGGATGTTATGGCACTATTCATCTGTTTTCCGCTGCTTATGGGCGCAGAGTATCATAAGTCAGCCGAAAAGCACATACACAAGCCGTTTCTCTTCTCCTTCCTCATTTGATCCCCGCTGCCTATGGGCGTAGGATCCGTAACAATTCTCCTGACGCAATGCCTCAATTAACAAAATTATTGCTCGCAATGATATGCTGTTAACCTTCAATTTTAGAATCCTCAAACTGATCAAGGGTTGATTTCCCAATCCCTTTTCAATTCTTAAATTCTCGCTAGATGGTAAATAATTTTATGATACTAACACGTGTCTATCTTTGATAAACACGATCTGCAATTTAAGCTCCCTGTGTAAATAACAAACCCGTGCAGATAAGCTAATTCAAAGATTCAATCACTCATCTGCTTTTCTTTCTCATATTTTTCAGAATTGTCCTTTGTGATGAATTCAGAAATCCTGATACCATTACGTTACTGGAGAACAATCCGGGAATGATCTCGGAATAGATCTCACCCCTCGCCAGTTCAAGTGTAGACTGGAAAATAATTCACAAAGTAGAGCTAGACCCATACTTTGATACAGGGAATGCGTTAACTAATCAATGGCAGAAGTTATACCATTATTGTGATGCACTATTTCAACCGTGCACTCACAAGGGTCTAATGGAAAATTCACGCAAGCAGCTTGATGAAACCATCAATCAAGCTAGCAGAATTACACAGCTCCTATCAGGTGTGGGTGCTTCAAACGATGCACGTGCCAAACGATCAGTGTTACCATTCATCGGACAAATTAGTAAGATTCTGTTTGGCACGTTAGATGAAACCACTGAAGAAAGTCTGCGGAATCTTATCCAAATAATTTCGAATGATACCAAAGAAGTAGCTACACTTCTTGCGCAACAGACGGAACTGGTAGAGACCAGGTTCACCGAAGGGCGTAGCCCTATATAACATTTCCAAGTCGACTGACTGGTACTTCAAATCTGATACTATACTAAAAGCAATCCAATTCCTAAACAATGGCATCATTCAGTACAAGTTGGATACTGAAATTGTGACTGACGTGATAATGCTAGCGTCACAGGGAACAATGCATCCGCAATTTGTTTCGCCCAGTTTGTTTATCAAATCGGCCAGATTAGTGGCGGACAGCGTAGGTAGTGCGACCTTTTCAGGTGATACAAAAACCTCATCCCTAAAAATTGCAGAAATTTCGAACATAACTATATTTTTCTCCGAAAACAAATTAATGTATCACATTGCGATACCTTTAATTGACTTGCAAATCTTCAAATTACATAAAGCATCGGCCTTACCAGTTAAACAAAACTGCTTTCTATCTAATCAAACGTTTGCGTATATTTGGCCCGAATATCATTATTTTGCAATAAGCGAGAACAATAGCACTTATATCTCTTTTCTCTTTGAAAAATTAGATAGATGTAAGAAATTGAACAACCTCTTAATTTGTAAAGACAATTACAAGATACATATTGGGTCAGGTTACACGAGGTAAATTCGTGGGCTTTTTCAGCCGCACGAACAGAAACCCTTTTTATACTATGCCCAAAATCGGCACATGTAATAATCGAAATAGGGAATGCAGGTATCCTAAGACTTAAACCAGGGTGCACTGCTCACACAAACAATGCTAGATTAACTGCGTCCCGCAAATTTCGCATGTATTCATCAGAAATTGCGTTTATAAAACAGGACTTAAATCTGAGCACCATAATGTCAAACTACGCGAATATACAAAACTTGTCAAACTTAATTCAAACCGTGGTAGATTCTGAAATTTCGCAAAAGGCGAGAAATCTGCATGGTATTCATGTAGATTTTCTCAAAACTGGAACGAACTTTCAGGTATAGTAGAGAAAGCAAAGAAACTTTCGGAATATAAAGATATAAACAAGGAATTCAACTCTTTTAAATACTACACAAATACGAGCATTTATTCAATAATCGGTCTAATAATATCCGCCCTTGTGATTTGGAAATTTCTAATCCCCGGGGGGTCCCGTGTACTAATCTGTCTGAGAAAAGTTTCAGATACATCTAACAGCACAGCAGATGAAAGAAGACCAGAGCAGACAGTGCGTTATATTGCACGCCCGCCGCAACACCCCATAATAGACCTGGCATGGGATGAACAGCCTTATCTGATGCCCAGACGCTATGCGCAGGCCGCCCGCCTACTCGACCTATCGGCTCCACAGGAGGCTTGGCTCAGGGCCATAGAGTCAGCACCGTAAAATTCCATGTGCGTGCAGGCACGCCAGCATACATGCGAATCTATACGAAGAATACAAACCAGAACAGATATCCGAGCACACATTTACCCAATAAACACTGGGCACGTCATTATCCGTGCTGGCAGGCCGGCGCATGTCGGACATGGATGGGATGTCAGCAAAATCTAGGAAAAAGTCTAAGGGACATCAGCAGCAACGGAGCCACAACACACCCAAGCTCCCATCAACAACACAACAATAAAATTTTAATTTAACTTAAATGTAATATTAATTAAGACACTCGTACAAACGAAAATGTCGGCATTACACAATGTAAGAAATGCTGAACAAACATCATGCTGGAAATTGTATACTTTTTATTATACTGTCTTATGCAAATAATTTTAACTTACAATAACCATTTTCCAACGATCATTTTTCTTTACAAGTATAATGATGGGAACAATTTCCAGAAAACCTTTTTGTTATCTTAATAGATGGCAACAATTAGATCTTCTATCACGGATGTGACTTCTTATCACAAGATCTTTCATATTAACTGTAAACGCAGTTGTCATTAATTGAGATAATTTACTTTATAAGTATGATAAGCTAACTACAATGTAATCATATAAATATTAACAATTGAATGACACAATTTTTATGGTAGAGTTTAGCCCTTAGCTTTTGATAATCATAACGAAAATTCATAATCAATTAGAGTAATCTTTTATCACCAGAACAAAGTTTCATATATATTATATTACGAATATATTATATTGTCATTTCAATGATAACGAACCTCGTCTATTATATTGCAAACATACATCCATAATATTACATAATATATCCATTACATCAGAAATATATATCCACTATATTACAAATATACATTCTTTATATTGCATACATATATCTACTAGATTATAAAAATTCCTATGTAGAGAGAGAGAGAGAGATGCCCATACACATGAACATCTTTTGTAACACACCGTGCTCATGCGGAGCATGGACACACAGCACACAACTCATACATTACATAACTATTGTAAACGAAAATGGGATACAAATTTTTTAGTTTTGGTTCTCGAATCCACAACACCGGGACCGGCGTTGACCGCAGCTTTGGGCGTGTGACGTGCTGCATCTCAGCGCACGTCGTGGTTCTCACGATGGAGAGCCGCGCGTGCAGTGCTGACGATTCACTCTCCGCACTGCCCGGCATGGCAACGTCGGACTCGACTTGTGAGTTCGCAGAACCACAAGTCCGAGGCTGCAGCTACGCAGCTCAGTAGCCGCCGAGGCATCGTCCAGTGAGCACAGCTCCGCGCTCTCTCTCTCAGATGCTAATAAACTAGCATCAAGAGCATTTGGGACTTTGCCTTTCTTTTCACGTCGAAACCACGCGCTGAGCATCCTTCTCCCGTAACAGTGTCTTTTGTTGTTCCGTCTTTTTGCTGTTCAAAGATATCATTAACATAAATAAATATGTACTAAAACAAACATTAATTTACCAAAATGGTATTAACAAAAGAAATATCAAATTGACTCAACATTGTGAATATAACAAATTACATTTCATGGAAAAAAAAATAATTGATCCAGTTACGTTGTCTAGAATAATATAAACATATTATTATAAATACAAATTAATAAATTAAAGCCAGTGGTGTTAATAAAATAAACAACTTACAATGATTCTCTTGTAAATGAGCTCCCCCTCCAGGGGGTTTGATGACAGCAAGACAGATGAGAGTGTTGCTTGTTTCATCCTGTCTGTTAAATCGTCCATATCGTTCTCCAAAGTGCGATGGCTGAAAGTTGTGCCAAGGGGCTGTTTTATGGTTTTTGTATTGTTTTCTGTATTGAAAGCTTTGAAAACTTTAATGCTCAATATCTCAAGTTCCCTTGAGTCTCAGTCTACGGTTTTCCATGAGAAAATAGCGAAAAATATAGCCCCCGCCTGGATTTATACATTTTATCTATGATAAAAAACCTGTTACTATTTTTATATATACTATAAGTACGTATAATATGTTGGTTGATAGAATAGTATATTGTGTACGTAGGGCGCAAAGTGGGCTTTTTTAGACCGAGTGTGGAGATTGCAGTACGAGTCGAAGGCGAGCTAGCACTAGCCGAAGGCGAGTACGTTTGCAAGCCGAAGACGAGTACTGCAACCACACGAGGTTAAAAAGCGGGCACTTTGCCCTTGGTGCACACCATATTTTTTGTAACGGATGTATTGATTTTTGCGTTTCTCTAGCATATTAAGCGGGGCTAAATATATATATATATATATATATATATAATAGCAATTTTCCGAAAAATTTTATTTACTTTTGCGCCCGCCGGTCTAAAAAATTGTCCTTTAGGCCCGCTTAATAGGTACAGAAAAACGCGAAAATCGTGCTTATGTTACAAAAACAAGTTTTTCTGTCAGAAATTAACATTGTATTTTAATTTCAAAATATTCTACCCGTGTAAATCTTATGGTGAAGTATTCCCCGCACCGGCCATGTTTAGTTATTTATCTAAAATCCGCTTATGTCGCATTATAATTAAATTAATGCGCGTTATAATTTTGCAGTTAATATGCGCATAGAAATTCTGATAAACACCTTGTTACGAAGGGGTATTTTGCTATGATTATGGTTTTATTAAGTAACCAAAACATTAATTATAAAATACAACTTTTACATTGCGTTTGATGAACTAATCTCGGAAATAAATTTTTAATTCATTTTATACATTTAAGCAACAAATTGTAAACAAAAACTGCAGGAGTTAATCGCATATTTACTTATAAATACTTTAAAAAGATTATAGGTCGAAAGTTGTATACTTGAAGCTATCACAGCAATCGGTATTGCTCTAGGAGCTACACCGACTGTCAAGTTAACGAACAAAAATATATTCGAGAATATAATGATAGGAGAGCTATTCTCCTTTTTCAGTGCAATTAATATTTCATTGTGCCAAGAGATTGGTAATTTTACTCCATATAATATATCATGATTTTAGAGTGTTCTATAATTCTGCCGTGCAAATGAAGAAAGTGGGTATCTGCATTCAGACACCAATTGAGAAAATCGATTAATTGCATTTACATTAGTTTCTTTTCACGTACGCAATAATTTAAAAAACTGATCATCATTCATTATTAAAACGAACCTGCTCTATTCATTAGATCAAAAAGAGTCAATATTTTGTTGTTGTTTTTATGAGAAACTGCAGATACGGTTAAAATTTGTTCAAAAAATTGTCGAGAAAACAGATCAAAAAGCATATCTACGTAGATAAAGTTTTACACCAAAAAAAGTATTTGAAACTAAGCAACTATACAAATGAAAAACGTGGATCTTTATACCTTCTTTATGATTCGTTCTTAAAATTTCACTCCTTTTGTGATGTAGACATAATATGTCACTTATGTCGATATAATTTTAATATAGACGTTTAATTACGGATAATTTTATAGTGTATTGTGTACCAAGGGTAAAAAGTTGATTTTTTTCCCTCGCGTGGTTTGCAGTACGAGTCAAGGTAAACAAGCACGCGCCGAAGTCACTCGTGTATTGCAAACCGAAGACGAGTACTGCAATCACACAAGGGCAAAAAACTCTATTCATCAAGGATACATTCCGTACCTTATGTCATATGTCTTAATATCGCGTTTTCTCTATGCTTCTAAAGCAGGTTTAAATATGGCTGTTTTTCGAATCAATGTAAACATATATTTAGGACCTATTTTACACAAATCAGGCTATTATAGTACTTAGGCGTCCCTAAACATATGGTATCATCTGGATGGTACCCCATGTTTAGGGGGAGGGGAGGGCTGAACATTTTTAGAACCCATTTTCAAAAACCAAGCTACCATAGTGACTAGTGAGAGTCCACATAAGCGCAATCCCGTGTTATGCTGTTCTGTGCTGTGTGGTCCGATTTTAATATGGAGAAGTCTATCTATATCTATATCTATGGTCATTCAATTAATATTTCATAACTATCATTTAGATTATTTAATAAACGAATAATTTTGATGAAAGAAGAACAAAAAGGAGTAACGTTACGAAGTCTATCTACATATGTATTTATAGTCTTAGAATTAATATATTAAAAGTATTATAAGATTCTTTATTAAATTAAAGAGTTCAATAATTATTAAAACAAAAACGTTATCAAGTAAGGTAATGAAAAAATTTGAGTTTTTAATGGTATTATTTGTAGAATAATCCGTATAATTTTTATTAACTGTTCATACGTTTTGTCCTTTTTGCTTTTGTCCATGCATATATATTATGATGTAAGTGTATTGGAAGAATTAATTTTGTTTATATTGTTTGATTAGAATTAATAAACATATAATAATTTCATTACAAATAGAGTTATTGTATTACTTTATCAGTTTCTAACCACTTTATCCATATAACAATATCCCAAATTCAAATTATTTAATTATCGTACTTTGTAACATTCTTGTTCCTGTTTTTTCACGAAAATTTAAATGTTCTAAATGATAGTTTTAAATAATAATTCAAAGACCATAGGCATAGATGAAGATAGACTTATCTGTTCTAAAATCGGACCGCACAACACAGCACAGCACAGCACAGCATTGAACTATATATATATAATTCTCTAGGAAATAGAGAACAAAAATTTTCTTTTTATTTCTGCAAAAATGTGTTTTTTGGTAAGTAAAATGGTCGAGAATTTTTTCTCATTTTTTTAAGCCCATATATTTAAAGATGTTTAAAGTTAAATGACTTTATTGTCAAAATGCGTATTTTAATAATTTTTTTAACAACGTTTCATGTTATCTTGATTTTTTTATCTAAATATTGCTCTTCTGCCATTTTGTAACTATGGTAATCACTTTTGTACTGAAAAAAGCTATCTTCATGATTTTTGGTGTAATTTTTTAAGAATTATAAGTTTTAAAATGAGTTTAATTAATCGAGAGGATCGATAATAGCATGTACATATTACAGCAACAAAATCTTAAGTTAACTTGTTGTTTATTTTAGGTTATGCGTTTTGGGTTTCGACGGAAGTTAAATTTTCGATGGACCGGAAAAAATTTTCGCTACAGACGTTTCGTTTCTGTTCCGATGCAAGATTTCCGCTCCATGCGAAAGCACCCGCAGAAAAAGCTACATAAGTATCAACTCGACGATTTTCTAAAAAGTACTTCCAGAAACTGTATCTTTGGCTATACGTAATGAATTTGTACGGACCAATAAAGGAATTAAAGGTATTTTCAAGTCGAAAAATTTGAGGCGTGCAGACCTAGACAGACCTAAATCCGTGTCGATTACGTAAAATGGCAAGCGATAGAACACAACCTAAAACAAACAAAATTTCATGTTTATATTCATCTCTGTAAAGGTGACCAATTGAGCTGCTAAGGGGGTCTAATATTTTTTTCTTAAAGTTTGTAAAAAGACAAAGAAATCGTTTTTAGTACGTTCAAATTAATAAAAATGGAAGCTCCGTAGAAATTTTTTGAATATAGTGGTTTTTAGCCATATCTGAAACATCAGAACACTATACTGGGCCACACAGAGGATCTTACGGGCCGAATAGGCTGATAATTAAGTGAATCACGTGCATGACTTCGACGAAATTAGTTGGAATGACTTATATATATCGATCCCAAGAACCGTTGTATATACCAAGTTTCATTGTTTAAGGTCATTAATGCACTGATTTATTACATAGTGCCCGGGGAGTAAAGTTTGTATTAAAAACCTTTTCACAGTGATATGTATAATAAATACGTTCTTTTAGCTGCAAAAATTGGATATAGTTACAGTCCGATACCAATTATTTTTTTCATCTGCTTTCTTTACCAAGACAGAACCCACTTTCACAATTAAAAAAAAACGTATTTACAGCAGATACGGTTTTAGGTTTGTATTCCGGGGTGATCATCTGGAGAAATACAGAAAATCGTGCAGATACCTTTATGAATCCGCAGATGCTCATTTTCTTCGTTTATAATTCTATAAAATATTTGTAGATATGATAATTAGAACATAGTCATCTGATTACAATATTTACAATTAGAATACACTATTAGTATAGATGAATGCATTTTTTTCATGACGAATCTAACGGCATGAAAAACTCATTTTTCATAAAAAATGCTTATCCACTTTTTTAATTTACACGGCAGAATTCAAGTGGTGTTACAGCCTCCCATTACCACAAATACGGGGAATCACTTTTTTGTCTAATTTTTATTGTAATAAAATATCTCTCTGAAGTTGTTAGTGTTAGTAGTTATCATAGCACTATGGCGAAGACAAACATCGCCATAGCGCTATGGTAGATCTGCGGAGGAGACGATGACCTCACAATACCATGCGCGGGGGAAAAGTCGACGGGACTGTATGCTGTCCCCGCTCCGTGATACAACGACATACCTTCCCCTCTCTCCAAACGGAGAAGAAAGAGAGAGAGAGAGGGAGAGAGAGAGAGAGAGTGAGAGAAAGAGAGAATGTATATATATATATTAGGGAGAGTTCCACCTGCTCGCTCCGCTTACCAACCCCCATTCAACTTTTAAACTTTAATAAACCTAGTAGAACTGAGTGTCTGTTGTAATACTTAATATGAGAATCACGTATTTTAATTGTGTACAGTTTAATATTGATCAATATATCTATATTCGACCAATGCTAAATTGTGCACAATTATATTGTGCATGAACCAGAACTCTATGATTTTTACTAAAGGTATATCATCATTTTTCGGAGGGATGTGGAGAAGGGTGAAGGAGACGTGTAGGGGATGTGGAGGGGATGTAAAGGCCAATGTGGAAGTAATGCATTAAAAGTGGCAAAAATGTGGAGGGGTGTTGAGGTAAGAGGGGCAAACAAGTAAAAACAACATAGTTTTTTAAACAATTTATCGTTATTATGTTAAAGGGATGTGGAGGGGCTGTGGAGGGGATGTGGATGGGCGTGGAGGGGGGCGGAGGGAAAGTAAATAAAAAAACGTAATTTTTGATACATTTTAACGTTATTATCTGGAGGGGATGTGGAGGGGATATGGAGGGGGTGGAAGGGGGTGGAGCGGTTTTGAGAGAGGTTGAGGGGGGTAGAGAGGGTGTAGAGACTTGATAACGCTTACAATTATATAATATAGGAAGATATATATATATATATATATATATATATATATATATATATACAAACCAAGAGTTATAAATTAGAGTTACCGTAAAAAATGAGGAAAATAAAACTGGGATATATATATATATATATATATATATATATATATATATATATATATATACCACGATTGCTTGTTGGTACATTTATTACTCCCTTTTTTTGTTTTGGAACATGGATTCACCCTCTGTCAGCAACTGATTCGGTCGACATGTTTTTGAGATGCTTCCAAAGGATTCGGACTGACGTAGGTCGAACTCTTGTTCTTGTGAATTTTTGTGAATGCCTCCAAAAATTCGGACCGTCGAACTTCCAAATTGTAGCCTGTATTTGTATGTCGGAGAATGAGTTTGAGCTGTTATTGCTTGTTCTCCATTGCTAAGTATAAGATACTGTATATCTTTATTCCGCTGTTTTTTTTTATTGTTGTTCTCTTTGGGTAGGGTTTAGGGTGGGAATGCATTATACTTCTTTTCTTTTGTGAACCTTTAAACGAGTCATTGATGCATTTTGAGAGGTTAAGATGAAGGATTACTTACGTGTATCATATTTTGGTTCTTGGGTACAATGTTATTTTGGCATCATCCATCATTATTTGCATGTGTGCTAGTGTGTTTACAGTATTTCATGCTAGTTTTCTATTGATTTTACATTTTTAGGTTTCATGCATACTGCTGTGTCATTCTTAATATTGTTTTGTGTTGTTCTGAAATTAAAGTGGTCCAGGTTCATAACCATAAATGTGGTCTAACAATTTTTGTGCATATGCGTTATATTAAAAAAAAATAAATAGATTATATGAAGGTATAAAAAGGTATTGGTCCAACATTTTTAATTTTTATTTAAAAACTAATGTTGTCGAGGTTCTCGAAATCTATTCGGTCCATATCTAAAAGGCTTGGTGATAATTCTCTTACTACTTCCGCCTCTGTTAGGTGTAGGTCTCTGAAGGTGATGAAATCTCGTGTATTATCTCGGTGTTCTTCGCGTGGCTGCGTTTGAGATGTGTGGTCCGTGCTGTTTGGTGGTGGTGGGTCGGAGTGGTCTTCGTCCCTTGTGCGTTGTCATTCTTTTGTAGCCTGGTTACGTAACAGAAACTTCTGTAACTGCATTCGGTAAGGTGTTGGTCCCATTACCGGTTCTGTATGTATCTGTTGCAGAAATAGTGAATCCGGTACTTGTCCCCATTTTGTAGGTCACAGACCATTTTGTGGTCCTCTTCATTGCGCATGTCTATGTACTTCTTGCAAACTGCATGTTTTTTTCTGAAGTCTTGCATGTTCGCGAGTATGTGCCTCCTTGAAGCCCATTTTGGTCCATTGGGTTGGCAGCTGGAGGTTGCATGCCTGCTGTCTCGTCATGGCTTGACGAGGTGTCTTCGTCATCAGTGGTGATATTGCTATTTGTTGTTTCATCATGGGTTGACGACGTACCTTCATCGCCACTGGTGATGTCGCTGTTTTCTGGTGAGCTCCCCGATTGTTGGTCCCTTTAATTTTGCTCATAATTGTGCTTTAGCACAATTTTATTGGCGCTATTCTGGTCCATGTACTCTATAGTGAGCACTCCCGTGTTCATGTTTGGTCCTTGTTGTCGTACGTCTACCCGTATTTTGTTGCTGTTTCCAAAGGTTTTGAGGTACGAGTATGCCGTGACTTGTTCCGTTGGGTGGTTGGTGCTCAACGATTACTGTTTTGGCTTGGTCCGTGGATGATTTCACAGAGGTTATTCTGTACTTTTGGTGGTCCATTCTGAAAAGAGGTAAGTTATGTTCGTTAATTGGGTCCATTATGGTACAGGGTACATTGATGAATTTGGGTCCATTATTGGTTCTTGCGTGTTTGCGGTATTTGCAGGGAAGGTTCTTTGGTAGATTTCCCTGATGGTTATTGGTGTAAGTGATGTATCTGTGTGGATGGGGACTATGGGTTGAGTTGGGTTGTATTGAATGGTTAAATGGGTGTAATGTAATTGATTTATTGATATTGTTTTTGATTTAGTCTACATTCATTTCAACAGGTTCATTTAGTGTGATTTGTTCATTGTTTGTTGTTATTGTGAGGTGCTGGTTGTCTTGGTCCGTGGTAAACTCTGAGTTTACTGTGTCCATTTTGGTTCTTTTGGCGTTAGCATTCATTGGTTGGTCCGTTTCAGGGTTTATTTGGTCGTCTATTTCTGTCATTTCCTGGCGTAGAGCGTTTGTTTGGTTCTGTTGTTGCTGTAGGTACATTAAGGTTCGTTGTAATTCTTCTAAAGTATGTAGGTTCTTTGATAGATTTGCGCTTGCACATGGTCTCCGGTTGTCTGCGCTAAGGTCATAACATTGAGCTTGCTTTTTGCATGTCCGTTCATGTAAATGGTAGAGGTCCTGGGGTATCAGTTCCTTGCATGACGCATGGAATTTGGTGCTTGGTTCTCGTGTACTGTATATTGGACTTTTCCTTGGTTCTGCGTAAGCCGCTTTGTAGGTAGGGTCGCTTCCGAGAATCGCTTTCTCTGCATTTTAGGTACTGAAGTATTGTACGTATCCAAAGGATAGTCGTTGTTTCTTGTCTCTTACGGTTTCATAATACACCATTTGTCCAAATTTCGCGAAATGTCTGAAAAAAGATTCATCTTTTTCCCTGCCGGTTCCAACCCATGGTAAGGTGCAAAATAACCTTGTTTTTTGGGTCCCGGAATTGTCTGATTTGTTGAGGTAAACTTGTGATCTTATAATTGTTTTGCGGTACTGTGGTTGAATAGTAACTAGATCACGGTGGTTTTGGAGTTTTGGTCGCTCAATCGTCCTCTGGGTACTTTTGGGTCCTTGTGTTTTTTTTTATTAAGGTTGTTGGTAGTCCATTGAGTTTGGTTGCTTCTCTGGCTTCTTGCTCGGTTTTGAATTTTATTGTTACTTTGTTGCTCTTTTGTCCAGGTTATTGTCTCTGACTTCCACCGTGGTCGGTGTTCCTACCTTTTCAAAGGTAGCAATGATGTCAGATAGTAAAATGCTCTTGTCAAAGAATACGGTCACAGCTATTGGTCTAAGGTTCATGATTTTTTTCTGGTCCGTCCTAAAAATGATGTTAATGTGTTGATTGTTATGTTGTTTTATTTTGTTAATTGTGTTGTTTTTATGTACATAGTGTGTGGTTAGTTAATACGGAGTGATTTGAAATCATTCGTTATAGTTCTACTTCTTGCTCATTTGAATTCATCCTTCTAGATGCTAGGAATGATGTTGTTCGTTTCGGGGTTTCGGATTTTGTGTGTGCATTATTGGTATCGTTACTTGTGTTAGGTTCTGTTAGTATGACCCCGTTGAGGTTGTGTGGTGGTGTGTAAGGGTAATGAGTACTTATGCTGCCTCTTTTTGACACATAAAATCCCCGAGTTGTTTTTAATGCATATGATTATTGTTGTTATTACTAGAATGATTGCGACTTGAAGTGTTAGTCCCCCGTACATGAGGGTGTTAGTACGATTAGTCTCTCTTTTGTGTTCTGCTATTTGGTCCATTTGGTCCATGATTTGGTGCAATTATTGTCCTTTATCCTTCCAGAAGGTTACTTCTTTTGATTTGGCGTTTATGGAGAAATTAAAAATTCCTTCTGTTCCTCTTAATTTCGGGTAGATTTGATTTATTTCTAGATTTATTTCAGGTATGTAAATGTACTGTTGCTTCATTCTTTTGTTTTCTTCATTGACTAGCGCCACTTTTTTGTTTTTTTTTTCCTACACAACCTGTGGCCAGTCTTACAATTCCTACGCCGCTTATTTTCACTGTTTGGTCCGCTTCGCCTGAACATGTTATTCTTAGGAGTTCTTCTCTTACCGTTGAGTACAGCCATGATCCGTCTACACTTAGATAGTTCCATTGGGTTACAGGGTCGTACTTATACCGTACATCACATGTTTTTAGGCCTTCAACGCTTGGATTTAACAACATGGTGACTTCACAGTCTTCTGGCGTTGATACTTCTCTGAGAGGTCCTCCTGATGGGCATATATATGCGTAGTGGGTTTTGATACATTCACTCAGAGTATCGTGGTCGAGTTTCAAAAATTGCTTCTCGTCAGCACTTAATGCCAAATATTCTTTTGACGGTTGTATATATGCCAGACCAGCTGATTTGTTATTGTGTTTTTGTGGTAGGGCAAGTGGGTGTAACTTGTATAGATGATACGGTATCCTTTCTACTAAAGGTAAATGTAGTAACGCAATGGTTCTCCCATCATGGTGTATTGCGTCCACTTTTGAAATTTTGACGATTTCTTCGGCTCGTACGTGTTCTGAGGGAATTGGGAAGTCTAGGTTCGCTGTGATTCTTCTTATGTCAGTGGTTATTTGATGGATGATTTCTTCCTTCAGCAATTCTGGGTGTACCTTGCCTTCCTTCAACAGTCTTAGAATAGCCAAAAGCTTTTCGTTACTGCTGATTACGTGGTTTAGTTTTGATTCTACGCTCCTGAGATAGGTAGCTAGTTCTAGAATGTATTTTAGTTCTTCGCCTTCTTTTAGTAGAGTAGTCATTTTCTCAGTGAATACTTTTTCTATGTTATCGAGTGCACGTTGGTGCGCTCTGGTGATGTTGTAGAGTTCTTCAAACCGGCTGATATGATGTGAGTTCTTTGGTCCATTAATTGAATGACTTTGTTTTGGTCCTGGTAGAGTTTATCTATGTTATGATTGATATTTTCTACGTCGTCTTCTGTTACAAGTCCAAATAGACTTTTGCTGATGCTGCCAATTGCTCCTAGGGGTGTCATTCTTTTGGTCCTGATGCTGCGCGGAATTCTTGCTCCTGCGTATTCATAATGGGTCAGTGTTTGGTGTTTCAACTCGATGAAATCTGTTCCCAATGCTAGCTTGCATTTGTGTTCAGGCAATGTTATAATGCACTTGGAGTACATTTGGTTGAACGATTCGAGAGGTCCATGGGCTTGTAAAAATTCATTAACATTTATGTAAATGGCAATTTGCCAATCGGCCCTTTTTAGTCTAATGGTTTGCATTCGCTCGTAGTAGATGCCAGGGTTTGATTCTACCTTCTCTAAATCATAGTTGCCGCGGCCAGATACTACGGTGACGAAGGTTAAAATTGTGAATATCGCGTCCATTTTGATACCTGTAATTTGAATAATGTCGTGAAATGTCAAGTTATTTGTTTTCGTCTGGAGGTACGGCTTCTTTTAGTTTGTTCGTATGTTTTCTTATTCGTCTGCCATTAGGCAATTCTAGAATTACATTGTTTCTGCCTAGCATTTCTACTATTTTTAAAGGTTTGTTGTAAAAGCTATCTCCCTTTGAAGTCCTGGCTTCTTTTATGATTCTCGCATAACCTCCCACCCTTGCTTTGAATCTCCTAATTTTTGTATCGTACTGCTGCTTAGATTTATGTTTGATTTTTATCTGATTTCGACCGGCTTCGATTTTCATTTCGTTTAAACGAAGGATGAGATCGCGTAAATAAATGTTGTAGGTTCGCAACCTTTCGTCGGAAGGTATGTGTATCGGAAAACGGGCTATTCGGCCATACACTAACTCAAACGGGGTAAAATTAGTTGCGCTGTGTACGCTTGTGTTGTATGAAAACGTGGCAAAAGGTGCCAAGTTATCCCAATCATCAAATTTTTCTGAGTAGCTTCTGATGAAATCTATTAAGGGTGCATGACTCCTTTCAAAGGAGCCATTGGTTTGGGGTCTGTACCCTGAGGTTGTCAGGTGATCAGTTTTAAATAGCCTTAGCATGGTTCCTACAATCTCTGACAAGAAGCTAGTTCCTCGGTCTGAAAGGATTGCTCTCAGTGCGCCAAATTTGCAGATTAGATGTTTCGCTAGCGCATCTGCTATTGTGGTGGCTTTGATGTTTTTGATTGGTACTGCGATTAGGTATTTGGTGAGGTTACATTGTATGGTGAGCAGATGACAATTTCCACATGGTGTCATTCTTAGTTTTCCCACTGTATCTATTGATACCTTGTCAACGGCTTCAATGGGCGTATCTGTTATGACCATTGGCTCTCGAGTCTTGAAACGGTCTATCTTCCTTTCTTGACAGCTGGAACATCTCCGTATGTAGTCCAGTACATCATTTCTCATCCTTGGCCAGTAGTATCTCTCTCTGATCTTTTGATAGGTTTGATTCACTCTTTTGTGCCCGCCTGTCAGACTATCATGCAGAGTTGCGATGATGGGTGTGCGATCTTTTTTGTCTGGTAATTGCACTTTTCCGTATCAAATTGTTGCTTTTATTTGAGTGTTATCAAAATACTTGGTGACTAATTCTGTCAACAAACCCGGCTCAAGTTGGTCCGTCATCTCTCCTCTCCGGGATATTCTGAAACTGTATATTTTCCGTTTCAAAAGGTTTTTCTTTAGGTTTGATAATGCAATGTTCAAGTTACTTATACTTGTTAGTTCAAAGTATATGTCTTTCACTACTACTCAGAAGATATCATGATTCTTGAAAGGGGTTGTTAGGATTTGTCCCACTTTTGGTTTTTGCTTTTCATGTTTTGTAGATTAATGGCTCCTATTTCTACTAGGAGTCTTGTCGTTGAGCTAGTGTTATCACAGTCTTTGGATATGAAATGCACCAAATTATCTCTTTTATATGTGAGGCATTGGCGCACGGTTGTAACATTATTCCGTAATCCTAGTGCATGGGTGGTATTTGTGCTTGCCGAGTCATCACTCAAGGTGATTTGATTTTTCCCCTTAGGATCTTGATACTGGTTCATAGGTCCATCTGGCGGTATTGCAGGAAAGAAAATTGGTACTGTGATGTCCGGTGGTTTCGAATAGTCGATAATTATTGGCGTGTTTTCTTCTTCTTCAATCTCCCTTAGGTTTGGTATTCTTGCTTCTTTCCTGGTTCCTCTGCTGATTCCTGGCGTGCTTCTGCCGATTGGTTCCCTTTGTGTTACTGTTGGTGTTTCAGATATTGCTCTTCGAGGTTGATTGATTATTTTGCTAAACTCAACTTCCTCATTCTCACTTTTCGCTAAACTTTCATCATCTGCTGAATCCTCGCTAGTACCATCTGTCTCTTCCTGCTGTGACGCAAGGGATGCATGGGTTTGACTTAATAATTTTTCGACTCTCTGGGCTAGTATCTCGTCCATGTTGTCAGTTCCATAATTTGGGTCTATTGTATGTAGGTGATACCGCATTTCATCTTCTACTTCGTCTCCATCAGAGAAATGGGATGGAATGAATATTGGTTCTTTTGCCACTTCCTGAGATTTCTCTCTGTGAATTCTTAGGCTTTCTTCTAATCTCCTTTTTGATTCCTCTAATTCTTCTCTGCTCAGAGTGGTTCTTATTGACAAGTTTTTCACGGATTCATCTTCCGAACTTGATTCCGTGTCTGTGGTTTGCATTGGTGTCACTCTGATTTCAATGTTGCTTTTGTTGGTTGAGTTGTTGGTCAATGATTCGATGTCACTGATCGTTTCGTCATTGGATGACTCACCCTGGTCCTGCTCCGCCTCCTCTTGCCTTAAACCACTGTATCTGGGATCTGGTATCGGTGGTTTTTCTGAGTTGGCGTCGCTGTCATCTATTCCTGTAGAGGACATTATTGACCGTCTCGAGGGTGATAGGTGAGGTATCATGGACGAGTCCGAGTCTAGACTTGCTTGTTTTTCTGTGGTCAGGGACTGCATTTCCTGTTGATTCGGATTCTGTTCGCCTTTACTGTTCTTGTTCTTTTCTTTGCTAAGGTTTTCAGTATTTTTCCTTGCCGTGAACTTGGGTATTGCTCCCTGCCTTATATAGTCAGCAATTGGGCTGGATACTGCATTTTTTGCTCGGGTCCTTTGTGCTATCACACTGTATTCTAGAGGAGGAGCGGTCTTTTTGGTTTTTGACCCCTTTGGTCTTCCTGGTTTCTTTATTTGTTCTCCTGTTGAGTGTACTCTTGGTCTAAAACTTATAGGTATTCTTCCTTTTGAGGTAGATGCTACACTCGTGGCCTTGTTTTGATTTTCTCTTTCGTTCATTTGTTCTTGTACCATAACCCTCAATATCGGTATCTGTTTATTTATCTCTTTCTCCGAAGGTAGCTGTTCAGGTGGGTTTCTTGATAGCGCATCTGCATTTTTGTTCAGTTTGCCTGGTTTGTACTTGAATGTGTACTCACAGTGTATACACAGAAAATTTGAACATCCATCTCATGAGTCGCTGTCCTGGATCTTTTCTGTTGTGCATCCAGTTCAAAGGCTCATGATCAGCCACCAGGATAAATTTTCGACACAATAGGTATGGTCTGAATTGGTGCAAAGCATATACTACTGCTAGACACTCTTTCTCTGTGGTGCTATAGTTTATCTCAGCTTTGTTCAGTACTCTGGACAAATATTGGACTGGGTGGTCAAAATTGTCTATTTGTTGACTGAGTACAGCTCCAATTGCAAAATTTGAAGCATCAGTGGTCAAAGTGAATACTTTTTCAAAATCGGGGAATTGTAGGATGGGTGCTTCACACAGGGGCCTTTTGAGTGCCTCGAAACTTTGTTCATGTTCGTCTTGCCATTCAAATTCCTTTTCTTTTTTTAGTAGTTCACTTTTAGGTTTTGCTACTTTTGCAAAGTCTTTTATGAATTTGCGATAATACCCTGCCAGACCCAGGAATTCTCTTATGTTTTTAGCATTTTTGGGTCTTGGAAAGTTCCTTACTGCGGATACTTTTTCCGGATCAGGTTCTAAACCCTTTGCACTTATTATGTGTCCTAGGAATCCTACTTCCTTGTGAAAGAATTCTACCTTGTCTGGTTGCAATACTAGGTTTGCGTCTCTGAGTCTTTCCATTAATCTCATTATTCAGTCATAGTGCTGTTTTAAGTCTCGTGAATAAACAATTATATCATCTAGGTAGACTATCATTTCTACATTTTGAAGTCCCCTGAGTACATTGTCCATCAATCTCTGAAATGTGGCAGTTGCCCCTTTTAAACCTTCAGGCATCCTTGTATATTCGAAATGTCCATTCCTCGTTGTGAAGGCTGTTTTGTAGCAATCTTCAGGTTTCATACGGATTTGTTGGAAACCACTTGCTAGATCAAAGACCGAGAAATACATTGCTCCGCCTAGTTGATCCATTATGTCAGCTATGTTTGATAACGGATAAGCATCTCCTATGGTCTTCTTGTTTAGTTCTCTGAAATCTATTACCATGCGCCATCTTGGATTTCCCTTGCTATCGGGTTTCTTTGGGACTATCAATATTGGCGAGTTGTACGGTGAGTTTGATGGTTGTATTATTTGGTCCTTAAGCTTCTTTTCAACGCTTTCCTTCACTACTTCCATGTGCGCGGGTGGAATTCTGTATCGTTTCGCATTGATGGGTAAGTCATTCTCCATGGGTATTGAATGCTGTACCTTGTCTGTGCAAGGTAATTTGTCTCCCGGAAGTAGAAATCGATCATAGTACTCTTCAACTATTTTATCCACTATATCCGATTCCTCTTGATTCATATGTCCCCTTTTTATTAGGCTCTTTACTTTTTCCAGCCTCTTTATTTTATTGACAATAGTTTCACCATCGAATTCACTTTCTGTGTCTGTTAGAAATGTAGGATTGGCTTCAAATTCTAGTATTTCTTTCGGGTCCACTTCTATTGTCACTTCTTTATGACTCGTGTTTATGGCCATTACGTTGCATGTATTGTGTTCATTTATTACTACTCCTTCTCCTAAAAATACATCCTTATTTCCAACATCTATTCTTGGTAAATATCCTTCCTTCAGGTTGGTATTCATTAGATTGATTTTTATTATTTGTCTTGTCCTCTTTGGTATGGTGTATTTAACTCTTTGTGTTTGTCCTTGTTGACTTTCTTTGTTAACTTGTAATATTCTGTCCTGTATTTCAGCAGTTGTGTGATCCTTTCGGAAATTGTGTGGTTCTTCATGAACTTGTCTCGGCACATAACCCTCTTGCTTCTATTCTTCTGAAGTCAGGAATGGTATAGGATTCATCACGTCACCACTGATAATGAGTGCGTTGTTATAGTAGGAGATAACGGCTTCTTCTTGCTTGAAGAAGTTCCTTCCTAGCATGCCACTACATGCTATCGGGAAATCATCTGGTACTACTTGGAATCTGTATGGTTTTCCTCTTATGTTCATGTATACTAACCCTAAGGTTTCCATGGTATCTGGAGTGATTCCTCCTAATAAGCAGGTTTGGTCAGTATCTACTTCTGTGTATGGGTCCAGCGCATCGATCTTTATTAAATTGACTGTTGCTCCGTTGTCCAGCATGAATGTTAGCCATGGTTAGCTTCCTCCCGGTACTTTTAGTCTGATGGCTGTTGGTTCATCATTTTCTTCGTCTTCATTTCCATCCCTATGTTTTGTGCAAGGCGCAATCCTGTAGATCTTTCCTGGCTCTTCGATATCGTCATCACCTTGTTCACTTGTTCCGTGTTGCGGCTTTGATACTGTGCCTTCTGATTTTGCCATACGGGTTGGTTGGTCCTGTTCGGTTCTTGGTACTGATCCTGTGTGGGTCTCTGAGCTTTATTTTCTCTTTGGTTGTACTGGTTTATCTGATCGTGATTTTGGGCTTGTCCTTGATATTGCCGAGTCATTCTGGGCATGTCTTGGTTTTGGTATAGATTCGCATTTTGGCCCGCCATTTTCTGTTCCTGGCGAGCCCCATTGGAGTTTAAATTTCCCTCATTATTTGGGGGGAAGTTGTAGCGCTCCTGGCTATTATGATTTTCGTTGCTCTTGTAATAATTGTTTGTGAAATTACGTTTGTCCGGTTGCTTGGGCTGATAATTTTGATATCTTCCATTATGGTGATTGAATAGCCTTGGTTGGTAGTCATTTCTGGGCCATTGATTATTGAATCTAGGCACATGATCATTGTTTCTTTGAAATTGTCCTTGATCAAATCGGGCCCCGGGTCCATATTGCGGTCGATCGTCATATTGATCCCTGTTGTGTCCATAATAGCCCCTGCTCTCATCTTGATATCTAGATTCATAAAGCTTCCTTGGCTCATATTGGGTTCGATCTGGTCCCCTGTTCATGTATCCAACATAAAGTTGTTCTTGAGTGTCATTGTCTGCATAATGATCATACTGCGATCTATATTGATCATAAGGTTCCTCAGATCCGAGAGGTTCATGATCCATGTATCCAATGTACATTGGCTCTCTGGGTTTTTCATAGTTGTTGTAGCTATCCCTGAACCTTGGTTGACTGTCATGATTATAAATTCGCCTGTGTTCCTGGTATCCCTGAGTTCTGTAGGTCCGCTGGTTGCTATTGTGTCTCAAGTCTGGGATAATTCTGGCTTCCATGCTTGTTTCCAATCTGATCGCCTCCTCGTAAGCCTCCTCCAGGTTCCTTGGATGAGTCAGATCTACTCTTTCGCATAGGTTTCCTGGTAAACCTCTTATGAAGATGTCTACCGCCATGGAGTTTAACGGTATCATCATCTGATCATGATATTCATTTCCTTTTTCTTCTTTTAGGGCGCTTTTGGCACTACCTAGAAGCATATTTATTTCGTCGTAAAAATCTCCGACAGTGTCTCCTTGCTTCATGCGGGCACTGTGTATTTTGCTATCATAGTAGCTGAAGTTCTTCCCTGGTCCAAACCTGTATTTCAGGTGTTTTATCAGATCATCGACTGTGGTTATGGTCTTATTTCTCAAACTTCTTTTTGCAGCGCCTGTTAGTCTTTGAATGACATTCTTTAAGAATTGTTCTTTCACCGACACAGGTATGTTTGAAGCTGCATGCCTGAGATCTTCGATGTAGTCTTTGACTGGTATGTTACTTCCATCAAATATTGGAATACCATTGGTGGAATTGAGCAACGCGAAACTATGGACCATGGTGGTCACCAAGTCCGCCGAGCTAGTTGCATTTTGAGCACCACTATTGCTGGCTCTCTCATTGCCAGTGTCAGGCATCTTGTTGAGATTACGATTTGTAGTGAGTCTTGGGCACTATTTATTCGCTGTGTTATTTTGTCCTGGTTGGCGACTCTGATATTCCTTGGCAATTAGCACTTGCTTTTGGCTAGGTGTAACTTGAATGAGTTTTGAAAAATGTGTTCTTTTCTTTTCGCTAAAGAGATGAGAAAGTAGTATTATTTCCCCTTTTTCCTAAAACTCCAAATATTCAAAAAGTATTGGTTCGAGTTCTTGAATGAGCCTTTGAAGCCACTCCGAATACCCTTCAAACCCAATATTCTCTTCTTGTTGCGTGGTCTCAGTTTCTAATTTCAGATTGGCTTTATATAAGTTACTTATGTCACCCATGAGTGAAATCGTGCGAACTACCACTAAAGTAAACCTTGTTAAAAATTAAAAATCCCAAAAAAACTGTTTTATTATAAAAAAAAATTATTATTAAATAGAATTAATTATTAAATTCTATTTTTAGGGGTGTCGGTAAGTAGGTGCGAAAAATGTTAAATAAGAACGTTGAAAAGAAAAACAAAAAAAAATAAAAAAATTATAAATATTAAGAATCCCTGATTCGGAAAACCTCACTAAGTTATACTAAATTTATCAATTAAATATTATTAATGCTACTAGTGAATTGCAATATCACGTTGATGATGGAACAATAACGAAAAACTTAATAGAGCGCTATTATTGTAGAATTAAAAAAAAAAATTAAAAATTAAAAATACAATAAAAACTTGCAAAAAGAAAATACTCAAAATTGTAAAAAAAAAAGAAAGAACCAAAATCCAAATGTATATATAAAAGAAAATGAAAAAGTAATTTTAAAATTTTAAATTAAACCCGCAAAATATTGAATGAATATTATTGTCGATTGATGATTTCCTTATTCTAATAAAAAAAAACTAATAAAGCAAAATTAAATGTTAGTTATAAAAAAAAATTGGAAGATATTATTCTGAAAATTTCATAAAATGTACTAAAAAAAAAATTTTATTGAGAATTTATTACAAAATTGTTTATTTATTGATTATTAGGGTTATTATTATTTATAAGATTTTATTAATAAGTTAAATCAACCTAAACCTCAAAATTACTGAAAACCGGTTTGAAATACGCGCGCCCTAAAAATGGCGCCCGCCCGACAATGGCGCCGCTGTTGTACTCCTTGCGCTGCGAGTCTAGCTATACTCCGCGCTAGGGTCAGTTCCGCGCGCATAGTGCTGAGCGCGAGAAAGTCCCTAGGCGCTCGTCACTATAGCCATGTGCTCTTGCAGCATGCGGCCTGCTACAGTATAGCAAGTTGAGGTTAAACTCGATTGTTGTTATTGCTCATTACTAAGTGTTGTTTATATTCACTTAGATTGTTGAGCAGCTGAAAGTTTATTATTATTACGCTAAAAGGAAGTCGTTTGGTGCCCAGGATTTTCTTCTTAACCTGTCAGATAAGTGCTAAATATACTTTTACTATATAAAAAAAACTTATAGTGTTTTCAAACAAGAGCTTTTGCTTTGTGTTAAATTGTTGTTGTTTCTAGCAAAGCTGGAGCATCTCTACAAGGAAAATTAAGCTGCTAGTGCAGCTGCTTTATCTGGGTTTTAAACAAGGTGAGGTACTCAGATTATTAAGAGTAATTTATGTATAATAGAATTCATATGTCTACAATGCGCTTTGATGTTATTGTCCTTTTAGATGACTGCTTGCATTCGGCTTCACATCTGGCTTACACTTAAAGCCATGCACCACTGCCACAGAAGGTGCGCCTTCCTTGTGCGAGGTCCTGGGTTTTTGCTGACAACAATCGAGGCTTCCGGACCAAGATTTTGTCGCAACGGTACCCTGTTCCTGGGCTACGACCACCTTTTCATGCAAGGTAATAGCACTTATCTTATATATACGTATGTATTTATTCAATTTTATTTTTATATTTTATAACATGTAGTTTAAAAGATAATTTTTGCTGCATCAACTAAATTTTTTTTTTTTTTTTTTTTTTTTAGGGTGCAATATGTTATAATTATATTGAATCTTGTGTATAAGCATCCCTAGAATAACGGACAATAATTTATAATTGTATTTAATAACCTTTTCTTTTTATTTTTATAGGTTGCAGATAAAACGATCCAGCAGACACCTAACAAGCTGGGGCGCCAAGGCGAACATCCTCGCCAACGCCTGGGTATCTGACAGCTGGCTGTTGCCAATCACAGGTAGTGATTTGTTTGTTAACTGTATGCTTCAGCTTAGAAGAAAAGTGGTCGAACGTGTGATAAAGTTTGTAAAGTGTTAATTTAAATGAAGTGTGGTATTTCAAGTGTTTTGAAATTTGGATAAAAAATAGGAAAATTGAGGAAAAGAAAAAGTATAAGTGCTAAATTGTGTACAAATATTGAATATTGGATTGTGAGTGCCTGGACGTCCCCAGGACTTGTATTCCCAGTTGGTTGTGCCCTTGTCGCTATGCCTCAGCGTCGACAACGCACTGCTGCGACCTGACTGGCTCGACATGCGAGGCTTAATATTGCCAGAGCACGATGTACTTGTCGCTGGCAGTTTGTGAGGGTTTTATGGGGAGAAGTTATGGTACGCTAGGTACCTAAAAAGCCCTCCTAATTAAATATTGCCCTTATTTTTCTTTTTTAAATAAATGATGATGTGATATATATATGTTAAAAAAAACAATAATAAAATACCAGTGGTGCCCACAGTATTTTTTTGTGTTTGGGCGTGTAAAAAGTTATTGTTAAAAATATTAAAAAAAAAACAAATACAGTTAAATGTGTGTGAAAAGAAGAAAAGAAAAATAAAGAAAATTTGTTTTAAAAGAACTTAAAAAAAAACAAAGCAATAAAAAAAAACTTAAAGAAAACTTTCATTTAAAATATTTCTTTACTATTTCTTAAGTGTATGTAACAAAAAAATAAAAAACTTTACTGTTAACGAAATTGAACTTAAAATGATTTTGTTTGCTTTAGGTTTGAAGAATGCAGCTACGTCACTGCATTCCAGGCCACGCTGGCTGCACGCACAATGGAAGCACTGTGCCTTCGCATCCAATTTCTCCCGTAGGACGTCAAGAGGGGGCTTTTTTTTTTAAATATATTTTAAAAGAAAAAGAATTCGAATGTTCTGCTCTTTTTACAGAATAATAAGGAAAAGAAACAAAAGGTTTATCCTGGACAATCTACCCGGCGCCTCCACCAATTTTTGTTAAGAAACGTCTAAGAAACGTTTCTTAACGCAATAATTTTAAATACTTAAGCCGGGGGGGGGGGAGAAAGATCTAAATCCAGCCGTCCTGTACAGGCCCGGGCCTTTGTGCGAGGTGAGGCGATTAAATCCTTTTGTTTCTTTTGTTTTTCTTATGGTTAAATAATCAAAACTCTTACCTTACTCTTTATACTTCTTTATTTTTTTTTGTTGTTGAAATACAGCGATAAGAATTATCTATGAGGCGCGTGGCTACTCCTATGTTGGCCTAAACACGACTCACAATTTGAGACGCGTGGCTACTCTGATATTGGCCTAATCACGACTCACAATTTGAGACGCGTGGCTACTCTGATATTGGCCTAATCACGACTGCCGAAACGTGGCGGAACTGCAGCTTGCTGGCTGCAACGTCGCCCCCGCTCTAGACCGCTCCTCTCCTCCATCCTGACGTCACGGCAATTGTCGCCTCGTGTCGCACTCATGGGTGTGCATCAGCTTGGCGACAGCTAGATGGGCACCTTGCACGTGCATTTACCGAACGTACGATGGGGGAGGAAAGGTCCTCACTCAGCAATAAATGAGTAAGTCGAGCTTCTGGTGACCTCGACTTACACGCGGAGAAGTTAAGTGACAAAAGCTGTGTGTGTGTGAGGGCTGTTTGTTCATTTTAATAATTAATTCGAAGTAACACACAACTTTCGTCACTTAACATATTTATTTATTTATTTATTTATTTATTCATTCATTCATTCATTCATTCATTCATTCATTTATTTATTTATTTATTCTGTAACTTTCTTATTTATTTATTTATTTATTTTCACCTATTTTATTTTTATTTTTATTTTATTTATATTTATAAGGTTTTACATACAGAATAAAATTTTAGCAACCAGTTCGAATGTATTTATAGGCATGAATGGGTGCATGAATGTAGCTGTAACGTGTATGAATATTTTTGTTTTTTTATAAAATTGACGTGATAGATATATATTGTAAATTGTGCGTATGCTATTACCAAAACTTTATACTGACTGTATCTGCTCGAAATGTGACGAAATGTGATAACATGACTATGTGTGATTTAAAAAAAAAACTACTGTGACAAATACGTAAATTTAATTTAATCATAAGAAATGAAACTATATGTACATATATTCTGTACTATATTTTTGATTGTTATCAAAATAAAAAGTATATCTATCTATATATCTATCTATCTCTCTATACACACACATATATATATATATATATATATATATATATATATATATATATATATATATATATATATATATATATATATATATATATATACACTATTGTAATAAAGGTAAGAGTTACCGTAAAAAATGAGGAGAATAAATAGCGGAGATCGAGAATCGAACTCGGTACACCTGAGAAGCAGTCCACCACCCAAACCACGAGGCTACCGACAAACTGCACGCGCTTACTCATTGTAGTTATAATTTATAGCGATAATGTATTGACGGTACATTCATGTTAAATTTTCTAATCCACACAGCATGTACATAAAACTCTGAAAAACGACGGAGATGTGCTCGCGGCGAGAGTATATATACGACTTCTGCAGCTGAATAGGATATCGGCTTATCTCGTATTAGTCATCACTTACAGTCGACGAAACTCTTTGCCACTAAATAGACTTAGCAAAAAATTAAACGTGACGTTCTTTATATTATAATGCACATGTACTGATCAAGCAGCGTTTATGAAGTTCATGCAGTGAAGCCGACTCGCGCCGATGATGTCACGTACGAAAAATAAGATCGATTATTATCAATTAATTTAAAATTTAAAGGTGTATCTGTCCCCTTAAAGGTGTCTGGATAGCGGAGACTCCGTAGAATCGAAAAATGACGTCGGCCTGCGCCGGCTCAGTCGGTAGAGTGTCGGATTCCCACGCCGGTGACGCGGGTTCGAATCCTAGTCTCTGCCGATTGATACAAGCACCACTGTAAAAATTACATGTGCTTTGTTTACAAACACACCGCACACCCCCGTCGTCGATTAGCACCACATGGAAGCACAAACATGGCGACGTTAAAAAAAAAAAAAAAGAGCGAGAGCTCGTTTATTAATTATTTTGCCGCGGAATCCCAATCGATTCACGGTACGAGTGCTGGTGTTTTGGATACTAATACGATCGTTACCTCGAAAATTTATAGTTTGATCAGCTCGCGAGATTATACTTTTTTGCAGTTAGTTATAAATCATGGCCAATCGTGTTTTGATATTTTAACAATCATAAACCTTTGTCAACCATGTATTAAGATTTTGTCCATCATTTTTCTATTGACAATCGATAATCAATATCTCAAAAACTTATAGTCTGATTAGCTCGCGGGGTTACACTTTCTTGCAAGTCGATATAAGCCTTTGTCAACCATGTATTGAGATTTTGGCCATCATTTTTTTTTTGACAATCGATAACAGATATCTTGAAAACCTATAGTCTGATTAGCTCCCGGGATTATACTTATTTCGAAGTTGATATAAATATTTGTCAACCATATATTAAGATTTTGTCCATCATTTTCTTTTACATTCGATAACCGATATTTCGAAAATTTATAGTAGGATTATCTCGCAAGATTTCACTTTTCTGTAGTTACAACTCAACCATTACGTATTATAAATTCAGATTTTGCCATCATTTATTATTCGACAATCGATAACCGATTCTTTTAAATTTATTAACGAATAAGTATAGAAAGAGAAGAATATACTTTACAAGTATCCCGTGTAGAGGAGAAGGAAACTTGGGTAACACGGGTAACTCGTAGCGCAAAAGAGATGTGTGGATGATTGATGCAAGCCGACAGAATTCTCTAGAAAACCGTGATCCGCATGACGCTAGTGTCGTCTTCATTGCTAGTTTGCACATGCACAAATTGAACATAGCGAGATTCAAATACTGATAAAGCGAATCTAAGCAGAATACAGATTGGTTGCTTCCTTTTAGGGGGGAGACGTGGAGTCTGCCAGGTAGCAGCACCGATGCACTCACATTACACGAATGTGCTCTCGTCACTCCTAGATACAAACCCATTATTTTAAGAGAATGCGCGCTCGAAAACTGTATTATTTAATAACTTTGCGGGATAACAGTCTGAGATTAAGCATGCAAATTTAAGTGAGAGGAAAATATAACCTTACAAACCAACCTGTAGAGCAAGAGGAGACTCTGATCGTTATGCAAAAAAAACTTGATGATGACTGACGCAAACCAACAGAATTCTCTGGAAAAGCTGAGTTCCGGATGACGCTAGTATCGTCGGCATTGTTCGTTCGCTCAAGCGCGAGTGTATACAGAAAGTTTTCTTGCAGCTTGACGCGTCACCACTGAGTTGAATAAGCGTGGCGAAATAATGCAGGTTAGGCGATCGCCGTACCACCATTTAGTGCACTTCTGAGAGTAAGCGTGCAATTGTTTGCAAGACAAGAATGTATAACCTTACAAATCAACCTCTAGAGCAAGAGAAGAATCAGGTTGTTATGCAAAAGAGACTTCACGCTGACTGGCGTAAACCGACAGAATTCTCTAGAATGCCGAGCTTCTGATGGCGCTAGTAACGTATTTACTGCACGTTCGGACATGCGTCAGTGTACACAGTAAATTCCTTTACCGCTCGAGATTGAGCTGATTGGCCTTGGTGAATGAAGCTGATTGGACAATAGCCGCGCCACCATTAACCCATTTCTTCCCAAACGGCCATTTTATAGTCGATTGGATTTTTGCCTAAAAATTGTCGAAAAAAAAACAATAATAACCAATAGCACCTTTCTGAAGTAAAATTGTTCGCTGTTTCCGATTCTGAAGTCAGAATTTTTAAATTTCCTTTGGAAAATTTCAAAATGGCAAAAAACCAATCGAGTATAAAATGGCCGCTTGGGAAGAAATGCGTTAAGTGACCTACTGTGAGTAACCAATCAAATTTTAGTAAGGAAAACGGAACGAAGCCAATAAAAATCTATCGAAAGCCGCGTTTCCGATAGCGTTAGTATCGTCTTCATTGCCCGTTTACGCATGCGCGGATTTAACACAGCAAAATACCTACGTCAGACACAGCGAAACTCGGCAGAATACTGATTAGTTGCGTCCGTTTAGAGGGCAGACGCGAAATCTGCTAGGTAACAGCACCGATGCACTCACAGTACGCGAACGCTCCTTGGTCTGGCCAAGAAACAAGGCAGTTGTTTTAAGAGAATGTAAAATTAACACACAAATGGCTAAAGACGTTAGGCAGAGAATTAACTTATTCTTTCAAAGGCAGCGCCTTGTCAACTTTACGGAACTCGATGAAGTAAAGAAATAGAATGAATGTTGTTATATAAGTACGGACACACAGATACACGCAGCCATACTCTCGAAAACCCAAAAATAAATAGAAAAACATTAGTGAAGAAGTCTGACCTTGAGAAGTTTAACGTGGAAAATGTGGTGCTCACAAGAATCCACTGTAAAGTCGAGACCTGGATGGTGCATCATTGTTAAAAGTTGTAGCGATGCTTCACAAGGGACAGCGTTTCACTCAGTGAACATGGTGTCTCGATAACGAAATGGATACAAAGAATTTCGTGGTATAGAGGGTCTTTGTTACCATGCATAAAAGTGCTGAGAGTGATGGAATGAAGGAAGGAGACATCAGAGCTTCCACAACTCACGCATGCGCACGAACCATACATACACATATACACACGAATAGATCAGTCGGAAAAATACGGTCTTAATACGGACAATGTGTATACAGAAAGAAATGCAGCAAGAGAGAGAGATAGTTATATAAACTTTTTACTATCTCTCTCTCTCTCTCTCTCTCTCTCTCTCTCTCTCTCTCTCTCTCTCTCTCTCTCTCTCTCTCTCTCTCTCTCTCTCTCTCTCTCTCTCTAGTGATATAATGCGTGCTAAAAGAGACTTTACAAGCTTCAATACTGAAGACATTCACATCTCGCTACTTGACCAAGAAACTGATGACTGCATATTCCTGGTAAAGAAGCGAGACGGTGCCAAGTCACATTCCTTTTCAACAGCAGCCGATTTGCAAGCAATCTTGTCTATGGATGAAAAAGACGCAAATAAAAATGTAACTCAAAACCAGAATCAGGTACAAACTGCCGACAAAGGTACAAGCGAAGAACCGGCGCAAGAATGACTAGATTCGCACAGGGATAAAGAGAATAATTACAGGGGATTCAGAGCGGGTTTCTTGAATGTGACCTCGTTAAAGGGACACATTGAATAGATCCGACAATATCTTCATGCTCGTCCGTCTTACCGTCTCTTTGGGATTGCTGAGTCGCATATCGACCCTGACGTTGATGACAAGCTGGTACAAATAGAGGGTTTTTCGATAATTCGTCAGGATCGCAGCAAGCACGGGGTAGAGTTGTCTTGTATGTGCACAATTTACTAAAAGCAACAATTCTAGCTCGGTCAAACACGTTACAAAAAGAGGGAGAGGGTTCTCCGGGTATTCCGGAGTATCTCATTTGTAGTGTGCATCAAGGCGACTCGGCCCCAGTACTTGTCGCGGTAATATACAGACCGCCACACTCCCCCTTTCTTAAGGGGTCGGACCTAGTAGAGCAATTAACATCGAGTGCATGCGATTTTAGCCACAAAATTATTATGGGTGATTTAAATGCCAACTTGTTGTCAACTTCGGACGATACAAAATTTGTGAGGCGCTTAGCTGATGATCTATCGCTAATAATAATAGAACATGGTGCGACTCATCATCATACCAGCGAATCTCATACATGGATCAACGTTATACTAGTAGACGAAAATGACAAAGTACTGAGTGCTGGAAATCGAGCGCCGACCTTTCCTAGCCATCATGACCTTATCGATGTTGTTATAGAAATACACTTGAATCAAATTCCAAAACCTTCACGTTTTAGTTATAGAGACTTTAAATCCATAGAACTAAATCAGTTATTAACAAAACTAATTAATTGTGACTGATCGCCGCTCGATTACGCGAACGTCGATGTTCATAAGAGACGAGCATGTCTTGGCGAAAATCTTATGGAGGTCATTAATGATGTAGCAACGTTAAAATATTTTACTGCCAAAAATAAAGTGAGACCTCCATGGGTAGACGCTGAGCTTGCACACATGTACAGCAAACGTGACAGCATACGACGACGATACAGAAGGACAAAGGACAATACTCTAAGACAGGAGTACATGACATTGGCGGCAATAGCAGAACAACGCACTAAAGAGACGCGTGATTCTTTCCTACAAAATAAAATTCTCGAGGCCATTAATGATAAGAAAGATATCTGGAAAGAGTTACGCTCTCTTGGGCTCCTGCCAAAGACCAGAGAGGATCTTCACGGTTTTACACCTGATGAGCTTAATACTCACTTTGCGGGGGTATCAATCAACCAGAGTGAATGCGAGAGGGATTTGAACGATGTCGTGGCGACGGCTTGTGATGAGGGCTTCACTGTTAAGGAGGTCACGTTTGCAGACATTGTCCTCGCTGTCTCGCATTTTACCTCGCAAGCAACAGGTGAAGATGGCATTCCGCAGAGTGTGGTCGCTAAAACTCTTCCGGTGATTGGCCCCCTCCTTGTCAATATATACAATTCCTCTTTATCCAGTGTACCCTCCTCTGTATCCGACTTTAGACCAATGGCACTACTTAGCTTTCTCTCAAAAGTCCTGGAGAAAATTGTTCATGAACAAATTACAGAGTTTTTAACATCTAACAAGGTTCTTGATCCCTTCCAGACTGGTTCAGACATTATCATAGCACCCAAACCGCTTTACTTAAACTGACTGAAGACATTAGGGATGGAATCGACAGCAAGAAAAAACTCTTGACCATCTTGTTACTATTCGACTTTAGTAGAGCTTTCGATACCATCTCCCCAGCTAGACTTCTTAAGAGCCTCATTAGTATGGGCTTCTCTCGTAGCGTAGTCCTGATTGTTAAATCCTATATAACAGGGCGTGCTCAAAGAGTAACTACTAAATCCAATGGTCAGTCAGATTGGCTCACCACCAATCTTGGAGTCCTACAGGGCTCAGTTTTGGGGCCCCTGCTTTTCAGTCTCTATATCAATGATCTAGCTTGTATCTTGGGTTGTGAATGTGTCAGACATCTTCTTTACGCGGACGACCTTCAAATTTACGTCCGCGTAAGTAGAGAAGAACTTCAAGAGGGCATCGCGTGCTTGACGGCAGTGGCGCGTGCAGTGTCCGGTTCTAATGTCGAAACGAAATGAAAATTATTATGACATTTAGTATAACTATGTAAATTTTTTAATGTACATATTCTTTTGTATATTCATGCAAATAAATAAATAAATAAATATCTATATATCTATCTATCTATCTATCTATCGATCTATCTATCTATCTATCGATCTATCGATCTATCTATCTATCTATCGATCTATCTATCGATCTATCTATCTATCGATCTATCGATCTATCTATCGATCTATCGATCTATCTACCTATCTATCGATCTATCTATCAATCTATCTATCTATCTATTGATCTATCTATCTATCTATCTCTCTCTCTCTCTTTCTCTCTCTCTCTCTCTCTCTCTCTCTCTGTCACTCGGCGGCTCTGTAAGTACACCTGCTCTTACTAAGTAGCTCCTGCCATCTAGACCTTTCTCTGCCGCCCTCGTGCATGCGGGCCTATTTGTTTCAGTTCCTTACAAGCGCCTATATGCAAGTCACCCCTGCAGCTATTATCTGCTGCTGTACTGATGTACTTGCATGGTATTATCTCCTTGAAACGGCAACATCATCGCAGCCAGTTTTGAGGTTAGTAGCTGAGAAAACGGCAGAGTAAAAGGAGTTGAGCACGGGCCATCGAGAACACAGCGGTCCCACGCAGCTGGAGCAGTGCGTGAAGAGGGCCCTCTTTACCTGCACACCATCTGCCGACTCGACGAACAACCAACATCGCACCGAGGTAACATCTGTTGTCTCCAGGTAACAACATCGCCTATTCCATCTGCAGATCGTCTCTACTCCGTCACCACTACCATCATGGTTGACAAGTGCGCCATCGGAGGTGAGATTTCCAGGAGCAGCAACGCACTACGTGTTGCTTGTGTAACATTAGTTGTCACCCGGAATGCAAACTCCTCATTACACTCACCCCCGCAGAACGCATCGCGCTTCAGCTCCAAACTAAAGCTGTAGCATGTCAGGAGTGCATAGAGTCGAGGAAGTGTTATGTCAGGAGCTGGTCTCGAGCACTTCAGCCAATAAGAGGCCGACGGCTGCACAGCGGGACAATCGGATACGCAGGGCCGCGCTCACCAGCTTCCCGCTTTCCGCGTTGCCATGGTTACGCCTCGCCCCCGTCAATAGTAAGCTCCGATTGGCGTCGTCGTCTCCGGTGACGTCTCACGGCCCACCCATTTCCAGCATGGTAGCCGGGCATAGTTAGGAATCCCCGAGCGAAGCTATGGTCAAGGGGGCGGAGACTTCAACGCGAAGACAGGACGCATCGTAGTTGTTCGGGACGCAGAACAACAACGCCAACGCAGTAAACGCATCGGCATTGCGAATGTTGGATGCGACCTCGATTATAAAGGAAACAACGGTCTCGTTTCCAATGAAGTATGCCAACTCGACCTCTTAAAATATTGACAGAGCGCTTGCTAGGCACAATGCTTCTCTTGAAAACAAATTGGATGCAATTGTTAATGTATTAAGCTCATTACCAGCAATACGCAACTTAACGCTTTCAATTGAATCCAACTTGCAGAAAATAGTAGAAACGCTGTCTCTTCAACACTCGCAGCTGGATCAGTTGAAGAGCGAAAAACAAGCACTCTGTCAAGAAGTATGCAACCTAAAAATTCATAACCACACCCTTCAAGCCACTATGACACAAACAATAGATAATTTTATAAATAAAAGTAATAATAATCATGACACAATATTAAGAAAAATAGAGATCATTGAACACACAAATACAGAGACATCAAACCTGTTAGAAAACTGCAGATTTGGCATACTCCCTAGAAATGAAGAAAATACTTTCTCGTCGATCACTACTAATAATAACACTAATAATAATAATAATAATAATAATAATAATAATAGTAATAATAATTTTAAGTCGAATAGTAATAATAATGACGATGTTAGTAGTACTGACAATATCTACAACGAAGATAGATTACTTGCTCCGAATGACAAACGCATTACCTACGATCAAAATAGTAATAAAAATAGTAATAGAAATAGAGAAAACATCGATGAAGTAAGTGGAGCTGCACCGCTCCGACGTATCACGCGGGTGAAATCGGTCGATGGGGGAGCCATGCGCGGCAGCAGCATCAATGCATGTAAAGATGTAATTATTTCGAATATTTATGATGGTGACGATAATAATAGTATTGATGTTGTACACATTGTGCTGCGCAGGGTCCTCCACTGATTCGGAAAGAGGACATTATAAGCATCCGCCTGCTTCGACCGGATGAGTGACAGCCCCAGTAACCAATTTCCGCAAAAGATGCAGGAAGATGGTCGCCGTTGTTACTCTCTCCAATAGTGCATTAGTAGAGGAAATTATGCGTGCGAAGAAGTTCATTACAAGCTTCCATATGAGGGACGTAGACACCTCGACTCTTGACCATGAAACTAATGATTTAATAATAAATGCTAAAATCTTCATCAATGAGCTCCTAGACAGAGACTCGTTCTTAAAATTCAGAAGACTGAAAGCCCCTGCGATGAGGCTTAATTTTAAATATGTATGGCATAGATGAGGCCGTTTCCTGGTCAAGAGACGTGATGGCGATGTCTCTCATGAATTTTCCTCAGCAGCTGATCTTCAAGTGATAAACTCATTCTACGGGATAAACTCAAGCGAATTGGAGGTGAAAAAATTGTGTAATACCGCAAATAGGAGTTCACCGTTTGTCACTATAGCTTCTAAACAAACCAAGACTGCCTCTGCAAAATGACTAGCGAAGGGCACTATTGGGGGGTGCACGGTAGGGGATTAAGAGCAGGTTTTGTCAATGGGACCTCTTTTTTAAGGACACATTGAGATCCTCAGACAACATCTTTCCACTGGTCCCGCCTACCATCTCTTCCGAATTGAGTCGCACCTCTACCCTGACGTTGAGAGTGATCGTATTCAGATCAATGGCTATTCTTGCATTAGACTCGATCGTAACAACTTCGGAGGCGGGTTAGTCCTATATATTCATAATACCTTCAAAGCCAACCTTCTGTACAGTTCATCGACTACACAGGAGGGAAAGCCGCTTATTCCAGAATATATCATGTGCAGTGTGCAACAGGGTAGTCTACAGTCCGTCTTTGTTGCACTCATTTATAGATTACCTCACGTCCCATTTCTCCAGAGCTCTGGTGTTATCGATCAACTCACTACGTACACTCAAGATTATAACCACAAAATAATCATGGGCGATCTAAATGCAAATTTACTCAAGAGGTCAGACAATGCAAAATTTATTAGGCGACTTGCTGATGACCTTAATTTTTATATAGTAGACCATGGTGCGACTCATCACCTGAAAGATTCTCACATATGGATAGACGTAATAATGACTGATGACAATGACATAGTGCTTAGTAGTAGTAAGCAGGCGGCGCCTTTTCTCAGTCACCACAACATCATAGAGGTTCAGATTGGGGATGAAACTGCTGCATCCCCTGCAGCTAACTCGTTTAGCTATCGGGATTTTAAATCCAGACAACAAGATGACCTCCTCTCACACCTTGCTGACTGTGATTGGTCGCCGCGTGATGGCTCAGATACAGATATCGACTACCAACTTGAATGCCTCAATCTCATGGCTGCGATTGATAAAGTAGCACCGCTAAAGGAATTCTCACTGTAAAAGAAAGCTAATCCCCCATGGGTTGACGCTGACCTCGCGTATCTATACAAGAAACGAGACGCTGTACGAAGACGTTACGCACGGATCAAATACAGCAAACTATGGCAGGAGTATCAATCTCTCGCATCCGTTGCCGAACAACACACAGAAAGCGCACGGAAAATTTTGATACAAAACCGTATTTTTGAAGCTCTTGATACAACGAAAGACATGGAAGGAACTTAAGAGCTTGGGACTCCTGCCTAAAACAAGAGAGGAGCTTCATGATTTTTCACCGGATAAGCTTAATTCCCACTTTGCTGGGGTGTCGGTCTCCCATAGAGAAAGTGACGAAGCTCTTGACAGCATCCTGGCCTCAGCCAGTGATGACGGTTTTGTTTTCAGAGAAATCTCCTTCTCTGGCGTAGTCCTGGCTGTTGCCCATTTCCCGTCATAGGCTAGAGGTGAGGAGGCACAAAGTGTGGTGGCCAAGGCTCTTCCGTTAGTGGGTCACCATGTCGCGAAGACCTTTAATTCCTCCCTCTCAAATGGTATTCTCCCGGGGACTTGGAAGGGAGCTCACCTTGTGCCTTTGAAGAAGAAACCAGTTCCATCTTCAAAATTGTCCATGACCAAATTACCGACTTTTTGAGGCCAAAAAATGTTCTTGACCCGATGCAAACAGGTTTTCGACAACATCATCTCACTCAGACAGCACTACTGAAAGTCACCGAAGACATCAAAATAGGAATGAATAGCAAAAAGGAACTGTTGACTATTTTATTATTATTCGATTTCAGCAAAGCATTCGACACTATTGCACATTCAAAACTGCTGCGTAAGCTGTTGCGCATGGGTTTCTCCAGGAGCGTTCTCCTGTGGCTCAAGTCATACATTACAGGTCGTAGACAAAAAGTCATTACTAATATAAATGGAGAATCAGATTGGCTAACCACTAATCTCGGCGTGACACAGGGCTCGATCCTGGGGCCTTTGCTCCTCAGCTTATTGATTAACGACTTAAAAGACGCACGTAACGTACGCAACGTCGAACGTATACTCTACGCTGACGACCTGCAAACCTACACGCAGGTGACCTTGTGGGATCTTCGTGAGGGTAAGCGCATGTCGACAGTAGCGTGGGCAGAGTCGAAATGGGCCTCGGCAGCTGATTTGCGACTCAATATCAGCAAGACACAGGCAATCATCTTTGGTTCTGATCATAACATCAAGCAGATCCCGAGCCTTGACTTGCAGGGCATTGAGGTGCAGGACGGAGAATTCGTGCCCTTTGTTGACGCAGTCACTAACCTCGGTGTGGTAATGGACGGAAGATTTACGTGGAAGCCGCAAATAGATGCAGTTAGCAAGAAGGTAAACAGGACTCTTTATAGCCTGAAATTCTTCTGGTCATGCACTACTGAGGCACTTCGTAAGCAGTTGGCATGTGCATTGGTATTACCTGACCTAGATTACTGCTCAGTAGTTTATCTTGATGTGTCAGGTAAGCTTCAGACACGACTGGAACGTTTACAAAATTCATGTGTGAGGTATATAGGTGGGACGAGCATATCACTCCTAACAGGAAGAGCCTAGGCTGGTTAGATATGAAGGCGAGCAGAGAGTAATTTATGGGGTTGCTGCTTTATAAAGCGGTTGTCATGCGGCAGCCAACGTATCTTACTGCTCTTTTCGAGAAAAATCAGGCAAGGAATTCAAGTAGGGGGGTGTGAAAGAGCTATCAGTTCCGGGGTCGCGCACTAATAAAGGTCTATATTCTTTTAGGGCGCAAGGTGTACGCCTCTGGAACATGTTCCCCTACAAGACTCTGTAAAACTGATTAATCATAGGCCTGCGACTTACGTCAAACTGCTTGTGATTGTATTTCCTTGAATTCTGTGTAGTCTTAATTTATTTTAAGTATTAAGTATGAAGTGTGAGTGTAATTATTAGCGTGAATGGTTGTGTGAAGGAAGGTAGAATGAAAGGCGTTTTGTATTCGACGCGATAGATATATGTGCAATATAAATGTGTATGTGTATATATTACTGTTATCTATTTATTTATGTATTATTAAATTGACGAAACAATATGTGATAGCACTTACTACATTATAATATGTTAGACCATAAATTGATGACCTGTGATAGCGATTCAAACTTTTAAACTGTAATGACTGATAATGTGATAACCAATTTAAACCAAATGTACATACAGCTGTACATTTTTGTCATAGTGACGAATAAAAAGTATATCTATCTATCTATCTATCTATCTTTATCTCTCTCTCTCTCTCTCTCTCTCTCTCTCTCTCTCTCTCTCTCTTGCTGCATTTCTTTCTGTATACACATCGGCCGTATCAAGACCATATTTCTCCCACTGATGTATTCGTGTGTATATGTGTATGTATGGTTCGTGCGCATGCGCGAGCTGTGGAAGCTCTCCTTCCTTCATTACGTCACTGTCAGCACTTTTTTTCATGGTAACAAAGACCCTCTATCCCGCGAAATTCTTTAATTCCATCTCGACTATCGAGACATCATGTTCACTGAGTGAAACGCTGTCCCTTGTGAAGCATCGCTACAGTTTTTGACAATGATGCATCGTCCAGGTCTCGACTTTACAATGAACTCTTGTGAGAACCACACTTTTCTCGTTAAACTTCTCAAGGTCCGATTTCTTCCACTAATGTTTTTCAATTTATTTGTGAGTTTCGTAACTTTGGTTGCGTGTGTCCGTGTGTCCGTACTCATATAACAACATTCATGCTATTTCTTTACCTCATCGAGCTCCGTAATGTTGACAAAACGCTGCCTATGGATGAACAAGTTAATTGTCTATCTAATCTCCTTAGTCATTTGTGTGTTATTTGTACATACTCTTAAAACAACCGCTTTGTTTCTCAGACAGAGCAGGGCAGGTTCGCGTACAGCGAGTGCATCGGTGCTGTTACGTAACAGATTCCGTGTCTCCCCTCTGCTGAGTTTCGCTGCGTCAGTCGTAGGTATTTCGCTATATTAAATCCGCGCATTCGCAAACGGACAATTAAGACGATAATAACGCCATCCAAAGCTCGGCTTTCAGAGAATTCTGTCAGTTTGCGTCAGTCGTCATCAAGTCTCTTTTGCGTAATGAACTGATTCTCCTCTTGCTCTACAGATTGATTTGTAAGGTTATATATTCTTGTCCTGCAAAAACTTGCAAACTTACTCGCAGAATTGCACTAAGTGGTGGTGCGGCGATCAACCAAACGGCATTTTTTCGCGACGACCAATGAACACAGTAGCGACGCGTCGAGCTGCAAAAGAACTTTCTGTATGCACTCCAGCATGCCCGAAGGAGCAATGCAGACAATACTAGCGCCATCCAGAGCTCACATTTCTAGAGAATTAGAGAATTCTGTCAGTTTAAGTCAGTCATCATCAAGTCTCCTTTGTGTAATGACTAGAGTCTTCTTTTCCTTTACATGCTGGTTTGTAAGGACATATATTCTTCTCTTGCTTAAACTTGCATGCTTACTCGAAGAAGGGTACTAAATGGTGGCGCGGTGATCGAACAATCATCATTTTCTCACCACGGCCAAACAGCTCAATGACGAAGCGTCATGCGGTATAAGAACTTCCTGTATACACTCGCGCATGTGCGAACGAGCAATGCAGGTGATACTAGCGCCATCCGGAACTCTACTTTCCAGAGAATTCTGTCTGTTTGCGTCAGTCATGGACAAGTTTCTTTTGTATAACGACCAGAGTCTCCTCTTGCTCTACAAGTTGGTTTGTAAGGTTATATTCTTTTTCTTACTTAAATTTGCATGCTTAATCTCAGAGTGTTATCCCACGAATTTATTAAATAATACAGTTTTCGAGTGCGCATTCTCTTATAATAGTATTTGTAATGATGGTAAATCTGAATTTATAAATGATGGTAAAATCTGAATTTATAATATGTAATTGTTGAGTTGTAACTACGGAAAAGTGAAATCTTGCGAGCTAATCGAACTAAAATTCGTCAAATATCGGTTATCGAATGTCAATCGAGAAATGATGAACAAAACCTTAATAAATTATTGATAAAGGTTTATATCAATTTGCAAATAAGTGTAATCCAGCGAGCGAATTAGACTACGAGACTATAAGATTTCGAGATATCGCTTGTCGATTGTCAAAAAAAAATGATTGACAAAATCTTAATACGTGGTTGACAAAGGTTTTTATTGTAACATCCTCGATAGTCGAATAAAGAAAATGGATCATTATCATTGTAATTAAAGTCATACTCTCTATTTATTTACTTAATAAATATAAATCATTTAATATTATTAAATAATAACATTGATTATCAATACCAAATGTTGTTAAAAATTATAATGTAATAATAATTTTGTATTTCTGATACGACAGTCATTAAATAATTAAGACTTATGTCCTCCTGAAATGAGAATTTATTACAAGGAATTCTCACCTCTAAGTAGAGCTTAGAAAATAAGAAATAAAATCACAGCGAAAACAAAATGTATACAAAGAAAGATATATATATATATATATATATATATATATATATATAATATAATATATATATATATATATATATATATATATATATATATATATATATATATATATATATATATATATATATATATATATATATATATAGGTATTCTACCCACGAAAGGAAGCCAGCTGCGACGAACGCCAAGCTATGCATTTTAGGACCCGAGCGGCCGAAACACGTGCGAATATTGGGCAGCGATCGGCGAGCGACGATTGTAGGAGAGGGGAGAGATTCGCGAATGAGTGTGAGAGAGAAAGAGGGAATAATAGGAAGAGCGACGGCGAAATTGAAGCGTAAGTGTAGGGGCGGTAGGGGAAGTGAATGTGAGCGTTTGCGAATGAAAGTGTGTATGTGAGTGCATATGTGCGAATCTCGCGAATTAGTGTGCAGGGTGTACGGGGAGGAATGCGCCCCGCTTCGAACCTCGATTTTCGGCGTTGCGCGAAAACTGAGGTGATGTGCCAGCGGAAAACGGTAGCGGACGCATTCGCTTTCCGTGCACCTTACACGCACGCTCTTCTCCTCTGGAGAGCAAAGCGATCGGCGAGCGCAGCATTACCGCGCCATTAATTCGTGCGAAAAGGATAAGAAAAATGTATATATTTTGTGTTTGTTAGCTTTAAAATAAATGTGCTAAGGTTTATACCAAGGCATTCATAGCATATAACAATACATTTTATTTTATTTGGACATCCATTGCCCTGCATCCCGGACCTATAATTTAAAATCATGTTAAAATTTAATAATAAAATAAAAATCTTTATATAAATTTTTAGAATATTTAAATTTTGCAAATAAAGTGTTGAATTTACCTTTATTTATTTACATAACATTTAGTGCATGCTAATTGATATCGAGATTAATATATTTCAAAGAATCGTAGAAGAAAACCCTCTCAACAGTATTGTACACAAATTAAGTAAGTAGAGGTAAAAAAACCATTACAATATCAACTTGCAAATAAGTATAATCCCGCGAGCTAATCAGACTATAGGTTTTCAAGATATCTGTTATCGATTGTCAAAAAAAAATGATGGCCAAAATCTTAATACATGGTTGACAAAGGCTTATATCGACTTGCAAGAAAGTGTAATCCCGCGAACTAATCAGACTATAAGTTTTTGAGATATCGGTTATGAATTGTCAATAGAAAAATGATGGAAAAAATCTTAATACATGGATGACAAACGTTTATGATTATTAAAATATCAATACACTATTTGCAACGATTTATATCTAAATGCAAAAAAGTATAATCTCGCGAGCTGATCAAACACCAGCACTCGTACCGTAAATCGATTGGTCTCCCGCGGCAAGATAATTAATAAACGAGCTCTCTATAATGTGCATTATAATAAGCGGTGGTTGTCGTCGAGTGTCTCACGGCGACACAAGAGAAAAAGATGCAGCAAATATTACGTGGTGAATAAAGAACGTCACGTTTCATTTTTTGCTAAGTCTATTTAGTGGCAAAGACTTTCGTCGACTGTAAGTGATGACTAATACGAGATAAGCCGATATCCTATTCAGCTGTAGAAAAGCACGTGTACTATTGACCATGAGATCATCTTTTGCTCACGGCAATGCTGGCCTGACTGATAGTCGTGTATATACTCTCGCCGCGAGCATATCTTCGTCGTCATTTAAGAGTTTTATGTACATATTGAGTGGATTAAAAAATGTAACATGAATACACCGTCAATACAATCTGGTAGCGCGCACAATATTCGTCGTGATTGATGAGCGCGTGTGTGTGAGTCACGCGATTGGGATTGCTTCGTGTGTTCTTTAAGTGTTTCTGAGTGGGAGCAATAAAAACCTCATCAGAATTGGGCAAACTGGACCATGTTAAAAATCGATAAATATGACCATATAATGTTATTTTACAGTGATTGGGGGAAATAAGGGGTATGATAAGGTGTGATGGGGCAAAACGGTTCATAGTTAAAATCAACAGATTTGTTTATGTAACGTTATATTGTAATGATTGGTGTAATATTGGATACTCTTGGTAATATGGAATATAGGGGGGGAAAACGGTCCATGATTGAAATTAATAAATTCATTAATATAACGCTATTTTACACCTGGTGGGGCAAAATGGACCATGTTTGAAATCCTAAAATTTGTGTATATAACGTTCTTTTATAATGTTTAGAATATTATGGGACACTATTGGCAATATGAAACAATAAATTAAAACAATAAATTTGTGGATTTAACGTTATTTTACTATATTTGGGATAATATGGGACACTCTTGGCAATATGGGACATAATGGTGCAAAGTAGACCCAGTATTAAATCAATAAATTTGTGTATAAAACGTTATTTTACAATTTTCTGAATAATATGGAATTCTTCATGGTTGAAATCGATAAATTCGCTCATATAACGTTATTTTAAAGTTATTGATCAATATGGGACACTATAGGGTATCATGAGACATAGTGGGGTAAAATGTTCTATCGTTAAAATCCATGCATTCGTTCATAAAACGATTCTTTGGAGTGTTCTGTGTAATTTGGGGCACGCTGGGGTAAAATAATTTAGCATAAATAACGTTTTTTTACAATAAGTAAAGTCGCGACAGTTTCACTCCTTTGGCATATATATATATATATATATATATATATATATATATATATATATATATATATATATATATATATATGGCAATGTTTGTCTTCGCGATAGCACTATGATAACTACTGTAGTTGTTTTTGATTGGGACAACAATATTTCGAAGAGTTATTTACTCAAAATTTAAATTTAAATTAAGACCGTCGGTCCTTATAATTTATATATATATATATATATATATATATATATATATATATATATATATATATATATATATATATATATATATATATATATATATATATATATATACTATTGTAATATAGGTTAAAGTTACCGTAAAAAATGAGGAAACTAAAAAGCGGAGATCGGGAATCGAACTCGGAACACCTGAGTGACAGTCCATCACCCAAACCATGATGCTACCGACGAACTGCACGCGCCTAGTCATTTTAGTTATAATTTACAGCGATAATGTCGGTAAGAGAAGAACCTGATATGCACTGGCTCGCGTCAGTATCACACACCATTATTATTATTATATATATATATATATATATATATATATATAAATTATAAGGACCGACGGTCTTAATTTAAATTTAAATTTTGAGTAAACAACTCTTCGAAATATTGTTGTCCCAATCAAAAACAACTACAGTAGTTAAACTAAAAATAATTTTATATGTTTATATGTTTTTTGTTTGAATAAAGGCTTGAAGAGGTCCCCACCAGGGACGAAACGTTGCCGTTTATTTTTAATTTTAATTATGAGTTGAGAATTTTTTTTTTCTGAAGACCAGGGTTATTCTCCCACGTTTGTGCTTCCCAAATCCAATTCCTAAAAATATGGAGAGAAATAATAATACTCTTAACTACAGTAGTTATCATAGTGCTATCGCGAAAACAAACATCGCCATAGTAATATGGTAGATCTGCGGAGGAGACGATGACGTCACAGTATCATGCACGGGGGGAGAGTCGACGGGAGTGCACGCTATCCCCGCTCCGTGGTTCAACAATATACCTTCCGCTCTTTACAAACGAAGGAAAAGTAAGTCACACTGCACCAATCATGGTCTCTCTCTCTCTCTCTCTCTCTCTCTCTCTTCCACTCTCTCTCTCTCTCTCTCTCTCTCTCTCTCTCACTTTCCCTCTCTCCCTCTCTCTTTCTGTCCAACAGCCGCTCACCACGATGTATATAAATATTTACTCAAAATTTTTATTTAAATAAAGACCGTCGATCCTTATAATTTTTGGTGGTGGGTGGTTGTAACATCACTTGAATAATACATGTATACAAAAACTATTTTGTCATTGGACCACATAAATTAATATTCTCTTATAATCTTTTTAATATAATGATACAATGTGGATTAAAAAAGTAAAAGGCGAAAAGAATATATCAAGTGTTTTATGGGCGTTTCTCTGGAATGTTTGACATTTAATTTTAGAAATTTAATAAAAGAAATTATCAAACACATTTATAATTTTTTGTATATGAATTCTTGAGTAATAATGAGATTCATTTCCAATTATGTACACGTTCTTTAAAGTTATCCTTTATGTTTTAACCGCTTATTAAGATAAAAAATTAAGAGGTCACGAAATATCCTAGTCATATTATTTTATTGAAGTTTTATTAATTATAAAGATGCAAAAAATATACTTATATCTATTCTATTGATTTTTAATTATTGTTGCCTATTTTTTAATTGATTCATATTACAAGAGATTTGTCTTTTTTAACTTTTCATAAAGTAGTCAATATAATTTATTCAAATTATCATAACAGTGAATATACAATGCATTGACAAACTTCACTTACTTTCCTGAATAGTTTGGTTTCACCAGTGACCCGTTCGACAAATCTGATGTTCATTCGAAAAAAGCATCAAAATCATGAACGTTTCTTATACCAGAAGCAGAATTGAAATTTAGGAATTAAAAGGAATATGGGCATCATTTTTACTCATTTCTGATCATTCTCCTAAAAGTCCTTGGCCGTCATACCAGCTACATTTTAATTTGTACAAAATTAAATTCACGCATGTTTATACGGATAACTTATCAAGTGCTAAACATAACACACAAAATAAATCGGAAAATTGTAGCTGATGTTAATATTGTATACCTCTAAACTTGAATCCTGCCTTACAAACTGTCTGTGATGATTTGTAAAAAAAGGCAGTATTGCACCATCGATATGAAAACGAGGGACACTTTTTATAATGCGATAATTTTTTTTGTATAAAACGATATAATTAGTTTATTAATGTTATTAAATTATTTGAACTCTGTTCTGTAACTTTAATTTTTTTCATATTTTTTACGACTAATCCGCCGTCGTAATATGTTTTTATATATATTATAGCAGAATTTGGAATTTAAATACATTACAGACATTTAAATTATTACTTTACATAAAATTAAATGTACACCCGTCGGCCAAACTGTTTTTCCGAATGTGCCGGTTAATGACCGTCAAAACGTGCACAGTTTATGGTTTAATCAGCTTATCATGAATCAGATTACAGGATACTTTCTCCTGAGATATATATATGTATATATATATATATATATATATATATATATATATATATATATATATATATATATATTACCGAAATTGTTAAATTGTGTACAATGTTTTTTTTAGATACTTAAATAAATTTAGATCGCTTTTTTGTGTTGATAGTAGTACTCAGGGAAAGTTCAAATGCTACCAAACGGATTTTTAACTCAAAAATAAATTGTTTTATTGATAAACTCGGAATGACTTTGGACCGTGCAAAGCCAACGCAGCTATTTAAATTATTTTAACTTTTAGAAAGGTACGTCATTCCCGTTATGGGATGATTGTCGGGGTGAAGAGAATTCCTTTGGGCTTAACGACCCTACGAACTTGAGCTGGCCTTACCGGTGCCTTAACTGGTAACCATTACACGTACTTACACTGACATCTACACTTCGTACTTACTTACACCAAAACACACCCACAGACAAAATGCATACATTATACGACAGTAGATTCTGCGCACAATACACAAGGTTGTGTTCTTGTTCCAGACGCACTGGGAGTACCTGCAACCACCCGGTTGAACACACCGCAACTGGCGAATAGTTGATGTGTACATGCTCTGCCGAAGTATAGTCGAAACAGGAGCTCACAGGCTAGCCGCTTCAGGAAGTGCGTATTGGACACGAAATCAGAGACCGTGTTGTCATGGGCGAGCACAGTGAAGTGTACCCTGATTGAAAAATGGAGGTCGGGCTCCGGGATCTGGGGTAGGATTCATGCACATTTAGAAGAGCATAAGCAGGTCCAAGGGTGCACCCGTTGTCCGCTATTCCGGCCCGCCCCCTTACGCACGATGTTCTGGTTCACAACATAAAGGATGGCCACTACCTAAACCCAAATTCAACAATAAATCAGGAAGATACAAGAATACGAGTGCGACCGAAGAAAATATTAATTGCCACACGACGAGAACTTCTAGAGACGGAAAGAAAAGAAGATAAAGAATTAAATGTGATTAATGATCTGGCTCTAACAATAAAACAAACAACAGATAGAGTTCCAAGCACAGCAAATGACATCAAGAATAGTGTGCCAGCAATATTTACAGCTCTTGCGGCTATTACAAACTTCAGGACAGAATTCCAGCAACTGAGTAAGGAATAAGAGGACATACTACTATCATTTGAGGCTCATTCCAGTGAGACTCTAAGCCAAGGGTATGGAAACAATATAAATAACGACACAGAAATCCGCGACGAAAATATACAGACACCTACAGAAAATAACAGAAGACAGAATGGAGAATTCGTGATTGTAGGATCAAGAAAAGCGAAGATGAAAACGAAGACGACAAATCGACCGCAATCACACAGGTAGGAAAATAATCCTGGAATAAACAGCATGCCAGTGCTAGAAGGCACAAGTACAAACATCCAAAAAGTGCGAACTATAAGAAATGCAGGAGTCTTAGTGAAGTGTCTCGTGTGTAAGTCTCCGTCGTCCGATGAAACACGTGTAAAACGATTGCCGTGAAATTTCCGTTTTCGCGGTTCCGCAGCACGCTATCTTTTAGATCGATCACCTTTCGGGTAGCTTGACATTACGATGTGTACTCGGCAAAATCAAAAGTGGAACTGAAAGCTGAAATCTTATCGTGGCACCCATATTAGCATAATGAGCTTTATAGGTAGACTAGTTAGTACTAGACTACATAAAACTCGATAATTCTATACAGATCTACATAGGTTCCTCAATAATGATAGATATGAACATTTGAGACGTTAGGTGCAAAAATAACTTAACCCGAGAAAAGATGTTCTTGATGAAACTTAAATATTCGAATTCTACGACCCTTTATTTATAAATATAGTGCATCAAACAAGTTTTTTAGAATGTATAGAGTAGAACCTAGTTAACACGAAGATATCTTCAAAACGCCATAACGGTAGCTTGTATAAGTTACAAGTTACTTAAAAGATATCTTAAAATGTATCTCAGAGCTGCCTGAGAGATGTCTTAATATTGCCATATAGATAATTTCACGTTAGTCCTAACCGAATCTATCAGATAACCTTTAACATACCTGTAGGGAAGAATAAAAAGACCTTTAATTCATTTTTTAGTACATTCAAATCCGTTACGTATAACCAAAAATACAGCTCGTACAATAAAGGTACTTTTTAGAAAATCATCAGGTTGGTAACCCTGAAACTTGTGTCTATCTAAACCATTTTAACTCAAACTTTCAGAAAACATACTAGGAGTATCCTGGAAAGTAATGTACTTTGTTTCGTTTTGTGTATTGTACGTATAGCAAAAATGTGAACTTTTTTCTAGCCTTTTTTCTCCATCTAAAGTAAAGGACATACTATTTAAAGTCTGATGTAATTTACGTCAGGTATTATATATTACGGACAATTCTACGTATGGAAAATCGAAAGCTGTCATACTAACGAACGAACGAACGAACGAACGAACGGACGGACGGACGGACGGACGGACGGACGGACGAACGAACGAACGAACGAACGAACGAACGAACGAACGAATGAACGAACGAACGAACGAACGAACGAACGAACGAACGAACGAACGAATAAAGAAATAAATAAAGCAACAAATAAATAAATATATATATATATATATATATATATATATATATATATATATATATATATATATATATATATTTGTTATATAAAGTCATAAGATTACTTGTTACTGAACGAGCTAGAGTTTGGGAGCGAGTATTTTTGTTAGTAACTATAAACATAAAATAGATTTGATTGCAGGTACTAAATTTAATTTGATACCCAAATAAAAATCAGTCCCTTAAAATTTTTTTGGAATCGCATGTTTTACATTTATTTGTTTAATAGCTGAACAAAAATAAGTAGATATATCTTCATAAATTTCGGTCTCGCTACTTTGAAACATATTTTCTTCTGAATAGTCAAGTTCGTTACCGCTAGTCTCAAGATTAAAATTAATAAGAATAAAGTTATACTAGTTACAATTACTCGTATTGTATTTTATAAATAAGTAAATAAATCAATGTTACTTTCAAATTGACCGCTGCTGTCAATACTTCAATTCAAATTCAGAGAAAAAAGTGAGATTGTGAGAGTTGCAGCAGATGGTATTAAAATAGTCTGTATAGTAGTAGTGATGCAACTCGAGAGTCGGTACTGCTGCGACATCAGTCTTCCCGCTGCTTCTTTCGTAAGCGTATTCAGACTCGCACAGTATCGGCACGCTGAGTCCGTGCAGATAAAAGTCAGTACCGGTACGGAACAACTCGATAGGTTGACGTACTCATACAGTTAACGTGTTCTAGCGGTCTTATTATGGTTCACGCAGTCGCATTTTTTTACCTCTAGAATACAACCCTAAATTGTTGAAGATGGATCTGGACTGAAAGAACGATTATTTATGCCAAATGTGAACCAAAAATAGCCTATTTTTCACATTTCTTGAAATAACTCGCTAAATATCGTATTAGAAAAAGTTATTGTAATAAAGTTGTTTAGAACTGAATTCTGCACAGGATTAGCACTTCTTAAAAATTATAAAATCAATTTTAGTATGTCAAAATGGCCGAACAAGGGGAAATTTTCAGAAAGGTTTGAGTATGAAACAAATATGTAAAAAATGTTCAATGTTGTTAATAGTGTAACTGGGATGCCTGTAAGTGTGCCTAAAAATATGCGTCTGGACCGGTTTCCAAATTTCAAAATACCGCCCTATTGCAAAAAGGTTAATGCAGCATTTTGGATTAGCTGTAACGTCTGTCCATTTGGAAATTTTTTTAATGAAACCGGAGGCAAATTTAAGTTATTAACATGTACTTTATGCATGCAAAAGCAAACATTATTTGTTTAAAAATTACCCCTTTTATAAACAAAAACACATTTGAATATTTGAACGCGGATGTACTACACACATATACTGTGACGCGTATTTCGCGTCAAAATATTTATTTTAATAAACGGGGCAGTTAATCACGACCGAACCACCGCCGTTACCAGAGCTGAGCTATTTAAGATTTATATTAATTGTTATTAACGGGGGTAATTATTATTATGTTTGTTTGAGGAAATGAGAAGTTGGAATATCGCGACCCAGGAAAACACGGACAATCACACGCACAGCTAACTGCCACTGCTGACCGGTTCAGCAGACGCGACTTTTCCAGTAGCGAGAAGCAGAGAAGTCCCACACAAACACACACACTTGCACCCACGACGACGATAAGGAAGGAAAGATTGCGACCCGAAATACACGGCCTAGCAGAGACACGCAGACGCCCTGGCTGGAGCTGCTCTGTGCTTATAGGCTCGCCTTACCGCACTTGCTCGGAGACTTCAGTCTATCCGTGGGCGCTCGAGCGGACTGGTGTCACACCACTATGTACGATTGCTCCCACGCATAAATGAGTCTGCTGCCGCGCTCGTGACTCTTATCGGGCTCAGCCTGCTGACTCGAGGCGCTCCTCGGTCAGAATACTGACGTTGCCGACGTTTAGATACGTATACCTGCATAGAAGGATATCGTGCAAAGCGTACCCTGTACGTCGTCCAACTGCGTATGAATGCATATAGTCCAATACCTTAGATCCCGCTTCCTGTACACTACCGTCGAGCCAGTTTGTGATGGCGCTCCTGTCACCCTAACCCGCAGTGTCCCGTCGTCTCCAGGAACAGTGCTTATCTGGTGACCGTCTCGAGGCGCTCCTCCGCCGGTAACTCAGATACCTGCAGTGCATAAAGACAATAAGCTTGGAGCACTCGGGTTACGGTCGACAAATAGGTCCGGCCGCGATATGAGACGCTCCTCAATCAAGTGCAACTAGTGCTAAGTATAGTTTAAGTAGCTGGCCGCGACACGAGGCGCTCCTGAATCGCGTGCATATCTTTTTAATAATAAACTTAAGAGAATAGGAAATTAGCGGGCCAGGTTTACGGGCGTCCCCGTATTTGGCTCGCTATAGAGAACCCCTTCTGGCTGTCCTCGAGTGGTACTCCAGTGTTACGGTGCTAACACACTAGTAAGACGGGTTCACCCAGATTACTAGTGTACTAGAGGCTGAGGCATGGTGGAGTCGCACCTCTACGAGACCATTAGTTTAAGCTAGGTTCTTTTCAGTTATGTTATAGATTCCTGAGAAATTTGTTAATTATTAATTTATTATTTCGTTATATTATTATTTTCTATTATATTTTCTTATTATCGAATGAATATGATGTTAGTCTTTTTTTCATAAATACACATATCATTATTTATTCAACAATCCTTCTCCTTAACCCCCCGAATCGAATCCTGGTTAAGCTCTTAAACATCCGATTTTGTAACCGTAATATCACAGATATTATTAAGTATTCATAGCAAAAAACAGTTGCGAATTGATTGGCACTTAGCTTACTTAAACTAAATTAATTGTTTCAATATGAAATTCTTTGTTCTCATAAATTAATTTTACACACGCATACACGCCCATTAGCGCACACACGCACACGCACACACACACGCATACATACACAAACACACACACACACACACACGGACACACGCGCACACGCACACATACACACATATACGCTCACAACCATACACACACACCAGGGCCGGATTAAGGGGGGGGGGCTCAGGGGGCTATAGCCTCGGGCCCCGCGGGCCAAAGGGGCCTCCGAGACTAAGAAATTTTTTTAAATTTTAAAACCACCATACGTGAGGTTACCCATAATTGTCCTAGCGTCCGCAATCTTCAATTTACAATTAATGTTTAAATAATAGACGAACCTAAACTTCAAACCCAATTACCCCAGGTACAGCTATTCTCTATTTGCAATAATTGTTTAAATAAATAATATACTTATAAACTACAAACCTGGAACCCTTTTGCCCCAGGAATAACAATTTTCATTTTAAAATTAATGTTGAAATAAAAAAAATCACAAACATTAAACTCAATTATACCAAGGACATCAATGTTCAATTTGTAACAACGGTTTGAATAATTAAATGATATACCATACACATTAAACCTAGGTTCTCCAGGGATAGCAATTTTCAATAAAGTAATATTTTCCTAAAGTTAGAGACTTAAATCAAAATACTAATTTAAGACTTCTAGTTAACTTTATAAAAAATTTACAAAATAAATCGTTATGTGGTTAATATTTATAATTTTTTAAGTAAAAATACATGTTTTATCTACAAAGCTGCTGTTACAGTCATTTATATAAATAAAAAATTATTTCATAATAATGAGCCGTAAGCTATACACTCAATAATCTAAGGGACAGCAATTTTTAATTCGTAATGCCTGTTTGAACAATAATAATACAAACCCTAAACTTTAAACTCAATTTCCCAGAAACAGCAATTTTCAATTTCAAATCAATATTTAAATAACAATGATTGACATGATGACCACACAGGAACAGCAATTTTCTATTCCATTAACTTTTTGAATAACAAAATAATAAATCTTGACACAGTATTTCTGCATTGATTGCCATGTATTATGAAAAGAAATTTAATTTTTAAGAATTCATTTTTAGTACCTTATATAAAAAAACGTATTTTTCCTCATTTAAATACATTTATGTATAAAAAAAAAATTATTACATATTACTATCGAAATTATCGCTATTCTTTCTAGTATTTCCATATGATCATTTTATTTGTCTATCTTTTTATTTTGAGCAAATATCGCTCTGAAAATCTGTTCTTTTTAATTGGGACAACATCGTTTCAGAAAGATATTTACTTACAGTTAAACATTAAATGAAAAAGGTGGGTCCTCTTAATTGTCCGTGACGGATAAGGTTAGCATCACCTTAAACTTAAAATAGATTTTAAACTGTATTGACTATATTGACTAATTTGATGCTTAGAATGTACTATCTTAACATTCTATGTATGAATTTCAAAGTATTTTTTTTTATTTGATAATGTACTTTTTATTATTTTAACTATTATCAACTGAATTTTGAATATAACTGCGCTCGTTCGCGCGCAAAGTATCTTCAGCCCGCGTATGTATATACCTGGACAAGTTTCTATGGCCGTGCGTTCTTAAAGCTATTTATTTGATACGGATTCAATCCACCTTTAGCATTGTACCGTGTGTGAACCTTATAATACGAGATTGGCTACAATGGAGCTTCGCTTCTTTATTAGCTGAATGTTTCGTAGAAATTAAGATTATAAAAAGACGACTTTAAATTGTGATTCTTTCGTTATTCATAATTGAATAGTGAACGATGTCAGATAGAAGTGGTTCTTTTAAGTGTAAATTATTGAAGAGCAGAGAAGACTTCAAAAGTAAATTACCGAAAATAACCTCATTTTTCCCAGGCAAAAATGACAAAGATACCCATTCAAGTTCTAGCAAAACTACATCTGAAATATATATAGATAATAATTCTTTTGATGAACATTGTTTACGTACGGAAGAAAATATTGCAGCTTTTGAACGTGATGTTGAATGTTTACAAAGTATCGAAGGTATGATTCCCGCATAACCGTATATAAAAAAAGTACGTGTTTAGGTAAAAATTATATTAACATCGCTACATGTTTTTAAGCTTTATAAGTATACTTTTGTTATAAGTATTGCTTTTTTTTGTGACACGGAATGAAAGTACATAAAACTACTTATTTTTTGTCAATATGCTATACTCTAACAATTAGTAATAAGTAACATAACTTTTTATCAGAAAAATTAAATGGATCAAAAAATGGCAAATGCAGTATTGATACAAGTTTACAAGATATTTTAATATAATTTTAAGTTTTTTAGGTTAGAATATATAATTACTACTATATTGTTATGTTAAATTTCAAGGTAAATTAATTAATACAAATGGAATCATTAATTTAAAAATATATATACAATAGCATGCTTTTTGGACAAAAGTGTAGTTAGGCAGACAGAGCCGACACGATATAACTTCGTTTAATTCATAGTCATACTTGCGACGCAAATACAATATGAACGTTGATAACGGCTACATTCAATCTTAATTTAAAAGGATTTAAATACGTTGTAATGCAAGATCACCACCTTAGTAGGATAGTATTGATTATCACAATAATTACTAAAGACGGTGTTTTTCTGCCTTCGCTACGTCTTTGCATCTCGTTGCCTTCGCGTATTATATAATTCGGCTCGCAGTCGTGTACTTGAGACAAACTTATAAGCTCGTACAAGCTGATAGAACTGCTTTTATCATCAAAAAGGTTTATTTTCTTTCGCATTCAAGTTTGTGAAAAATGCGGTTATATAATAAGAACTTTTTATTCATTTTGTGAAAATATTTAATATTACAAAACTTACATATAATCTAACTTTTACCTACCAAACGTAACTTATAAAAATTCAATATCTAAGCAAAATATTTTCAATTGTAAAATAAATTTTCCAAATTAGCGTTGGCGGGTGAACATGAACAAGAAAAAAATGTAGGAGTAGGAGTGTCTATGCAATTATCTGAAGAAGTACCTAAATTTCCTAAGAAAGCCGGTGTTTATTGAAATTTTTTATTTATCAATATTTTATAGTCAATTGTTTTCTATTACATAATTATATCTAAAAAATTATCAATTGCAGGTGTAATTACTAACGATCCGGCTCATTGGCCTGTAGAATTGCACGAAAATATTAGAGACCAATATTTAGAACTTGGATGCTCTTTCTTTCAAAATCGAAGTGGTCGATATGAAGCTTCTAAGAGAATTATTAACAATCAAAATAGATCTTTACCTTCTACCATATTTGAAACTACATTACCAAATGGTACCAAGCACGTTCGACAATGGATTATATACTCAGAATCATCAGGAAATATATTTTGCTATGCATGTAAATTATTAGCATCGAATAAAAATAATCAGTTTAATACAAATGGATTTTCAAATTGGAAAAAAGGAAAAGTAAAGTAAATAGTCATGAAAATAGTACTGATCACAAAAACTGTATCATAGCTTGGCGTCTGTATATGGACAAAAAACAGCATGTTGATAACGAGTTACATAAGGCAGTTAAATCCGAGATAAATTATAGGACAGAAGTTTTAAGACGAGTTGTTGAAGTAATTCGTTATCTTGCAGACCGTGGACTTGCATTTCGAGGTGAGAATGATACATTAGGATCTTCAGAAAATGGCAATTTTCTTGATTTATTAGAGTTAATATCGACGTTTGATCCATTTTTACGAAAACATCTCGAGACGCACTGTAATAAAGGTCGAGGAAATGTCTCATACCTTTCAAAAACAATTTTTGAAGAACTAATAATTTTACTTGGATCAAAAGTATTATGTATAATTCAGGAAGAAATCAAAGAAGCAAAATATTTTTCGATAGTAGTAGATTCTATTCCTACTTTAGCACACGTTGATCAGTTGACTATTGTAATTCGTTATTGTTTAAAAGGAAAAGTTATCGAACGTTTTTTAGGTTTCATACCAATTTCTAGTCATACTGGTGAATACTTAAGTACTAAAGTCTTATCAATATTAGAAGAAAATGGTATTGATATGGCTAATTGTCGTGGACAAACGTATGACAACGCAAGTAATATGTCGGGAAAGTATTAGGGCATGAAGGCACATATTAAAGAAAAAAATAAATTAGCCTTCTACGTCCCTTGCGTCGCTCATTCTCTAAATCTTGTAGGTGAACATAGCGTACGTGTTTGTCTTAACGCAGTTAGTTTTTTTATGTTTCTACAAAAATTATATGCATTTTGTGTTGGTTCCACACACCGATGGAGAGTATTAAAAAAACATACTTCCAAATCAATCAAAAGTTTATCTGAGACAAGATGGTCGTGTAGATATGACGCTGTGCTAGTATTAAATGAAAACTATGATGGAAATATAAATGTTCTTTCAGAACTTGCAAGTGACGATCAGCAGACGATCAGCATGCTATTACAAGGGAAGAAGCTATATCATTAAAAAAATATATGCTAAAATTTGAAACAGCACTGTTGATGGTCCTATGGTATGATAATTTAAAAAAATTGAATATTACTAGTAAAGTTTTACAGAAAATCGAAATTGATATGGCAACCGCTAATAATTTACTGAAGTCATTAGTAAAATTCATATCTAATTTAAGAAAAAATTTTCATGAAATAGAAGATAAAGCGAAGGGAGTTAGCCAAATGATTTCACACGATTATTCTGACAAAGACAAGCGTAAAATAACGAAAAACTTTTTAGATAATTCTGTTGAAAATGAAAGTGAAGCTTTTCGTGGTAGGGAACTGTTTCGAACTGCAACTTTTCTGGTAATTATTGATAAATTAAGAGTAGAGTTAGAGAAAAGAAGTGCTGCATATGACTATTTGACAGGTTTGTTTGGATTTTTTACCCAATTAGAAAATATAGAAATCAAAGATATAAAGATTTATGTTAAAAAACTATTAGAGATATACCCCGATGATTTAGATCATAATTTAGAAAGCGAAATTCAACAGTTAATTTCGATCTTAAAACTGGAGTTTGGCGAAGAAAAGTTGACTCCGATATATTTTTTGCAATGGATTTATGAAAAGCAACTAGCAGATGTATTTCCAAATATTTACAAAATATTGGTAATGTTTTTATCAATACCAGTTACCAATTGTGAAGGTGAAAGGTCATTTTCGAATCTGCAATATATAGAAAACAAATATCGTGTGTGCATGCCGCAGTCAAGACTATCGGATTTGTCATTATTGTGTATAGAAAGTGATTTGTATAAGATTTTAAACTTTCATGAAATCATTAGGCAATTTGCATCTGACAAAGTTCGAAAAAAGCAGTTCTGAATATAAAATATTTGAGTTAAAAAAACTGTAATTTTCTTTTGTATTGTAAATGTATATTTATATATAATGCAGTTATTCATTAACCTGTTTTAGAATGTGACTCTTCCACTTATAAACTTACTATACAAATTAATATATAATTAATAAAAATAATAGTAAAAGGAACAATAGTTGTTTATGTTATATTTATATTTAATTAATTATTATATATATATATATATATATATATATATATATATATATATATATATATATATATATATATATATATAATTCAAATAGTTAAATATAAATTTTTTAACCTAATATTATATTATTTTAAGTTAAAAATTGGTAGTTCAATCATTTTGAAAAAAGTGGGGGAGGGGGGTAAGCGACTTTTTCCAAAAAGGGGGCCTCGTGATGATCCTTAGCCCCGGGCCCTGCAAAAGGTTAATCCGGCTCTGAGACACACAAATGACCCACACATACGCACACACATCACACATACGCGCACACGCGAAAACACGCACATATGCACAGACATACATACGCAAACACGCAGACACGCATACACGCACACACGCACACACGGACCCGCACACACACACACAAACACATCCACACATGGACACACGAATACCATACACAGACACGCACCCATACGTGCATAGGCAACCACACGCATTCATGTGCACACATACACCACCCACACCTATACAACCACACGCGCACATGAACATAGACACGCGCACACGCACATACATGCACATAATCACACACGCACACAGGCCTACTCGCGCATTCGCGCACATGCATACACACGCACACACGCACATACACGTACTCACATATAACACACACCCACACGCTTACACCCACACACGCGCAGACGCTCACACACAAACGCACACACACATGGACACACGCATACACGCACGCCACACACATACACGCACACCCGCACAGACGTAAACACGTACGCACGCATACACACATACACGCACTCACGCACATACGCACTTACGCAAACACACACACACACGTACACACGTACACACACGCACACGCACACGAACTCACTCACACATACACACACATACGCACATAAACATACACGCACATGAACAACACACACACACGCACACACACTCATAAACAAACACGCACATACGCACAGACACACATACGCAAACACGCAAACGTGCACATACACGTACACACGTACACACGCGTACATGCCCACACCCACTCTCACACATAGACACACATACGGACACAAACATACACGCACACACAAACAACACACACACACACACACACACTCCACACATACATGCACATACGCAGCCGCGCAGACGCGTAAACACGCACATAAGCACAGACACACATACGCAAACACGCAGATACGCACACACGCACACACACAAACACACACACACACACACGAACATCATCATCCGCGCTAGATATTGCCCTCCCCCTTGTTACACACCGTACGTTTCTTGACCAGTGCATGTAAGGCCCTTTTTTAAGCATATAGGGGGAATGGGGAGTTGAACATTTTGAGTCGTGCACCATTTATTTACAGAATTAAATTACAATTTCATCTTCAAAATAACAATTCTCCAAAATTTAATAATCATTACCTCCCTCTTCGGGGAAAACGCTCGAAATGCTCAACTTGCTATTCGCTTTAGATGCATGGAAAAGGGCCTATTACATGCGAGTGTTAAGAAAAAGCTATTTCAGACTCGGGTGAGCTGTTTTCAGCACTCGATTATTAATGTTTTGATATCGTCACCAGCAGGCGCCAAATTTCTCGATCTCACATGTATGAGTAAATAAAGCTTGGAGATTCTAATTGACCCGTTTCCTCCATCAATTCAATCATATTGTATAGCTTGTACTTCTGTAACATACATTTTTTAAATAAAATTAACGTAAAAAATAAAGTTTAAAAGATACAAAATACGCTAAAGATACGATAAAGGTTTAGGTAGTGTATTACCAATTTATTGCTTGCGTGACTCTTGAGCATCGTCAAGACTTCTAAATCATCAAGGCAATTATAATTTTTTTGTGGTATACGTGGCAGCATATCGGTATACGTATCTTCTTCCTTTTAACAACCTTCTGTAATAAAATTTGAAAAATTTTGAATTGTAAATAAGGAAAATTATTAAAATTGCAAGTGAAAATTGTAGAAAAATTTACCAGTTTGGTCATTGTTCCATTTGGAACGGCGTTGTGTAGTCTGGTTATAGCTCCACGCAGATCGTGAGATAGTTTTTGAAACTGTCTGCGGTATCTGTACGCTGTATTACATCTAGGAAAGTTGTAGAAGTTGGCCTAAAATGAATAAAAATATAACTCATGAAAAAATAATTATTGTATTAAATTTCGAATAATTAAATTTTTAGTATTAGTAATATTTTACCTCAAGTTCATGGTCGATATTGACATTCATTTTTCAGCAGTGATGTAGTTAAGTGTGGCCTCACTGAAACGTGGCGGTCGATGTTCTGAGTGTGAGTAAGGCATCTACTGAAACTCATCAATGAAATTAGCGATTTTCTCAAAAATAGGTTGTAATGATGGGGCTTATCGTATATCCTTAGCAGATGTGAAAATATAGGGGCAGCATACGGTTTCTGGTCCTATTCTTCTTACGACATCTAATAAAAAAAAAGGCAAAGGGCGGCGAAGTATTTTATATTTTTTAAATAAGTAGACCATTTAATATTTACTTCTTCCTGTTTTATGTAAGCTCTAAATAATATGCATAGAAATAGAAATACAAATATATATTGTTTTGAGAAAAAATTATTATGTTAGAAAACACACGAACGCATAAATCTTAAACTTTACGTATTTTTATAATGCGTGTAAAATTTTTGTATGTAAAAAGTAAACTGTTTTAAAGTATATACGCTATATAGAAGTAAAAAATGATAAGGTATTTTGATTTTATTTTTTATTATATATGATGTATTGAATCTCTAGTCGTAACGTATTAAAATGTATCGAATGTTGTATATATTAGCATGTATCTAAAATAAAGTGTAAATATGTATATATATATATATATATATATATATATATATATATATATATATATATATATATATTGAGTTAGTCAGTTTATTGCATCGATGCGCTAGGTTGTTACTTATTGATTCGAATTAATCGCGATTCATTTGTTAAATTTATAATACCTTAAAACAGAATAGTTAAGGACAATATTTTCAAAGATGTTTGGCTGATGAGTACTAATGTACTGGTCATCTAAACAATTTTCAAAGTATTGCCCTCAATGATTCTGCTTTAATCTATTGTCAATTGAATGATTCAGTTTCGTTTAATTTCATAACAATACGTACCCGCCTAGAGTTTGATCGTCATACGTGAAAGCGAAAAATAAAAAAGTAGAAATGTATTTAAGGTTGGTATGCCTATATTTGTAAATTTTAAAAATGTAATCATTTCTACAAAATAAACATAAAAATATTGTAAAAAAATCCTCCTTAAGTTCAAAAGTAAAATGGAAGAACTACAATTTTCATTCGTGATTTTATTCTTTTACAAAAACTTTAAAAAGAGCGTGTGTCATCCGCTCCGCACCGCATTGGCAACTCCCGCCGCGGTGATAAGCGTACATTAGCAAACAACATTTTCAATGTTTCAATATTCTTTTTCATTCAATTAATATTAAATTTGAAACTCTAACATACGATGTTCGGTGACAACAGTTGTTTATTGTACATGCATATATATGCTTTCTTTTTCTTGCATCAAGTATCACATTGATAGAATTATGTTGTATTACGGCGAGTGGCAAGAGTCATACGAACATAATTTGAAACCAGCACATGGTAAAAAAGAGTTTCACGAGAGTTTACCAGATCCGGCAGATTACTTACGAGATAATTCACGCAAAAAACTAATCATAATCGATTATCTCATGACAGACTCTTCTAATAATACAATCATGAATCTTTTTATTAAAGACAGCCATCATAAAAATATCAGCGTTGTTTCTATCATTCAAAATATTTTTCACACAGGCCAGAGAAATATTTCACTAAACACAAATTATTTGGTTCTCTTCAAAAATTCTTGCGATCGCGCGCAATTTTTTTATCTTGGGCGTCAAATTTATCACGAAGATCCTAAATTTCTTCAAGAGATCTGAGTTTCTCTTATTTATTTATTGACCTTAAATAAAACGCATCCGATCTCCGTTTTCGTACCTGTATTTTATAAGTGGAGGTAATCGTGATGAGTATTCAGTTTATAAATCGAAATGGAGCCGGCTACATCCACACAACCTCAGTCTTCACCGAACTATTCGTCAAGTTGTGGCTGTTCGGGAAATATAAAATTTAATTTACCGAAACACTTTACGAAAAAAATTGTATCGCCCTGCTACACGCACTCTGTCACGTTGATGTAAAACAACACAAGATTCTCTTACGATGGGCCGATAAAAATGTCGTGTGCTTTGAATATTGTGAAATATAGTGTCGCGTTAACAACACAAGAAAAGAAAAAACTTTCCAAGCATAAGCACGTTTTGAGAATACTTATCGATAAATGCAATGCTAAAAAGCTGGTGCACGAAGAAACGAAAAGAAAATGTGGCAGTGGGGCAGGTAGTGAAATAAATATGTGTAACGGAAATCCGAAAAATTCTACATCTGGCTGTAAAAGAAAGAAACGCGTATTACTTTAAAACGGCGGTATTTTTATTCCACACGTAATAGCCCTTGTAATCGGCTCACTCTTATCCAAAATCCTCGATACGCCATTATTATGCGCATTCTTGCGTGAACTAGTGCGTAAACGAACGTATAAATTTATAATTAGCATCGGAAAATCATAGAGCATGCGCCCAAGATGATAATGATCCCCGAAAATGCGTTAGGCAGTAGTAGCGATGGCAACGTCAGCGGTACCAGCTACGCAGCCGATTCTTAAATATACCCAAGATTATTTATAAACGCTTAAGAGGGAGATGGTCGCAAAGGTTATGGAAATAAGAACATTACACAAGCCTATATTGTCTCAGCACCCGGGAAATCAAATATCTCGAGTTTAAACAGCGTAAAAATCCGAGTGATGAGTTATCTAGACAAGGAAATTACAAGAATTTTAAATTTAAATAATTTCAATGACGATCGCGAAAAACTTTTCTAAACACTGTTTTCTCGCAAAATGAGAGCTCTAACGCAGATTCTTTATCTACAACAAAGATTTTATCTAGTATGCCGAAAATATATGTCGATAAAGCGCACAGATTGCTGGATTATTTAAAACTTAATATCAGAGATAGTTTGTATGAGTAAGGAATATGAAAAACAGTACTTTAATGCAGCACACGAAGCAAGTTTCGCTGGTGCTAGAAAACTTTTACGAATAAATAAACACGATCCACCTAAATGAATTTACGACTGATTAAGTAATCAAGATGCCTATACATTGCATAAAGCAATACGTAAGAAATTTCCTAGATGACATTATACCGTACAGATGATTGACGAAGTGTGAGAACTTGACTTGGTCGATGTACAAGTTCTAAAATCTAATAACGACGAGTATTGCTACTTATTATTATCAATCGATGTTTTCTCAAAGTTTTCTTGGTTACAGCCAATTAAGAATAAGAGCGGGGTCAGTGTCGTTAATGCATTTAACGCCGTCCTGTCTCGAGCGAGCGCCCGTAAGCTAGTGTACCTGCAGACCGACCCTGGCCGTGAGTTTGTGTGCGATAGTTTTCAACGGTATTTAAAGAAAAAACACATTTATTTCGGCGTAGCACCGAAATCCGACGTAAAAACAGCTGTGGTAAAAAGATTTAACAGAACGTTAAAGGAACGTATCTGGCGATACTTTACATACAGAAATACCCATCGGATCGTAGATGTTTTGCAAGATCTCGTTCGCAGGTACAATTATACACCGCACACTAGTATAAAGATGACTCCGGCTGCTGTTACTATATGCAACGTATTAATAGCGCGTGCAAATCTCGAAAAATCATGGTTACATAACGATAAGAAAAATATAAATCTCACTGCATTACAACTCTATACATACAAAGTTGGTGACCACGTGCGTGTCAATCGTGTTAAACACACATTCGAGAAAAGGCTTGTGTTAGGCTGGAGTGAAGAAGTTTTTAAAGTTTATCGAGTACCGAATAGACAAAATATTTGTACTAATGAGTTACAAGATCTCGAAGGAGAAAAAATCGAATGTTTCTTTTATACCGAGGAACTCGCTTTAGTAGGAAAAAAAATGTGTGATCCAAAATACTTATAAAATTGAGCGCGTCATAAGTACACACGGACGCGGCAAGAAAACAGAAGTGCTTGTCAAGTGGGTGGGTTATCTCGATAAATTCAATTCTTGTATACCACATGTAATACGTCACGGAAATGAAACAAATTATAAGTTTTATACTAGCGAAAAATTTTACAGAAGACGCCGAACGTCAACAAATTCTGCAAAATTCCTTATGGTATATTTAAAAATATCGAAGACTTTATAGGACGCGTAAATAATTCAAGTGATTTAATGCAAAAGCATCAACACTTCGTGCCATCAGCTCGAGAACAGGGATATTATAAACTTAAACGTGTTTGCAGTACAGAGACCGGGTGTGGGTTCACACATTTCACGCAGATAAATGAGAAAATAGGAAGAATATTAGACTTTGACCTAGGTGTCCCTGATAAACGCAACGGAGCCCGACGACTTTGGCCCTACATACAGCAATGGTGACAGCGCCGACGGTGTCGGATCAGCATTTATGAATGAGATACCTATTAAGAGCCGAAATTCGGCTACAAACGATGTAGATCTTTCTGCTGTACAATTCATGGTTAACGATCGGCAGATTTCTCTTACCAATAGCAGGCCGGCTTGCTTAGCACGTGCTATACCCGAACATCCCTTTATTTACTCTGATGTTTGCGAGCCCTACACCGTTGGTGATACACATGCTTCACATATACGAATTGTTCCGCTCGATAATGCTAATTATAGATTCGGGGCTACAGTAGTTAAACATTTTGGACCTATAAAATACATACCTCTGATGAAAAACTTTTTTCACAATATCGTAATCGATACAAGAGATGCTACAGAAAATTCGATAGCATTCGAGTATGGGACTTTGACCCCTACGATTCATTTTAAAACGGTTCTTTAGTCCTATGTCAATAAAAGTCATTATATTGCATATTACGAAAATCAAATCGGCGGTAGTGAACGGGGCGGAGTGTGCAATGTTTGAATTGGTTCTCGCTGAAAGCGCGGCTCAGGTCTCGGAAGTTTTTTCGCAGGTTTGGCTCAAACTCTCCTTGCGAGAGCGCGTATGCCTCATAAATTAATTATTGCTGATGGCCTCTGCCTCTGCCGTATCAAAAGCGCGCGTCGTCGAAAATTTGCGGCGAAGTGACCAAATGTTTTTCATTGTTACGGTACCAGATTGGAGCTACTCCGATAAGCAGCTCGGGTAAAGCTGAGAGTAGTTCTGTGTCCATCAAGTCGCTGATCGCACGGCATTCTTCTACTCTTGTTAAAAAGTTATGAACGCTCTGTGTGCGCTCGCAGCTATATTATGCGTTCCACTTTCGTACAATATTGCCCACGTCGCGCTTATGACTGCGTACCAGCACTCTAGCAGCGCTGCTAATAGAGTCAACGTTCAAGTAACTTCTTCGCCCCCCCCCCCCCCCCGCCCTCCTCAAGCCCTGGTAGGAGCGATGGTAGACGTATTCTGGAAATTTACATGCGGCCTCTGCGTGTTTCCAGGTATACGATTTTGCGTGGCATCTAGGCACGTATTTGATGCCATGCCTCTATTCTGGTCACTTGGTTGTAACGCTTGCATAACCGGTGTTGCTAGCGTAGCTATTTGGTTTGCAAGCGTGTCTGTACATCTCCGCGATTCTTCCAAGACAGACAGGAATTCATATGGGACTTCAATCTGTCTGCCGGACGGAGAGTATAGAATCGTATTCTCTTTTAGGTGTGCAGCATTCCTGTTTATCCCTACGACTGGCTTGGGAGCTTGTGTGCTCTGCAAGCGTGCTGCCGAGTTGTCTAGCTCATGTCGCTGGCCGTTGACTGCTGGTGTGGTGCCGGGTGATGGTGCCTGCTGCTTTGCACTTTGCTGCTGTTGCAGCCGCTTACTTGCAGCAATCGGCAGCACTGGACACGAGTTACGTTGCATCTGCCTATTAGTTGGCTCTGGTGCAGGTAGCTTTTCCATAGCAAGTGTGAGATTCCTCACTCCGACCTGCTGGTCTGTGCACCGCATTGATATAGGATGTGCGCTATCCGGGTTGGCATTTTTTGTTGAACCAGTTGCCTCCGTACGCATCCTATCAATGTAGGCTGCGCGCAGTTAAACGCTACCGTCAAGCGCGGTTGCAGCATCTGTGTGAAAATCACAAAAGGGGCGCTCATTTACACATACACAGCAGCTTAAGCACACGTAGTTTATCTGCGAGTGGCTGTGTAATTTATTTGTCACTTGCGAGGCTAATTGCGCAGACGTACAGTCGCCTATATATCATAGCCGAGGATGAGAGCGGCCACGCGCTGTATGCTCCGATGACTGCTCTTTTACCTGCTTTGTGCGACATCTTACTGTTTGACGGTGATTTTTACGGCATCGTGATCAGCGACCCAAAGAATACAAAGTTCAATTGAGATCAGAAATTCTCCGTCTCGATTTCATATTGTGGTCCTGTGTTATTGACAAAATTCAACACTTTTTAATGTATTTTTTTAATACACAAACTTATTTTAGTTTTTTATCCTAAACGTCCATTTTCAATGCAAAAGGAAGATTTTTTGACTTTCGAAACCTACTAGTCTTATGCAAAATTTTCTTTTGAATATATTTATTAGAGTTACTTTTTTCGGTAAAATCCATATTTAGCGAATTATCTTAAGTAGAGTAAAAAAGGAGCGGTAATTGGGTCACTTTTTGCGTAAAAAAACAACTTGCGTACCAAACCCAATTTAACGGCTTTAGGGGCGTATTCTATGCGTCAAGAGCTATCATTAGACTCCTCGGTGACCCATGTAAGTTGAAGTGGCCATACAAATGCCCTGACGCCCTGACTACATAGCAAGTTATCCGAAAAGTGATAAATCGACTTCCGAACGTGCTTTGAAGCCGCGTAAATGTAAATTTCACGGTAATCGATTCACAACTAGATCAGATGAAGAGTTGGATATAAGCAGTAGTGCGAGTAAATTGGCAACTGCGAGCAACCAAGATATAATTGTGAATCCACTTCATTGTTATAGAATTATTGATTTTTTCAGTTTCTCGTGTGATTACTGATATTATAATCTGAAAATTGTGCAAACAAAACGTAACATTTGCAGATAGCAGACATCGAAGCTTAGGTTCTAAAATTGTTGTATCGTATATGTGTGATCGAAGAGAAATCAATTCAAGACTGTTGATAAATACCGATTGCGAAATAAATAGACGGATCGTGTTCATTATGAGGCTTCTTGGTGTTGGACGAGAAGGCATCAATATGTTTTATGGTCTCATGGATCTGTATCAAGGTTTGTCGAAACCAACGTACGATAAGATAGTGCAGCATCATTACTCAGCGTCGTGATCGATGTTCAAAATTGTCAGTAAGAAAGCTGTCATAGGGGAACGAGAAAAGAATATAGAGATAACGCTGACGCGCAACGGCTGGAGAGGGAAAACAGGTGCCACTCATTTTCCAGCAAGGAAGCTCGTACGACTCGTAGACTCGAGAAAATACATAAAAATGAGTGTTTTGAGGAAGCTGAATGTCTATTATAAGAACCAGGAATAGCTATTTTTTTCGAGGGTCCGTAGGAAATGTCACTTAAAGCATACCCGACTGGGTCCGCACAGCCAGATAGTGTGGCACTGGTTGCGGACGCATCCGCCGTGTGTATAATAAGGACGAAAAATAAAATAAACAAAAACGCGAAAAAACTTCATGTTTGTCAACTCTGATGGTTTGAGGGTTCATGTAGACTGCTGCAGTATCTAATTTGTCTGGATACCACGTAGATACATTCCAGTCGAGGTATTGCTCACTGATTAGTAGCACATAAGGCTTCTTCTCAAATCGTCCGTAACGCAGACATCTAAAGCACCGCTGTAGTTGCTGCCACCTTCTCAGTCGACAGTGCATGTAGCCGACTCTATAGCGGCTCTTCTCGAGCAGGAACTCAGCCTTATCCTGGTTAATCTCTATGATGGCTAGCCGTTGTTTCCTGCTGTTGGGTTTGATCAGCGATACGCTGATCTCACCCACTGAGTTTCCTGCTTCATCGCAGAGCCTCTTGACCGCCGTTTCCACCTCTTCATTGGTGGTGAAACTATCGAGATCGCTGACTTCGATGCTCGTCTTCGGTGGCAGGTTCTTCCACGTTTGTCTTAGGTATCAGGGTCTTTACGGTCCCCGACGTGCCGATTACCTTCCTGATGGAGTTTCCTATAGTCCCCAGCTCCTGGTTGTTGCTCTTTATGCCCAACTCTACCAGAACGTCGCCAGCCCTCGTTTTCCTGATACACTTAGTATCAGTTATTGGACACTCTGATGTGACCTTTTCGCGGACATTCGTAAGAACGTCCGCGTAAGAGACTCCATCATTAGGGCGGAAAAAGACATCCTTGCGTTGCATCCTAGGCATCCTCCTCCTCCTCTTCTTCTTGGGAGACTTATAAAAAGGCTATGTCTTCTTGTTCACCGGTGTCTTGGCTGTCGGTGACTTCTCCCGCTCTTGCTGCTCCTGTTTGCGCTGCAGCTGTAGCTCCTTCTGCTGCTGCTGCTGTGATTTCTTAGCATCAGCTTTCTCCTTCCTGGACTGGACCGTTACAAAACCGTCGGTCTCCGACGGCCCATAGGCCCTAGCCTTCTTGTGAGAGACTACAGACTCGGCGTTGTCGGAGTCCGTGTCTAGCGGTCGTCCCCTCTTATATTTAGGCCGCTGGCTTGAGGTTCCAACGGTCCTTCCAAGAGTCGAAAAGTTCGACGAAATAGGGTATGGGGTGCTTGATAGTGTTATTAACTCCGAGCTGCTTCTCCAACGCTTTTCCCATATTTTTGAGGATTTCATCTATCACCTTTATGACCTCCTCAATGCTACTTACCTCCGGGCGGCTGAGCTGTTGTATGCCATTCGGTAGCGATTTTGGAGCAAGCTACTCCACTACCACCATCGCTTCTGGGCAGCTCTGGGGTTGACCTGCCTTCTGGCTCATCAATTGGTTTTGTAGGGACATTTTCCTTCTTGATTGTTAACCGGCGCATCGTGCGTAGGGGGACGGGCCGAAATAGTCGGGAATGGGTACACCCTCGGATACTCCGATCCCACCCCAGATCCCTGAGGCCCAGCCCTCGCCCTCCCGGTCCCGGAAAATACGGACGGACCAGGGCTCGCCCGGAGCAAAAGGAGTTCCGACCCCCCCCCCCCCCCTACCGCCCATCACGAACCTCCCGTTCAGGGTCCGAAGCGGCCGGCCTCCGATCCCGCGCCGGAACCAACCACCTCGGTAGAGCCAGGCTCACATCAGCCCCCCGCCTATGCCGATGGGAACAACCGACAGGGGTCTGAACACTCACGACTTGCGCACTGCCCGAGAGGAGGTGCCTGAGTATTTTGTTGATTGTAGTGCGTGTAGTAAGTGCAGGGCAATAATTGTAAGAGCAAATCTGTGTAGAGTGTGTTCGATTACTATTTAGTCATCTTCTGATTTCCAGGCGAACTGGCAAGTCATCCGGCTACAAGCGCTACCGGGAGGACCGCTGCGCTTCCTCATGCCAGGACATCTATGCCTTGGCCACGCGTCAGCCCAGGCAACCGTGGAGGGAGGAATAGCTGATTAGCGGATTATTAGTGTACGTAATCGAAAAATGGTACTTTTTCTTATCGGGAACTTTGAAGCGCATTTTCTCCAGTCTTCATTTCTACGATTTTTCTACATTGGCGGGCATGATTGCAAAAGATCTAAACAACTTTCTGCAACAATTCAAAGCTTGTTATCTTCATTATTTTATCTTCTTCTCTTTGAAATGAAAAGATTGTTGAATAAGTTTTTATATACTACTTTTATAGCAAGTTGACGTGATTATTTTTTTCAAAAAGCACTTTTTCTTTTAAACCTAGAGAAAGTTAGAATTTCATAATTTCTTCCGGTTTTTCTTAGTTCAACCAGAAGAAAAATACATAAAAATTAAAATTCTTCTTGATGTTTCTGTTTCAGACAAGAATTACGAGCTGCATCTTTCCTTCCAATTGGAGCAGTGGCGAGGTGCTCTACGAATGTGCTTATAAATCGGCTGTAATTCAGTGTTTCATGTTAAAAAGATTTGTTTCTAAAGTTCAAATACACATGAAAACATCTATAAAAGTTCGCTGGGTGCAGTTGTTTTTTTCTCTTCCAAAAAATTTCGCCACGAAAAAGCTTCTTTTAGACCTTCTAAAGCAGTATCCCCCTTAATGCTTCCAAAATTTTATTTTGAAAGTAAGAGTTGCAGGCCTGCTCTGATTTTTTCTCCGCCTCGAAGGCAAGTTGTAAATACTCTTGCTAGAGCCTGTTATCCCTCATTCTCGTGTACTGTCGACGTACAGCCTGACGCTTATTGTAATGATATGTGAGATCAGCATCCACCCATGGAGGTTTTATATTATTCTTAGGTGTTAAACTCTTTAGTGGTGCTATCTTGTCTATTGCCTCCATGAAATTGGAGCTGATACATACGAGTACACCGTCAATGTCCACGTCCGCGCAATCGAGTACTCCGTTGGTGGAGTTCAACACGTGTTGTGCTTAGCTAGTCGCGCGTTGACATCAGCCGAAAGGAATTACTCACCAACCGAGCGAGAGTGCCTCGCACTACCGTGGGTCATAAGAAAGTTCCGATCTTATGTAGAAGGGTATTGCTTGAAAGTCATTACAGATCATCGTAGTATGAAATAGTTACGAGTTATTCAGAACTTCACACGACTCTTGGCACGCTGGGATCTTGAAATGCTTGCCTATAACTTCGAAGTTGAGTATAGGAAATGCATTGATAACTGGGTGCCAGACGCATTATCTCGCATGTATGAGGATGAGTCTGAGATACTAATTTCATCAGTCAGTTGCCTAGTCGAGGATATTAGTGATGCCTGGTATCTGCCGATGAAAGCGAAAGTTCGCGCTTACCCTATAGAGCATCCATATTGGAAAATAGTTGGCAACCAACTGTATTATTATCGATCAGATCCTTCGATCGAAGATCTTTTAGAGAACCAGGATGTTTGGAAGCTAGTCCTACCAAAAAAAGCGAATGCAAGTTCTGCACATAGGGCATGACGAGCCTACAGCTGAACATTCGGGACGCCCAAAAACATATGAGCGTATCGTATTGCTATATTATTGGCCGTAAATTTATAAGGACAAACCAAATTATGTACGTCACTGCGCAGTATGCGAGCAATGCAAAGCTGACCAATTAGCACACGCTGGACTTATGGGCCGGTGTATTATAACGAGGCCATGGGAGATAGTAGCTAGAGACATTATGGGCTCCAACTCTCATACACCGCGCGGTCATGAATGCCTATTAGAATACATGGACCTTTTCACGCGCTGGGTGGAGTATATCCTCATGCACAAGGCAAATGCGAAAACAATTTAAAGGGAACTCAGAGAGAAGATTTTCCTACGCTTCGGAGTGCCGGAGAAGTTCCACTCTGGTAATGGAACGGAATTTAGAAACAAGATAGTGGACCGATTCCTAGAAGAACATAAATGAAGTTGTCCATACGACGATACCTCCGTATCATATGCAAGCAAATCCCGTAGATCCAGTAAACCGGACTTTCAAGGCCAAGGTCACGTCGTACATAGAGAAAAACCATAGTACTTGGGATTTACATATTCCCGAGCTAGTGTTTGCCTATAATAAGGCCGTGAAAGAATCTACGGAATTATCACCAGCTTTCCTAAATTTCTGACGCAATCCTGTGCCTCCAAGTACATTGCGGCGGCAAGAAGAAATCGCCGCAAAATTCAGCAAAAGCGCAAGAACGTCAAGCTAAATAGTATAATAGCAAGCGGCGGGATGTGCAATATGCTAGCACAACACTTAACTGACCAATCCGGAAACAAGATAGAGCAAATCTTTGTAAAAATTTGATACCGTATTTTGGCGACGACGCCATGCCTTCCGACTCCGAAGATGAAACCATAGAAGAAACTTTGAAGGACGGCGAGGGAGCAAGTGACCTCGAGCTTCAGCCAGACGAGTCGCGAGCGAACGATGTGCCTTTAGTAGAATAGAAAAACCGCGATTGGTTGCATCAAACGTATATAGTAGTCAAGCGCAAAGCTAGGGTTGTCAGTAATCAAGTAGGCAAACGACCAACTAGAGTACGCGATGTAAGCCTTGAGCGGAACGTAAAACTAGAAGATGTCGCGAAAGATAAACCCAAAAGAGGTCTAGGGAGACCAACGGGATCCACAAAACCCCCTGCGTTTCGTCGCGACGTATCTCCTAGACACACGTGATCTAAAACGGTAAAGACCACAAATTAGAGTCGCGAATTTCTCACAGTATAGGAGAAGCCTCAAAACCGTCACCAATTAATTTATTGGAACAAAAGTTTTTATATTTATTTATTATTTATTTATTTTTATTTTATTTATTTCCTTGCTATTTTATTTATATATTTTTAATCTATTTATTTATTTTTATTTTATTTATTTATTTGCTATTTTATTTATTTAATTTTATATTTTTTAATATTAAATTTTTTTTCTGATCTATTTATTTAATTTAATTTAATTTATTTATTTTGATTGTATTTATTTATTTCTATTTCATTTATTTATTTTTATTTTACTTATGTATTTATTTATATTATATTTATATCTTTCTATTTTATTTATTTATTTCTAGTTTATTTAAATTTATTTATTTATTTCGTAGTCATTTATTTTTATTTTTTTTATTATTACATTTTTTTTCTATTCTATTTATTTAATTTTATTTTATTTATTTATTTCTATTTTTTTTTCTATTTTTTTTTTATTTTTTTTTCTATTTTATTTATTTATTTCTATTTTATTTATGTATTTATATTTTAGTTATTTATTATTATTTTATTTATTTATTTTTATTTTACGTTTTTATTTCTAATTTATTTATTTCTTTCTTTTTATTTTATTTATTTATTGCTTATTTATTTATTAATTATTTATTTTTATTTTATTGATTTATTTATTTATTTATATTCCATTTATTTATTTTTATTTTACTTATTTATTTATTAATTTATATTCCATTTATTTATTTTTATTTTATTTATTTATTTAAATTTTATTTATTTCTTTTATTTTATATTAATATATTTTTTTTTCTATTCTATTTAATTAATTTTTTTTATTTATTTATTTTTATTTTATTTATTTACTTACTTCTATTTTATTTAATTATTTTTATTTGATTAATTTTATTTTATTTATATTTTTTATTTTATTTTTTTATTTCTATTGTATTTATTTAATTTAATTTTATTTATTTATTTCTATTTTATTTAAATTAATTGATTTATTTCTATTTTTTTCTATTATTATATATTTTTTCTATTCTATTTATTTAATTTTATTTTATTTATTTATTTTTATTTTATTTATTTATTTCTATTGTATTTATTTATTTTTATTTTACTTTTTTGATTATTTATATATTTTTTTTTATTATTATATTTCTTTTTATTCTATTTTATTTTATTTTATTATTATTTTTTATTTGTGTTTTATTTATTTATTTTTTATTTATTTTTTTTTATTTTATTTATTTTTTTTTTAATTTTATTTATTTTTTTTTATTTTATTAATTTATTTTTATTTTATTTATTTGTTTTTATTTTATTTTTTTATATCTATTTTATTTATTTAATTATTTCTTTATATTACATTTATCTATTTTTATTTTATTTCTTTATTTAAATTTTATTTATTTCTTTTTTTGTTACATTAATATATTTTTTTTTCTATTTTATTTAAATATTTCTATTTTATTTATGTATTTATATTTTAGTTATTTATTTTTATTTTATTTATTTTTTTTTATTTTACGTTTTTATTTCTAATTTATTTATTTCTTTCTATTTATTTTATTTATTTCTTATTTATTTATTTATTAATTATTTATTTTTATTTTATTGATTTATTTATTTATTTATATTCCATTTATTTATTTTTATTTTACTTATTTATTTATTAATTTATATTCCATTTATTTATTTTTATTTTATTTATTTATTTAAATTTTATTTATTTCTTTTATTTTATATTAATATATATTTTTTTCTATTCTATTTAATTAATTTTTTTTATTTATTTATTTTTATTTTATTTATTTACTTACTTCTATTTTATTTAATTATTTTTATTTGATTAATTTTATTATATTTATATTTTTTATTTTTTTTTTTTTTTTCTATTGTATTTATTTAATTTAATTTTATTTATTTATTTCTATTTTATTTAAATTAATTGATTTATTTCTATTTTTTTCTATTATTATATATTTTTTCTATTCTATTTATTTAATTTTATTTTATTAATTTATTTTTATTTTATTTATTTATTTCTATTGTATTTATTTATTTTTATTTTACTTTTTTGATTATTTATATTTTTTTTTTTATTATTATATTTTTTTTTATTCTATTTTATTTTATTTTATTTTTTTTTTTTATTTGTGTTTTATTTATTTATTTTTATTTTATTTATTTTTTTTTTTTTTTTTTTTTTTTTTTAATTTTATTTATTTTTTTTTATATTATTAATTTATTTTTATTTTATTTATTTGTTTTTATTTTATTTTTTTATATCTATTTTATTTATTTAATTATTATTTATATTACATTTATCTATTTTTATTTTATTTCTTTATTTAAATTTTATTTATTTCTTTTTTTGTTACATTCATATATATTTTTTTCTATTTTATTTAAATATTTTATTTTTTTATTGATTTTTATTTTATTTAATTATTTCTATTTTATTTATTTATTTCAATTTTATTTATTTATTTTTATTTTATTTATTTATTTTTATTTTATTTATTTAATTTCATTTTTTTTATTATTAAATTTTTTTTCTTTTCTATTTATTTAATTTTATTTTATTTATTTATTTTGATTTTATTTATTTTTTTTTATTTTATTAATTTATTTTTATTTTATTTATTTGTTTTTATTTTATTTTTTTATATCTATTTTATTTATTTAATTATTTATTTATATTACATTTATCTATTTTTATTTTATTTCTTTATTTAAATTTTATTTATTTCTTTTTTTGTTACATTAATATATTTTTTTTTCTATTTTATTTAAATATTTCTATTTTATTTATGTATTTATATTTTAGTTATTTATTTTTATTTTATTTATTTATTTTTATTTTACGTTTTTATTTCTAATTTATTTATTTCTTTCTATTTATTTTATTTATTTATTTCTTATTTATTTATTTATTAATTATTTATTTTTATTTTATTGATTTATTTATTTATTTATATTCCATTTATTTATTTTTATTTTACTTATTTATTTTTCAATTTATATTCCATTTATTTATTTTTATTTTATTTATTTATTTAAATTTTATTTATTTCTTTTATTTTATATTAATATATATTTTTTTCTATTCTATTTAATTAATTTTTTTTATTTATTTATTTTTATTTTATTTATTTACTTACTTCTATTTTATTTAATTATTTTTATTTGATTAATTTTATTTTATTTATATTTTTTATTTTATTTTTTTATTTCTATTGTATTTATTTAATTTAATTTTATTTATTTATTTCTATTTTATTTAAATTAATTGATTTATTTCTATTTTTTTCTATTATTATATATTTTTTCTATTCTATTTATTTAATTTTATTTTATTTATTTATTTTTATTTTATTTATTTATTTCTATTGTATTTATTTATTTTTATTTTACTTTTTTGATTATTTATATATTTTTTTTATTATTATATTTTTTTTTATTCTATTTTATTTTATTTTATTTTTTTTTTTTTTTATTTGTGTTTTATTTATTTATTTTTATTTTATTTTTTTTTTTATTTTATTTATTTATTTTTAATTTTATTTATTTATTTTTATTTTATTAATTTATTTTTATTTTATTTATTTGTTTTTATTTTATTTTTTTATATCTATTTTATTTATTTAATTATTTATTTATATTACATTTATCTATTTTTATTTTATTTATTTCTTTTTTTGTTACATTCATATATATTTTTTTCTATTTTATTTAAATATTTTATTTTTTTATTGATTTTTATTTTATTTAATTATTTCTATTTTATTTATTTATTTCAATTTTATTTATTTATTTTTATTTTATTTATTTATTTTTATTTTATTTATTTAATTTCATTTTTTTTATTATTAAATTTTTTTTCTTTTCTATTTATTTAATTTTATTTTATTTATTTATTTTGATTTTATTTATTTATTTCTATTTCATTTATTTATTTTTATTTTCCTTTGTATTTATTTATATTATATTTATATCTTTCTATTTTATTTATTTATTTCTAGTTTATTTAAATTTATTTATTTATTTATTTCTAGTTTATTTAAATTTATTTATTTATTTATTTCTAGTTTATTTAAATTTATTTATTTATTTATTTCTAGTTTATTTAAATTTATTTATTTATTTATTTCTAGTTTATTTAAATTTATTTATTTATTTATTTCTAGTTTATTTAAATTTATTTATTTATTTATTTCTAGTTTATTTAAATTTATTTATTTTGATTTTATTTATTTATTTCTATTATATTTATTTATTTTTATTTTACTTATGTATTTATTTTTATTTTATTAATTTATTTCTATTGTATTTATTTATTTTTATTTTATATATTTATTTATTTTTATTTTACTTATGTATTTATTTTTATTTTATTAATTTATTTCTATTGTATTTATTTATTTTTATTTTATTTATTTATTTCTATTGTATTTATTTATTTTTACTTTATTTATTTATTTCTATGTGATGAACTATTTCATACTTCTTTTATTTTTTATCTTTCTTTTTATCTTCTCATTTCGTAACGTCTCTACGATATAAACATTTTCCTTCTTGACTTTTACATAGAATCCTACCGAAATTTAATATAGACGTTAGGACGAATAACTCAATCGAGCTCTATTCGGAATAATTAAGCACCTGTGTTTGAATATCCCAAATAGAATTCGAACGAGTTAATACCGATCTCGGAATATTCCATTTTTTATGGTGAACTCGGTCGGCTGTTAGTCACCCGATGTTGCTATGACGAAAGTAATATTCTAGCTAGGGCTAGAGTAATATCTATTGTACACACAGGTGTGCAGTTTCCGGGCGGACCCGTAATAAAAGCAGCCTCTTTCTTAAATTCGGGGCCAGAAGTCGCCCGTCAGCCGAGACGAAGTCGCTATACCAAAGCGCATAAATTAACTTTCGGGAGGTCCGCCGCACAGGGAAACGCGCACCTGCCTATTGTAAGAATTTTCCATTATATCGATATTCGAAGTAAGAAGGAGCCGTCAGCTCATGCAAGTCTGTCTGCGAGTAGATCATTCTTGCCGTGAAAGTCACCGAGTGTAGATCGTCGCTACTCCTGTAAACCGCGTGTTAAAATCAAGTTCGGGCAACGTGCTCAAAATAAAATTGTTATACTTGACATGCAAGTAAAGCACCAGCGACGCTCCCACGTGCATCCACGAACGACGAGCGCAATTGAAGAAATTGTATTAGGATTCTTTACTTCAATAAAAATCACCGATATAAGGTAAATAATAAAACATTATTTAAAACCTACAACAGACTCTCGAGTCTGATCACTAAACCGCCTCCTCTCCAAGCCTTCCTTTCCTGCCTTAGCCACGCAAACAATCTCGCGCGTGCAAACTGCTCGGCGCGACGCGAGACACGCCGTAAAGTTCGGGCTTTATTTATACATAATAAAAGCCAGTACGTCACAGCTAACAAATTGGTGCCCGGCGGTGGGATTAGTGTTTTGTAGTATGTTTATTTTGTTTAAATATTTTTACTTTTTTTTATATAACATATATATATATATATATATATATATATATATATATATGTCTAGATGTATAAGATGAAGGATTTGTGCCTTTCTTTGAGATATAATTTGTATTTAATATTTTTCTTTTAATATTTCAATGTTTAGTTTCTTTTAAATTATTTATTAGATATATATATATATATATATATATATATATATATATATATATATATATATATATATATATCTAATAAATAATTTAAAAGAAACTAAACATTGAAATATTAAAAGATATATATATATATATATATATATATATATATATATATATATATATATATATAAAAGAAAAATATTAAAAGAAAAATATTAAATACAAATTATATCTCAAAGAAAGGCACAAATCCTTCATCTTATACATCTAGACATAAGGGTGTTATTAGAGGATTGAGAACGGACCTGGAGTTTTTGGTCGTTAACGTAGGCTTTTAGTAACACTTTTGCGATTGGAAAAGTGGGTCGCTGCCTATCATTGTTAAAGACTGGGATCACCAGGAAGTCCCCCATTCAATATATCGTCTATACGACAAACTGTTTTGCAATTAGGACGCGCGCAAAACAGGCCCACTCGTTAAAATAGGGACATCAAATACCCAGAGAAAAATAACGCATGTTTCTTTTTCACTAACACCTTTCTATTTTTCTACCAAAAATTTTCTTTCTTTTACACACACACTTGAGCGAGCACATGGTCACCCCATACTCGATTTACATAGAGCAAACACGTGGTCGCTCCACGCTAGCACTCTACACAATACGAACTCCTTTCCCTACCACGTTTTCTTTTCATCTAAGACGCCAAACCAATAAACTCTTTTCACACACACACCATTAATCTTTATACTAATTGAGACATTAACTCTTAGTATTTATTTATTTCTCTCTTCATTTACACATCTGGAAATTTACATATTCCAATCTTATATACATCAAGCATATAGTATCTTTCTTAATACAAGCACTCGCATACAAAACAACACACACTCTTGAATAAATTCTTTAGGCTCCACTAAAACACTTTATATACAAATTAATCTATTCAAACAAAAAAAATGATGAGATAATACACACGTATATCACATATTAAGACACAACATACTGTTTCCACTTTTGACGCAAAACAAATATACACATTCTTTTAAAACAGCTCTATTATAATTTTGATAATCAAACATCCAATAAAATATACACTAAATACATTATCTAACTGCTACGCATTACACTATTTATCACAGTTTTTCTTTCTTTTCTTCATACAACTCTTACTCGAACCGTCTTTTTCTCAATACATAAAAATATTAAAAGAAAATTTACACTTAAACAAATTGCATTTCGTTAAGTGAACCATTTACAGAAAGTTTTAACACAAACATAACTCTTTTTCACAAACTTCATTATAAAAATCCGGAATATCCTATTGCCTCGCATAAAAATTTTACTGCTGCTGCTGTGATTTCTTAGCATCAGCTTTCTCCTTCCTGGACTGGACCGTTACAAAACCGTCGGTCTCCGACGGCCCATAGGCCCTAGCCTTCTTGTGAGAGACTACAGACTCGGCGTTGTCGGAGTCCGTGTCTAGCGGTCGTCCCCTCTTATATTTAGGCCGCTGGCTTGAGGTTCCAACGGTCCTTCCAAGAGTCGAAAAGTTCGACGAAATAGGGTATGGGGTGCTTGATAGTGTTATTAACTCCGAGCTGCTTCTCCAACGCTTTTCCCATATTTTTGAGGATTTCATCTATCACCTTTATGACCTCCTCAATGCTACTTACCTCCGGGCGGCTGAGCTGTTGTATGCCATTCGGTAGCGATTTTGGAGCAAGCTACTCCACTACCACCATCGCTTCTGGGCAGCTCTGGGGTTGACCTGCCTTCTGGCTCATCAATTGGTTTTGTAGGGACATTTTCCTTCTTGATTGTTAACCGGCGCATCGTGCGTAGGGGGACGGGCCGAAATAGTCGGGAATGGGTACACCCTCGGATACTCCGATCCCACCCCAGATCCCTGAGGCCCAGCCCTCGCCCTCCCGGTCCCGGAAAATACGGACGGACCAGGGCTCGCCCGGAGCAAAAGGAGTTCCGACCCCCCCCCCCCCCCTACCGCCCATCACGAACCTCCCGTTCAGGGTCCGAAGCGGCCGGCCTCCGATCCCGCGCCGGAACCAACCACCTCGGTAGAGCCAGGCTCACATCAGCCCCCCGCCTATGCCGATGGGAACAACCGACAGGGGTCTGAACACTCACGACTTGCGCACTGCCCGAGAGGAGGTGCCTGAGTATTTTGTTGATTGTAGTGCGTGTAGTAAGTGCAGGGCAATAATTGTAAGAGCAAATCTGTGTAGAGTGTGTTCGATTACTATTTAGTCATCTTCTGATTTCCAGGCGAACTGGCAAGTCATCCGGCTACAAGCGCTACCGGGAGGACCGCTGCGCTTCCTCATGCCAGGACATCTATGCCTTGGCCACGCGTCAGCCCAGGCAACCGTGGAGGGAGGAATAGCTGATTAGCGGATTATTAGTGCACGTAATCGAAAAATGGTACTTTTTCTTATCGGGAACTTTGAAGCGCATTTTCTCCAGTCTTCATTTCTACGATTTTTCTACATTGGCGGGCATGATTGCAAAAGATCTAAACAACTTTCTGCAACAATTCAAAGCTTGTTATCTTCATTATTTTATCTTCTTCTCTTTGAAATGAAAAGATTGTTGAATAAGTTTTTATATACTACTTTTATAGCAAGTTGACGTGATTATTTTTTTCAAAAAGCACTTTTTCTTTTAAACCTAGAGAAAGTTAGAATTTCATAATTTCTTCCGGTTTTTCTTAGTTCAACCAGAAGAAAAATACATAAAAATTAAAATTCTTCTTGATGTTTCTGTTTCAGACAAGAATTACGAGCTGCATCTTTCCTTCCAATTGGAGCAGTGGCGAGGTGCTCTACGAATGTGCTTATAAATCGGCTGTAATTCAGTGTTTCATGTTAAAAAGATTTGTTTCTAAAGTTCAAATACACATGAAAACATCTATAAAAGTTCGCTGGGTGCAGTTGTTTTTTTCTCTTCCAAAAAATTTCGCCACGAAAAAGCTTCTTTTAGACCTTCTAAAGCAGTATCCCCCTTAATGCTTCCAAAATTTTATTTTGAAAGTAAGAGTTGCAGGCCTGCTCTGATTTTTTCTCCGCCTCGAAGGCAAGTTGTAAATACTCTTGCTAGAGCCTGTTATCCCTCATTCTCGTGTACTGTCGACGTACAGCCTGACGCTTATTGTAATGATATGTGAGATCAGCATCCACCCATGGAGGTTTTATATTATTCTTAGGTGTTAAACTCTTTAGTGGTGCTATCTTGTCTATTGCCTCCATGAAATTGGAGCTGATACATACGAGTACACCGTCAATGTCCACGTCCGCGCAATCGAGTACTCCGTTGGTGGAGTTCAACACGTGTTGTGCTTAGCTAGTCGCGCGTTGACATCAGCCGAAAGGAATTACTCACCAACCGAGCGAGAGTGCCTCGCACTACCGTGGGTCATAAGAAAGTTCCGATCTTATGTAGAAGGGTATTGCTTGAAAGTCATTACAGATCATCGTAGTATGAAATAGTTACGAGTTATTCAGAACTTCACACGACTCTTGGCACGCTGGGATCTTGAAATGCTTGCCTATAACTTCGAAGTTGAGTATAGGAAATGCATTGATAACTGGGTGCCAGACGCATTATCTCGCATGTATGAGGATGAGTCTGAGATACTAATTTCATCAGTCAGTTGCCTAGTCGAGGATATTAGTGATGCCTGGTATCTGCCGATGAAAGCGAAAGTTCGCGCTTACCCTATAGAGCATCCATATTGGAAAATAGTTGGCAACCAACTGTATTATTATCGATCAGATCCTTCGATCGAAGATCTTTTAGAGAACCAGGATGTTTGGAAGCTAGTCCTACCAAAAAAAGCGAATGCAAGTTCTGCACATAGGGCATGACGAGCCTACAGCTGAACATTCGGGACGCCCAAAAACATATGAGCGTATCGTATTGCTATATTATTGGCCGTAAATTTATAAGGACAAACCAAATTATGTACGTCACTGCGCAGTATGCGAGCAATGCAAAGCTGACCAATTAGCACACGCTGGACTTATGGGCCGGTGTATTATAACGAGGCCATGGGAGATAGTAGCTAGAGACATTATGGGCTCCAACTCTCATACACCGCGCGGTCATGAATGCCTATTAGAATACATGGACCTTTTCACGCGCTGGGTGGAGTATATCCTCATGCACAAGGCAAATGCGAAAACAATTTAAAGGGAACTCAGAGAGAAGATTTTCCTACGCTTCGGAGTGCCGGAGAAGTTCCACTCTGGTAATGGAACGGAATTTAGAAACAAGATAGTGGACCGATTCCTAGAAGAACATAAATGAAGTTGTCCATACGACGATACCTCCGTATCATATGCAAGCAAATCCCGTAGATCCAGTAAACCGGACTTTCAAGGCCAAGGTCACGTCGTACATAGAGAAAAACCATAGTACTTGGGATTTACATATTCCCGAGCTAGTGTTTGCCTATAATAAGGCCGTGAAAGAATCTACGGAATTATCACCAGCTTTCCTAAATTTCTGACGCAATCCTGTGCCTCCAAGTACATTGCGGCGGCAAGAAGAAATCGCCGCAAAATTCAGCAAAAGCGCAAGAACGTCAAGCTAAATAGTATAATAGCAAGCGGCGGGATGTGCAATATGCTAGCACAACACTTAACTGACCAATCCGGAAACAAGATAGAGCAAATCTTTGTAAAAATTTGATACCGTATTTTGGCGACGACGCCATGCCTTCCGACTCCGAAGATGAAACCATAGAAGAAACTTTGAAGGACGGCGAGGGAGCAAGTGACCTCGAGCTTCAGCCAGACGAGTCGCGAGCGAACGATGTGCCTTTAGTAGAATAGAAAAACCGCGATTGGTTGCATCAAACGTATATAGTAGTCAAGCGCAAAGCTAGGGTTGTCAGTAATCAAGTAGGCAAACGACCAACTAGAGTACGCGATGTAAGCCTTGAGCGGAACGTAAAACTAGAAGATGTCGCGAAAGATAAACCCAAAAGAGGTCTAGGGAGACCAACGGGATCCACAAAACCCCCTGCGTTTCGTCGCGACGTATCTCCTAGACACACGTGATCTAAAACGGTAAAGACCACAAATTAGAGTCGCGAATTTCTCACAGTATAGGAGAAGCCTCAAAACCGTCACCAATTAATTTATTGGAACAAAAGTTTTTATATTTATTTATTATTTATTTATTTTTATTTTATTTATTTCCTTGCTATTTTATTTATATATTTTTAATCTATTTATTTATTTTTATTTTATTTATTTATTTGCTATTTTATTTATTTAATTTTATATTTTTTAATATTAAATTTTTTTTCTGATCTATTTATTTAATTTAATTTAATTTATTTATTTTGATTGTATTTATTTATTTCTATTTCATTTATTTATTTTTATTTTACTTATGTATTTATTTATATTATATTTATATCTTTCTATTTTATTTATTTATTTCTAGTTTATTTAAATTTATTTATTTATTTCTATTGTAGTCATTTATTTTTATTTTTTTTATTATTACATTTTTTTTCTATTCTATTTATTTAATTTTATTTTATTTATTTATTTCTATTTTTTTTTCTATTTTTTTTTTATTTTTTTTTCTATTTTATTTATTTATTTCTATTTTATTTATGTATTTATATTTTAGTTATTTATTATTATTTTATTTATTTATTTTTATTTTACGTTTTTATTTCTAATTTATTTATTTCTTTCTTTTTATTTTATTTATTTATTGCTTATTTATTTATTTATTAATTATTTATTTTTATTTTATTGATTTATTTATTTATTTATATTCCATTTATTTATTTTTATTTTACTTATTTATTTATTAATTTATATTCCATTTATTTATTTTTATTTTATTTATTTATTTAAATTTTATTTATTTCTTTTATTTAATATTAATATATTTTTTTTTCTATTCTATTTAATTAATTTTTTTTATTTATTTATTTTTATTTTATTTATTTACTTACTTCTATTTTATTTAATTATTTTTATTTGATTAATTTTATTTTATTTATATTTTTTATTTTATTTTTTTATTTCTATTGTATTTATTTAATTTAATTTTATTTATTTATTTCTATTTTATTTAAATTAATTGATTTATTTCTATTTTTTTCTATTATTATATATTTTTTCTATTCTATTTATTTAATTTTATTTTATTTATTTATTTTTATTTTATTTATTTATTTCTATTGTATTTATTTATTTTTATTTTACTTTTTTGATTATTTATATATTTTTTTTTATTATTATATTTCTTTTTATTCTATTTTATTTTATTTTATTATTATTTTTTATTTGTGTTTTATTTATTTATTTTTTATTTATTTTTTTTTATTTTATTTATTTTTTTTTAATTTTATTTATTTTTTTTTATTTTATTAATTTATTTTTATTTTATTTATTTGTTTTTATTTTATTTTTTTATATCTATTTTATTTATTTAATTATTATTTATATTACATATATCTATTTTTATTTTATTTCTTTATTTAAATTTTATTTATTTCTTTTTTTGTTACATTCATATATATTTTTTTCTATTTTATTTAAATATTTTATTTTTTTATTGATTTTTATTTTATTTAATTATTTCTATTTTATTTATTTATTTCAATTTTATTTATTTATTTTTATTTTATTTATTTATTTTTATTTTATTTATTTAATTTCATTTTTTTTATTATTAAATTTTTTTTCTTTTCTATTTATTTAATTTTATTTTATTTATTTATTTTGATTTTATTTATTTTTTTTTATTTTATTAATTTATTTTTATTTTATTTATTTGTTTTTATTTTATTTTTTTATATCTATTTTATTTATTTAATTATTTATTTATATTACATTTATCTATTTTTATTTTATTTCTTTATTTAAATTTTATTTATTTCTTTTTTTGTTACATTAATATATTTTTTTTTCTATTTTATTTAAATATTTCTATTTTATTTATGTATTTATATTTTAGTTATTTATTTTTATTTTATTTATTTATTTTTATTTTACGTTTTTATTTCTAATTTATTTATTTCTTTCTATTTATTTTATTTATTTATTTCTTATTTATTTATTTATTAATTATTTATTTTTATTTTATTGATTTATTTATTTATTTATATTCCATTTATTTATTTTTATTTTACTTATTTATTTTTCAATTTATATTCCATTTATTTATTTTTATTTTATTTATTTATTTAAATTTTATTTATTTCTTTTATTTTATATTAATATATATTTTTTTCTATTCTATTTAATTAATTTTTTTTATTTATTTATTTTTATTTTATTTATTTACTTACTTCTATTTTATTTAATTATTTTTATTTGATTAATTTTATTTTATTTATATTTTTTATTTTATTTTTTTATTTCTATTGTATTTATTTAATTTAATTTTATTTATTTATTTCTATTTTATTTAAATTAATTGATTTATTTCTATTTTTTTCTATTATTATATATTTTTTCTATTCTATTTATTTAATTTTATTTTATTTATTTATTTTTATTTTATTTATTTATTTCTATTGTATTTATTTATTTTTATTTTACTTTTTTGATTATTTATATATTTTTTTTATTATTATATTTTTTTTTATTCTATTTTATTTTATTTTATTTTTTTTTTTTTATTTGTGTTTTATTTATTTATTTTTATTTTATTTTTTTTTTTATTTTATTTATTTATTTTTAATTTTATTTATTTATTTTTATTTTATTAATTTATTTTTATTTTATTTATTTGTTTTTATTTTATTTTTTTATATCTATTTTATTTATTTAATTATTTATTTATATTACATTTATCTATTTTTATTTTATTTATTTCTTTTTTTGTTACATTCATATATATTTTTTTCTATTTTATTTAAATATTTTATTTTTTTTTTGATTTTTATTTTATTTAATTATTTCTATTTTATTTATTTATTTCAATTTTATTTATTTATTTTTATTTTATTTATTTATTTTTATTTTATTTATTTAATTTCATTTTTTTTATTATTAAATTTTTTTTCTTTTCTATTTATTTAATTTTATTTTATTTATTTATTTTGATTTTATTTATTTATTTCTATTTCATTTATTTATTTTTATTTTCCTTTGTATTTATTTATATTATATTTATATCTTTCTATTTTATTTATTTATTTCTAGTTTATTTAAATTTATTTATTTATTTCTATTGTAGTCATTTATTTTTATTTTTTTTATTATTACATTTTTTTTCTATTCTATTTATTTAATTTTATTTTATTTATTTATTTCTATTTTTTTTCTATTTTTTTTTTATTTTTTTTTCTATTTTATTTATTTATTTCTATTTTATTTATGTATTTATATTTTAGTTATTTATTATTATTTTATTTATTTATTTTTATTTTACGTTTTTATTTCTAATTTATTTATTTCTTTCTTTTTATTTTATTTATTTATTGCTTATTTATTTATTTATTAATTATTTATTTTTATTTTATTGATTTATTTATTTATTTATATTCCATTTATTTATTTTTATTTTACTTATTTATTTATTAATTTATATTCCATTTATTTATTTTTATTTTATTTATTTATTTAAATTTTATTTATTTCTTTTATTTAATATTAATATATTTTTTTTTCTATTCTATTTAATTAATTTTTTTTATTTATTTATTTTTATTTTATTTATTTACTTACTTCTATTTTATTTAATTATTTTTATTTGATTAATTTTATTTTATTTATATTTTTTATTTTATTTTTTTATTTCTATTGTATTTATTTAATTTAATTTTATTTATTTATTTCTATTTTATTTAAATTAATTGATTTATTTCTATTTTTTTCTATTATTATATATTTTTTCTATTCTATTTATTTAATTTTATTTTATTTATTTATTTTTATTTTATTTATTTATTTCTATTGTATTTATTTATTTTTATTTTACTTTTTTGATTATTTATATATTTTTTTTTATTATTATATTTCTTTTTATTCTATTTTATTTTATTTTATTATTATTTTTTATTTGTGTTTTATTTATTTATTTTTTATTTATTTTTTTTTATTTTATTTATTTTTTTTTAATTTTATTTATTTTTTTTTATTTTATTAATTTATTTTTATTTTATTTATTTGTTTTTATTTTATTTTTTTATATCTATTTTATTTATTTAATTATTTATTTATATTACATTTATCTATTTTTATTTTATTTCTTTATTTAAATTTTATTTATTTCTTTTTTTGTTACATTAATATATTTTTTTTTCTATTTTATTTAAATATTTCTATTTTATTTATGTATTTATATTTTAGTTATTTATTTTTATTTTATTTATTTATTTTTATTTTACGTTTTTATTTCTAATTTATTTATTTCTTTCTATTTATTTTATTTATTTCTTATTTATTTATTTATTAATTATTTATTTTTATTTTATTGATTTATTTATTTATTTATATTCCATTTATTTATTTTTATTTTACTTATTTATTTATTAATTTATATTCCATTTATTTATTTTTATTTTATTTATTTATTTAAATTTTATTTATTTCTTTTATTTTATAGTAATATATATTTTTTTCTATTCTATTTAATTAATTTTTTTTATTTATTTATTTTTATTTTATTTATTTACTTACTTCTATTTTATTTAATTATTTTTATTTGATTAATTTTATTATATTTATATTTTTTATTTTATTTTTTTTTTCTATTGTATTTATTTAATTTAATTTTATTTATTTATTTCTATTTTATTTAAATTAATTGATTTATTTCTATTTTTTTCTATTATTATATATTTTTTCTATTCTATTTATTTAATTTTATTTTATTAATTTATTTTTATTTTATTTATTTATTTCTATTGTATTTATTTATTTTTATTTTACTTTTTTGATTATTTATATTTTTTTTTTTTATTATTATATTTTTTTTTATTCTATTTTATTTTATTTTATTTTTTTTTTATTTGTGTTTTATTTATTTATTTTTATTTTATTTATTTTTTTTTATTTTATTTTTTTTTTTTTAATTTAATTATTTATTTTTATTTTATTAATTTATTTTTATTTTATTTATTTGTTTTTATTTTATTTTTTTATATCTATTTTATTTATTTAATTATTATTTATATTACATTTATCTATTTTTATTTTATTTCTTTATTTAAATTTTATTTATTTCTTTTTTTGTTACATTCATATATATTTTTTTCTATTTTATTTAAATATTTTATTTTTTTATTGATTTTTATTTTATTTAATTATTTCTATTTTATTTATTTATTTCAATTTTATTTATTTATTTTTATTTTATTTATTTATTTTTATTTTATTTATTTAATTTCATTTTTTTTATTATTAAATTTTTTTTCTTTTCTATTTATTTAATTTTATTTTATTTATTTATTTTTAATTTTATTTATTTATTTTTATTTTATTAATTTATTTTTATTTTATTTATTTGTTTTTATTTTATTTTTTTATATCTATTTTATTTATTTAATTATTTATTTATATTACATTTATCTATTTTTATTTTATTTATTTCTTTTTTTGTTACATTCATATATATTTTTTTCTATTTTATTTAAATATTTTATTTTTTTATTGATTTTTATTTTATTTAATTATTTCTATTTTATTTATTTATTTCAATTTTATTTATTTATTTTTATTTTATTTATTTATTTTTATTTTATTTATTTAATTTCATTTTTTTTATTATTAAATTTTTTTTCTTTTCTATTTATTTAATTTTATTTTATTTATTTATTTTGATTTTATTTATTTATTTCTATTTCATTTATTTATTTTTATTTTCCTTTGTATTTATTTATATTATATTTATATCTTTCTATTTTATTTATTTATTTCTAGTTTATTTAAATTTATTTATTTATTTATTTCTAGTTTATTTAAATTTATTTATTTATTTATTTCTAGTTTATTTAAATTTATTTATTTATTTATTTCTAGTTTATTTAAATTTATTTATTTATTTATTTCTAGTTTATTTAAATTTATTTATTTATTTATTTCTAGTTTATTTAAATTTATTTATTTATTTATTTCTAGTTTATTTAAATTTATTTATTTTGATTTTATTTATTTATTTCTATTATATTTATTTATTTTTATTTTACTTATGTATTTATTTTTATTTTATTAATTTATTTCTATTGTATTTATTTATTTTTATTTTATATATTTATTTATTTTTATTTTACTTATGTATTTATTTTTATTTTATTAATTTATTTCTATTGTATTTATTTATTTTTATTTTATTTATTTCTATTGTATTTATTTATTTTTACTTTATTTATTTATTTCTATGTGATGAACTATTTCATACTTCTTTTATTTTTTATCTTTCTTTTTATCTTCTCATTTCGTAACGTCTCTACGATATAAACATTTTCCTTCTTGACTTTTACATAGAATCCTACCGAAATTTAATATAGACGTTAGGACGAATAACTCAATCGAGCTCTATTCGGAATAATTAAGCACCTGTGTTTGAATATCCCAAATAGAATTCGAACGAGTTAATACCGATCTCGGAATATTCCATTTTTTATGGTGAACTCGGTCGGCTGTTAGTCACCCGATGTTGCTATGACGAAAGTAATATTCTAGCTAGGGCTAGAGTAATATCTATTGTACACACAGGTGTGCAGTTTCCGGGCGGACCCGTAATAAAAGCAGCCTCTTTCTTAAATTCGGGGCCAGAAGTCGCCCGTCAGCCGAGACGAAGTCGCTATACCAAAGCGCATAAATTAACTTTCGGGAGGTCCGCCGCACAGGGAAACGCGCACCTGCCTATTGTAAGAATTTTCCATTATATCGATATTCGAAGTAAGAAGGAGCCGTCAGCTCATGCAAGTCTGTCTGCGAGTAGATCATGCTTGCCGTGAAAGTCACCGAGTGTAGATCGTCGCTACTCCTGTAAACCGCGTGTTAAAATCAAGTTCGGGCAACGTGCTCAAAATAAAATTGTTATACTTGACATGCAAGTAAAGCACCAGCGACGCTCCCACGTGCATCCACGAACGACGAGCGCAATTGAAGAAATTGTATTAGGATTCTTTACTTCAATAAAAATCACCGATATAAGGTAAATAATAAAACATTATTTAAAACCTACAACAGACTCTCGAGTCTGATCACTAAACCGCCTCCTCTCCAAGCCTTCCTTTCCTGCCTTAGCCACGCAAACAATCTCGCGCGTGCAAACTGCTCGGCGCGACGCGAGACACGCCGTAAAGTTCGGGCTTTATTTATACATAATAAAAGCCAGTACGTCACAGCTAACAAATTGGTGCCCGGCGGTGGGATTAGTGTTTTGTAGTATGTTTATTTTGTTTAAATATTTTTACTTTTTTTTATATAACATATATATATATATATATATATATATATATATATATATATATATATATATATATATATATATATATGTCTAGATGTATAAGATGAAGGATTTGTGCCTTTCTTTGAGATATAATTTGTATTTAATATTTTTCTTTTAATATTTCAATGTTTAGTTTCTTTTAAATTATTTATTAGATATATATATATATATATATATATATATATATATATATATATATATATATATATATATATATATCTAATAAATAATTTAAAAGAAACTAAACATTGAAATATTAAAAGATATATATATATATATATATATATATATATATATATATATATATATATATATATATATATATATATATAAAAGAAAAATATTAAAAGAAAAATATTAAATACAAATTATATCTCAAAGAAAGGCACAAATCCTTCATCTTATACATCTAGACATAAGGGTGTTATTAGAGGATTGAGAACGGACCTGGAGTTTTTGGTCGTTAACGTAGGCTTTTAGTAACACTTTTGCGATTGGAAAAGTGGGTCGCTGCCTATCATTGTTAAAGACTGGGATCACCAGGAAGTCCCCCATTCAATATATCGTCTATACGACAAACTGTTTTGCAATTAGGACGCGCGCAAAACAGGCCCACTCGTTAAAATAGGGACATCAAATACCCAGAGAAAAATAACGCATGTTTCTTTTTCACTAACACCTTTCTATTTTTCTACCAAAAATTTTCTTTCTTTTACACACACACTTGAGCGAGCACATGGTCACCCCATACTCGATTTACATAGAGCAAACACGTGGTCGCTCCACGCTAGCACTCTACACAATACGAACTCCTTTCCCTACCACGTTTTCTTTTCATCTAAGACGCCAAACCAATAAACTCTTTTCACACACACACCATTAATCTTTATACTAATTGAGACATTAACTCTTAGTATTTATTTATTTCTCTCTTCATTTACACATCTGGAAATTTACATATTCCAATCTTATATACATCAAGCATATAGTATCTTTCTTAATACAAGCACTCGCATACAAAACAACACACACTCTTGAATAAATTCTTTAGGCTCCACTAAAACACTTTATATACAAATTAATCTATTCAAACAAAAAAAATGATGAGATAATACACACGTATATCACATATTAAGACACAACATACTGTTTCCACTTTTGACGCAAAACAAATATACACATTCTTTTAAAACAGCTCTATTATAATTTTGATAATCAAACATCCAATAAAATATACACTAAATACATTATCTAACTGCTACGCATTACACTATTTATCACAGTTTTTCTTTCTTTTCTTCATACAACTCTTACTCGAACCGTCTTTTTCTCAATACATAAAAATATTAAAAGAAAATTTACACTTAAACAAATTGCATTTCGTTAAGTGAACCATTTACAGAAAGTTTTAACACAAACATAACTCTTTTTCACAAACTTCATTATAAAAATCCGGAATATCCTATTGCCTCGCATAAAAATTTTAGCATATTTTCACAATAAATAAACCTAAATGAAATAAAACTTTTACTCTAGTCTCCAATACATACATATACACAAATACAACTATTTACAACATTTTAGCACTCCCTATTATACAAACTTCACAAAAACTCTTAGCGTCGCACAACAAGTGACACTATTTTTGTAAAAATAAACATTCTCTATTGAAATTCTTCTTGCTTAAACACATCACATATAAAGCACCCGTAAATATTTTTGTCTTGAATAAATATTTTCTAAAAAAACAAAGCCTAAACACTTCAAATTTTGTGCTCCAATAGGCAAGGACGAGTGGCATACAGCTACAACATAGTCTTTGGCCCCAGAGCTTAGTGCCCACGTGTGTATATCTTTGAATGTGTCTGAAATAAAAAGATAAACACATATTAGTTAAATACACATTTATCCAAATAATGTAATAATGTATGTTAGGTTATAGTAAACTAGCCCAACAATTCATTCACTGTTAGCGCTATTAATTTTAACTTACATTTTTTTTTCTTCTTTTCTCTGTTCTCTCTCTGACAGTCCCAATTCAAATAACTAACTGGCTAGATAAAATCCTTCAAAAACTAAATTACTGTTATCGCTGGAAAGTAAAAACATAAGCAAATTTTACACAAAGATAAAGTTCTTTCAGGATATATAATTCTATACGTAAGTAACAAATTAGGAACTTATCTGGTAGCTGCCAAACACTCCTGTATGGTGAAGAAATCCATTAAGCAACTTCTAAAACCCACTAAATAAACAGCTCCAATAAACCTAACCTCCAGTAAACAATACTTGTGTATACAGGTGGTATTACACCGGGCGTCGACTGCAGGCCGTGTTAAACGCCTCGTTCCTCGTGCCTCGTGCCTCGTGCCTCGTTCCTCTCGCGCGCATCGTTCTGCATGCGTATACCTTGTTCCCCTGCCGCGCGCATGGACCTAGCACAATAGGAAGAACAGAACTTTCAATTAGAATAAAGGCTCGTACGCTCTAATGGAAACCCACGCGCTCTAACGGAAACAGCTGTGTAATACCATACACGTATTGTGTGTAATAAGCAATAGCCACCACTTATTACATATAATCATTATCAATCAATACTAAAAATAATCATATAAATATACAAATAAATAAATATAAACAAATAAATAAATAAATATAAACAAATAACAAAAAAAAATATAAACAAATAACTAATAAATAAATAAATATACAATAAGTAAAAATGAAATATTATGAATAAATAAAATATAAACGAATAATTAAAAAAGATTATAAATAATTATTAATATCTTACAATTATTATAATTTTATAACAACTTTTAGCATTTATTATTTTTACTTCTGTTTTTTTTCGCGTATATACATAACTGATATTATATTAATTTTTCTGCTATACATATTGTTTCATTAATTTTTTATTATTTATTTATACCTTTGATTGCAACCATTACCAAAAACAATGTCCTACCAATAAACCATACTTTTCCATTGGTAAGTGTTGTTACCTGCTTGAGTAAGGAGAGGCACGTGCTTAACCAGTGTTTCATAGTCTCTCCTTTTCTGATAAGGATCGTGTCCTCGCAGCCCTAGGGGCGCCGCAGGGACCTTTCCCTCTACGTCAGCTCAATAAGGGACAAAGGCTGCCGAACGTTTGGATAAGGACCTACCTGAGGAACTATCCTTACGACCCGCGTTCGACTAGGTAAGCGGCATTCGACGCTGCGGACCCTACCGTACCAAACTTTTCAAGCTGGACTAACGCTCGTATTGAGACTAGTAAACCTGTCAAAGCTTTTCCTTGTAAAACTCTATCCTGTTACTAGTAACAAGTTGTAACTAGGGGAATAATAAATAATAAATAATAAAAATAATCATATAATTATACATATCTATATATACATAAGATACATATAAATAAATACAAATAATAATAAATAAGAATCACATATCTATACATATATATATATATATATATATATATATATATATATATATATATATATATATATATATATATATATATATATATATATATATATATATATATATATATAGGAGAATAATAAATAAATAATAATAAACAATAAATAAAAATAATCATATAAATATACATATCTATATATACATAAGATACATATAAATAAATATAAATAATAATAAATAAAAATCACATATCTATATATATATATAAATAAATAAATATAAATAATAAATAAATAAAAATAATTACATAAAAACACATATCTATATACCCTTATATAATCATAAATATATTAATATAATAAGTTACAAGGTTCGAAAGTCAAACTTAATGAATAAAAGACCTAACAATCCAATTGAACCTTCAAATAAAAAAAGGCCAAAACTTTCAAAAGAACCCGATCTAACCCAAGTAAATAAAGACAAACGAAGAAGGATAAGAAACCGTATCGCCAAAACCTTAGACTGCATGCCTAACGAAGTATACCGGGAACCATTTCTCGGATCGATTAACCAGGAAAAAGAAGAAGAACAGAAGCTAGTTCGCTTACTGGAACCGCGTCGTAGGGTACCAATAGAAAAAGTCTGGATAGTACAGGGTAAACAAAAAACCCCAGAGGTAATTACCCCTGAAGCCGAAGACAACCCGGTAGCCTTACAAAACCTTGCGCAACCACGGAAATTGGTATACGAGTTGCCCTATTTCGTGCACAACAAACTCGCCGACCAGAATATTCAACTCAGCGTAATTTTTCACGACGACGTATTACCAGAATACGAAGAGGTCGAATCACCTCAACCGGAGGAGATCGCGATCGCACGAGCGCAACCGACCGAACCCGCTGCACCAGCCGAACCCGCGGCATCCCAACCATTGCTCAATGACTACGACGATAATGTCGTGATCATTGAATAAATTAACATATAAACTTATATCAATTTACCCAATGATCCCTAGTATTGTTGACTCCCCTTTCCACGAAGTTTCGAGAATAGTATTCGAAGAACTTTGCGACGATGTTTTGTACCTAGAAGAAACGGACAAACAAACGTGGTCATACGTTAGCGCCTTAGAAGCAAAAGTCAATAGGTTAACTCGCAATCAGGCAATATTGAAGCAAATATTAATTCAATTAGTCACAGCGAGTCTAGAACTGAGCATAGCTTTTAACGTTAGAAATAATCCACAGGTACAAATCAATGAGTCAATGATAGAAGAACTGAATTCCGCTTTTAATAGGTTAACTATTAATGATTCCCAATAATCAGTAGTTTTTGTTACAGAAATACAAATAATATTTACACTCATATTCCTACCATCAACCCCACTTATATACCCTCGTATACTTATATATTACATTATCATAGATATACCCATTTGCCTTATATACATTTTTAAATGCATATATTTATATCTATTATTAATTCATGTTACAATTAATAACTAGTTAAGAAATTATATTTATTCTATGCTAAAATTACACCTATTATTAAGAATAATTTTATTGATTAACAATAATTATGATTATCATTATTATTAATTATTGATAAATATCGTAATTACTGATATGATAAATTGTTATTAGCAGTGATCATATTATTATACATAATTACCATTTGATACCGTAAGCCTAGTCGAGGACTTAAATGATTGGTCAGACACACCCAGGTAGACTAACAAAACTAAGAGATTTACACAAGTATGTGCCAAACCTGTAAGGAACGGAAGAGGATTAATCTTGGAACCATCGAATTAAAAGAAATAGGAGAAAAGCAAATACGCTTAACAGAAATTAAAAACTTGGAAACTCAAAGCTTAGTTTTCCGAACTGCAAGTTACAACTACATCACGTCTCAACTAGGAAAACTAAAGGTTTTCTCTTACATCGACGTTCTTTTATAATTAAATTAGCAGGTCTAAGTCCCTATCCACCTATAGGTAAGAACCTATTGAACTAGAAATTATTTCAGCCCTTACAATTACTCGTGTACTTATTTTTCGTTTTTTTTCTTAAAACCATTATTATTAGTGTTATTCTTTTAATATTATTCGTTTTCTTTTATTATTATGATATTGCAAGTATTCTTTTTGTTAAGTTTAAAAGCTTTAATCTAAAGCAATTTTGTCATAATCATATTCATATTTTACGTTATCATATTGTTCTTTCTATTACTGATAATTCTTAAACATTACTATTCGTCAGAACAAGAATAGTTAAGATAGGTAGCTAGTCGACTAGATTAATTAGCTACGTTTTATTATTTTTTTTTTACTATTATTAGTTTTTTTTCCTTCTCTTATTTATATATAAAATTTGGTTAATATTTAAATTCAAATATTAAATAATATATATAAAAAAAAAAAATATTTTTTTTCAAACATGTGTATAACCCTAGTAGTAATTACCATATTATTATCACTATTTTTAATTCTCGTAAAATTTAAAGTTTTCTTTTTACAACGTTCGAAAGCTTGAATTAATTATTATTACTATTTTTCCCTTTTTAAATGGTACTACACATATACATTTACCCCCTATTAGATTAAAATAATTATTTTTTAATAGTATGACAATAATATCCGAAATTCAAAGATTAATATCAATTGAATTTAGATTAAGAATCCTAGAGGATAGCGCAAGGTCAAGTAAAGACTTAAAATTATTAGCAGAAAAAAAATCGAAGATTCCTCTATCGCTAATTGAATTGGCTAAAAGAGTAACGCATAAAACCCATTGTGAGGCAGTGATTTCACTAGCAAAGAGACTACCTTTTATTGAACTCCATTTCTCTCACAACAAAGGATTAGCACAAGGAAGGTTGATAACACTTAAGGGCAAGATTACAGTATTAGTACTACCAGACGGAAGCTACACAGCACCGACGTTCTACCAAACACCACAAACCCTTTCAAAGGACCTTGACGTCACGGCCCACGAAATAAATACCGACCCGGACAACCCAATTTTTTTTTTATAAAACTGAGAAGGGTTATACCGTCGACAGGATCACCATAAATTACACGAAGGAATTTAAACACTACGAATACGGCCTCTACACGAAGCTACGGTATAGAGCAGAGAAAAGCTCTCCCGTAGGAAAGTGGACGTGTGTACTAGAAAAACAACTGGAAAAATTAACACCTAAATTGCTTGGAGCCAATTTCAATAGACCTAGCTAAGAATATAACCTTATGGGAAGAACAATAGACAATTGGAAATTAATCATCAAAAAGCGAAAACGCTTTATCAAAAGCGTCCAAAGAGCTTTGGCAACCCTTGCAATCAAGAACTTACAGGAAACTCATCCTTGCCAAAACCATCCTTGCTGATTTCAACCAAAAAGTAGATATCCTCAACCAGGATACCGAACCCCAATCAACACATACACCAGTACTGGATTATCCAATAGAGATCAACTGGGACGAATATTTAACGATTGACGAATATAATTGCGAAGTTACACCAATTATAAAATCAGAACCTTTTCTGAGTTTCTGTCAATCCCCTAACATCAAATGTGAAGAAGACGAAATCACATACACACAAAATTTTATCGATCCTCGTCACCACCATCCAATAGTGTTACTTGAAGATTGTAGGTATTATTTGAATACACTTAGAAAACACGTAGATGAGGAATAATTCGAACTTACGAAATAACTCTTCATCGACACAAGAAAATCCATACACCTCAAAACCGAGGAAGGTCAAGAACTCCAATTTCATCCAGAGTACAAAGAGGAGAAAACTTGACGACAGTACTATAATAGCAGAATTTGTCATTCATTGTCAACCATTTGACAACCAATTCTTCACCGAATTAGTCGATCACATTCAACGATAAGATGGCGGACGAGAACGCTATTGCCAAACTTAGGCCATCACTGATGCATTGCTTAGCACGATGGGTGAATGTATGGCAGTGCAACAATCATTGTTATACATACCTAATTACGATAGGAAAAATATGCCTTTAAAGACGTTCTTACAAGACGTCGAAAATGGCCTTAGCATCTGTCCAGCTGGGATACGAAATGCCTTCTTCAAGAGTGTTATCGCGAAGTTCCGTGATACGGCTCGTGATGCTGAAGGAGATGCGCAAATAAACACGTTAGAAAACCTTAAAGATGCTCTTAAAGTCTATTTCGCGCCTAAGAAAAATTACTCCCATTATTGCGCAGAACTACAGGCCATCAGAATGCGGAGAGGAGAAACTGTAATGGAATATTACAGCCGCATAAAGAAGATCATGGAGAGCGCTAAGGCATCATTATATGAAAAATTTGCACGCGAAGAAGTCCCGCACATGATCACAATGCTCGAAGGGATAGCACTTGAGTCCTTCAAACGAGGACTCTCGGATGATCTACTATATGCTGTAAGTGTGCAGGAACCAGCAACTCTGGCCAACGCACTTCAAATAGCGCAAAGGATAGAAAGGGATATGCTTCACTCGAACGACAGGAAGGGACTCATAAATACAGCAAGGATGACTTCACCAGTAAGACACGTGCAATTTAAGGATGATCAACCTTTTAACCGTGCACCATGGAGGAGCCAATCACCCGCAGAACGCTACACTGGCCATCGACCCAGACAAAATTTTAACGAAGGTGCACGTTACGATCAAGGAAACAAGAACTACCAATCAAATTACAGACCTTTATACAATCACCAGTCTAGAAGCCCAACCCGTTCGTATCAAAATGAACAGCGATACCAGAACAAAAACCACACATACTATCCTCAAGAACCACGCTATGCGTTTGGAGCACCCCCAATGTTGAATCCTCCAATGCATTATATGCCATTTGGATTTCAACCACCAATGACGGGACCCCCAAATTGGAACCAGCCTTACAATCCAGGCTACCCAATGGTCCGAAGAAAATCTGAAGAGAATTTAAACTCCCAAGTAGCCCGCCGAACGGACGCATCGACGAGCGGGATCAAGTGGACACGCAGCAGCCCCATTAGTCAATCTAAAGGCCCCAGAATTAAAACAGCTTACCGAATTCTTAATAGACACAGGCGCCGAAATCAATCTGATCCACGTAAATGCTCTAAACCCTAGAACAATTATAGCTGGCCACAACGCCATGACTATAACTGGAATAACTAAGGACTCATTAACCACGGCAGGTTCAACAGAAATAACATTCTTTGAAAAACCTATAACTTTCCAAGTAATAACCGAGGATCTACCCATCCCAGTATTAAGCATTCTAGGAGTGGATTTCCTGAAAAATGAGTCAGCCGAGATATCATTCCACCATAATGCACTAATTACTAGTTCCAGGCCAATTCATCCTGTAAGATTTACAAACTATGAATATAGGAAACCTAAATCTACAAGATACATCTTGCAAGCAAGGACAAGGACCCCAATAATCATAAACCTACATCCAACTTACCTTAAAACGGGATATCTGCCAAAACTCGAGACTCCGAAAGATATCTACATTGGACAAGCAGTCGTTACAAATAATGACCAAAAGTGTCATATAATGGCTATCAACACATCGGAAAAAGAGGTAGAAATCGAAATACCTCCTCAAGAGATAGAACCTTATGAAAGTTTGGAATCTGAAGATTTCTTCCAAACGGATGGTAGCGACCAAGAAGTCATACCAGAGGAAGAACGACTCCATCGAATAATAAACTCACTACGCCTGGACAAACTTAATGCTGAAGAAAGGAAAAGCATTATAGACCTAATCAAGGAATTCCCACAAATATTTCATCTGCCTGGAGATAAATTACCAGCAACTGATGTACTAGAGCACCCGATAATTACAAAAGACGAAGCACCCGTTTTCGTCAAACAATATCGATACCCACCAGTACACAAGGATGAAATCGAAAACCAAGTAACTAAATTACTTGCTGATGGAATAATCGAACACTCCACATCCCCTTACAATTCCCTTTGTGGATAGTCCCAAAGAAGGCAGATTCTAAGGGAAATAAAAGATAGAGAATGGTAATCGACTACAGAGCTCTTAACGAGAAAACAATCGGAGACGCTCACCCTCTTCCATCAATCTCAGAGATCCTAGATAAATTGGGTGGCGCCAAATATTTTTCAATATTTGATTTAGCCAGTGGATTTCACCAAATCAAAATGCACCCAAGAGACCGGCATAAAACAGCCTTTAGTACCTCGAATGGTCATTATCACTACGTAAGAATGACCTTTCGTCTCAAAAACGCACCAGCAACATTCCAACGTTTAATGAACCTCGTTCTACTAGGTCTCCTAGATATAGAACTTCTAGTATACCTAGATGATGTAATAATATACGCCTGTAGTCTAGAGGAACACACTGTACAAACTAGAAGATTCTTTAAACGACTGCTGGACGCAAAATTATCACTCCAACCAGACAAATGCGAATTTCTTGCAACAGAAGTTGAATACCTAGGCCACTTCATCAGCGAAGATGGTGTGCGACCCGACCCAAAAAAGACAGACGCAGTCAAAAATTTCCCGCGTCCCCAAAATCAGACTAATATCCGACAATTCTTAGGATTAGCAGGATACTATAGAAGGTTTATAGAAGGCTTCTCTAAACGAGCAAGACCTCTATCTGAACTTCTGAAAAAAACAGTACCTTTCGAATGGAAGGATGAGCACGAAAAAATTTTTGAGGATTTGAAAAGTGCATTGTGCGTAGCACCAGTTCTTCAATTCCCAGACTTTTCAAAACCTTTCATACTCACTACAGATTCATCAAACTATGCTGTAGGAGCTGTCCTAAGCCAGGGAAAAATTGGAGAAGATCGCCCAATAGCCTACATGTCTCATATCATGAAACCGGCAGAAATTAACTACGGTACAACGGAAAAAGAATGCTTAGCAGTTATATACGCTATATTGCATTTCCGCCTTTACCTATACGGACGAGAATTCACCCTTGTAAGCGATCACGAACCCCTCAAATGGATTGACTCAGTGAAATCACCGGTCCACCGACTCATAAGATGGCGTACTCGCTTACGAGAGTATCAATATATATTTCTATATAAACCAGGAAGGCTGAATGTCAACGCAGATGCATTGTCCAGGAACCCTGTACCACCAAATGCAGTTGCTCTTCCGACATCCTCATCTGCCGGACCTTCTAAGAAGACAAATCCCGAACCTATGAAAAAACCAGGTAGACCAGTTGGTTCTAAAAACAAAAACTTAGATCCAGCCTTACCCAACTCAGAAATTGGAGGAACAACGATAGCTGAACGATTGCGTTCACGCAGACTTAATGCTCCCAACGTACAAGGAGCAATACCTAAACAGCCACCTACAAGTAGCAAAACCCAAAAGAAAACGACAATTCCACCAAAACACGTCCCATCAACCAGTGGAACGAATAAAGCAATCAGACCTACGAAATATACCAAAAGGGTAACTTTTAGTTCAGAAGAAGATTCAAATACACCCTTAGAGCCACCCCCAACACAAAGGAAAAGATTGAGTGGCTTTCCAAGTCTTATATCACATGGACCACCAATAAGGAGAATACCCGTATCCTCGGATAACGAATCAGGTAACGAAGTTCAGGAACCAATGTCAAACAAAAACATTAGAGAAATCAGACCAGCCAACACATCTGCATCTGATGATCAAGATTCATTAGATGAATATTGGTGGGACAGCAGTCAACATGGACCTCGAAACCAAATAACACCACGCCCCATGGCACGTTCAACACCAATCGAGGATGATCTACTGGAAGAATCAGACGTTGATCAACAAGATCAACCACGCTTCCCATTACCACCCGTTGCCGAAGAAACAACCGATGAATCCTCGGATGAGATCAATGAAATTATAGGAAATAACGATCACCTACCAAAACCTTCAGAGACCATTCCACCAGGAATATTCTACCCTAACTTTTCGAAAGCACCCGACAACAAACTAGTCATTAAACTCATAAACGAGGGACTCACCGACAAAAGAGATAACCTACTACATTTCCTGTCAGCAGAATGCGAATTTACGACACCCGTGTCTAAACTCTTGCTTGATTTAGGAAGGATAGATAAAAATGACATAAAAGGTATCAAGCCGAAGAAGGGACAAATTATTGTAACCCCGAAACCTAAAACAAAAATATTTAGTGCAATTCTAACAAAAGGTCATATAGACAACTTCGGAATCCAAGACCTAAAAGAGGTTCTAAAAAGTCTCGCTGATTCTCTAACGAAATACAGCATAAAAAGTCTAAGAATTTCCAAACAAAACGATATGACTGACAAAATAACGTTTTCGACCTTCCTAGATTTGTTAAGGGAAATCTTAGGTAGATGTGAATGCACACTGTTCGTTTGCTATGGAACTACAACAATACCACCTGAAGATGTACGTAGTCAAATTATAAAAGAAAACCACGACAGTCTGATCGGAGGACACAGAGGAGTAACTAAAACATATCGCCGCATTCGAGAGAAATTCTACTGGTCCGGTATGAAATCCGACATTACCGAGTACGTCAGACATTGTGAAAAATGCCAGGAATTTAAACTCGTTAGAATCAAAAATCGAGAACCAATGATCATCACTGACACACCTATCGAACCTTTCGACAAAATTTCTATAGATACCGTAGGTCCACTCCCCTTAACCCCTAATGGAAATAAACATATCCTAACTATACAGGATAATCTTACAAAATACTGCGTCGCTGTCGCTGTCCCAGACACTAAAGATGAAACAATAGCCGACGCATTAGCACGACACGTGATAACGCTATACGGTTCACCTCGTATAATATTGTTAGACAAGGCGCCCGCCCTAATAGGAAAGGTGATGCAACAGCTCTCACGTATTTTTAAAATTAAACAAGTCACAACATCAGGATACCACCCCCAATCTAATGGTAGTTTGGAAAGAAGCCATCTCGCCCTCATAGAATATATTCGTCAATACATCAACGAGTACGACGACTGGGATAAAATTTTACCATTCGCTATTTTTTCATATAACACCAGCGTCCATCAATCAACGAATTTTACACCCTTTGAGTTAATCTTTGGAAAACCTGCTCGCACCCCCACTTCATTTTCAAACGACACTGAAACATACACAGCATACATAACTGATTTAGTTAACAGACTACGCGACACTAGGGAAATAGCAACAAAAACCCTGATAAAGTCGAAACATAAAACCAAACATTACTACGACAGAAAGGCTAAAGATCACCCATATTCCCCTGGAGACAAAGTATATGTACTTAAGGAACCTAGAATTAATAAACTAGATAAAACCTATAAAGGTCCATATAACATAACGGAAATACTAGAGCAACATAACGTTGTTCTAGAAGACGAACAAGGACACAGATTCCTTAAACACATAGATAAAATAAAGCCTGCTTACCAACAATATGGATAAATCTGTTCCAGGCGTGGAACCTGTGGCAATACCTCATCCTGATAATCCTGTCATCTCAAGGACACACTGAGAAAACTTATTCCATCCAGGAACTAAGTGAGAACCCAGGAAATTACTATGAAAGGCTGCAAGACATCCGTTATACACAAGCGGACTGGAAAATCATCGTATTTATCGATATCACGCCTCTACATTTCAATTCAACAGAAATGAACAATACTGTAAGATTGGTAAGAAACTCATGCTATACACACCCCTATTTTTGCACCATCTTAACTAAAAGACTAGACTTCATACAAGAACGAATCAAAAGAGTAAAAATCACACATGGCGATCTTGTCGACGCCATGCAAGAAGTCGAAGCCAAAGACCCAACGGATTCACCAACAGCAACCACCATCAAAAAGAGAAGTGCGCCATTTGGATTCATAGGGAGTATAAGTAAAACCTTATTTGGCACCCTTTCTGAATCTGATGGTGAACACATTTCCGAACAAATAGAACAACTGTTTAAGGGTCAAACAAAACTCGCTCGACTCGCAAAGGAAGACACACACTTAATACAACATAAATTGGGTTACGTAGAAAGTGAATTAAATAACACGAAAATAGCAATCAACCTCAGTATTGGAAAATTATTCGAAGCTACAGAAACAATGCACGACCTAGCTAACTTATGGGGACGATATAACGTTACACGAGAAATCACAGCCACCATCAATGAAATAGAAACAGCTCTAAATTTATACCAAGATACCTTCCAAACCATGTTCGATGCAGTTCATAAAGCCAGGAGGGGTATACTCCATCCATCACTCATATCAACAAATAAACTACAACAAATTATACGCCAAATAGTAGATCTACATCCCGAGTATGAATTCCCGATTCCGATAGAACATGCAAGAACCGATAAATTGACCGATATAGCCCCAGTCAGACTAGCATTTAGACGTAGCAAATTCATAGTACAAATATCAATCCCAATGCTAAATAAATTTGCAACTGAACTTTACCGAATGCACCCGATCCCAATACCTCAAACTTACCAAGGTCATACTGCATCTGCTTTTATAAAAGCTCAAGCCAAATACAGCGCACTAAGCCATGATAAAAGAGCTTATAGTTTCCTATCAGAAGGAAGCCTAAGGAAATGCAAACACACAATTAATCATAGAGTATGTACACATTCCGAACCCATTTACGAAGCAGATGGCGATATGGCATGCGAATACTTGCTCTTGAATCAACCTAGCACAGAAAGTTTATCAAAATGCAACATCAACTATATACCGCACTATACACAACATTGGATCCATCTTGATTCAGTAGACGCATGGCTATATTCCCTGTCACAGACCACAACCCTACAAATACTTTGTCCCGGACAGCAGCACGAACTCGTTAAAATACACGGAATCGGGCTGTTACAAATGAAACCCCGCTGTTCCGCCAGACAAGGTCACACGACCCTCGTAGGAATGAAGACGATAGATACAACTACCGAATTCTTATACCTACCGAAAATCAGCTTAAATATCAGCAGTCTAGATAACTTAATCTTTCATAAAATAAAAACAGTTAATGATTCCCTACCATATCTCGAATTTATTCCAAAGTACCAATCATCTAAATTAGACAATAAAGCATTACACACCTACTTTTCTTATGGATCCATTGGATCCAACTCCTTCATATTCTTATTTTTAATCATACTAATTATCATTTTCTGCATCAAATGCCCTATAAAACACAACAAACCAAAACTACCAGACACCCGTAGCCAAAGCTTTGATTGCGAATTACATCCTATTAATGCAATTTTCCAACCACAACGACAATGCCTCAGAAGACGAGGAAAATAACTAACATACAAACAAACAAAAAAAAAATAAAAAAAAAAAGTTTGATGATGTTTGCGCATGTGCATGCCCAATCATTATCTTTTCTAGCTTACTATCGCACAACTTATTGGGCAAATAACTACATTTTTCTTTAAACGAATAAACCAATTCTTTGTCCACAGAAAATGCACGCAGTAATAATTTCTGGGAACTCCAACTACTGACAAACTCATCAGTAATCATTTGGGAAGACTGCATTTATTTATTTTTATTTTATCTATTTATTTATTAATTTATATTCCATTTATTTATTTTTATTTTATTTATTTATTTAAATTTTATTTATTTAATTATTAATTTATATTACATTTATTTATTTTTATTTTATTAATTGATTTAAATTTTATTTATTTATTTATTAATTTATATTCCATTTATTTATTTTTATTTTATTTATTTATTTAAATTTTATTTATTTATTTATTAATTTATATTCCATTTATTTATTGTTATTTTATTTATTTATTTAAATTTTATTTATTTATTTATTAATTTATATTCCATTTATTTATTTTTATTTTATTTATTTATTTAAATTTTATTTATTTTTTTTTATATTAATATATTTTATTTTCTATTCTATTTAATTATTTTTATTTTATTTATTTATTTAAATTTTATTTATGTAATTATTAATTTATATTACATTTATTTATTTTTATTTTATTAATTTATTTAAATTTTATTTATTTATTTATTAATTAATATTCCATTTATTTATTTTTATTTTATTTATTTATTTAAATTTTATTTATTTATTTATTAATTTATATTCCATTTATTTATTTTTATTTTATTTATTTATTTAAATTTTATTTATTTTTTTTTATATTAATATATTTTATTTTCTATTCTATTTAATTAATTTTATTTTATTTATTTATTTTTATTTTATTTATGTTTTTCTATTTTATTTATTTATTTTAATTTTTTTTTATTATTACATTTTTTTCTATTCTATGTATTTAATTTTATTTTAATTAATTATATTTATCTTATTTATTTATTTGTATATTATTTATTTATTTGTGTTTTATTTATTGATTTTTATTTTATTTACTTATTTTTATTTTATTGATTTATTTTTTTTTATTTCTATTTTATTTATTTATTTATTTATATTTTTTTTATTTATTTCTATTTTATTTAAATTTATTTATTTATTGCTATTTTATTTAAATTTATTTATTTATTACTGTTTTATTTCAACTTATTTATTTATTTCTATTTTATATTTTTTTTTATTATATTTTTTTTCTATTCTATTTAATTAATTTTATTTTATTAATTTATTTTTATTTTTTTTTATTATTATATTTTATTTCTATTCTATTTATTTAATTTAATTTTATTTATTTATTTTTATTTTATTTATTTATTACTATTTTATTTATTTATTTTCACTTAATTTATTTATTTATTTTTATTTTACGTGTTTATTTCTTATTTATTTATTTATTTTTATATTATTTATTTATTTTCATTTTATTTATTTATTTCTATATTATTTGTGTTTTATTTATTTATTTTTATTTTATTTATTTATTTTTATTTTATTTATTTATTTCTATTTTACTTATTTATTTATTTATTTATTTATATTCCATTTATTTATTTTTATTTTATTTATTTATTTATTAATTTATATTCCATTTATTTATTTTTATTTTATTTATTTGTTTATTAATTTATATTCCATTTATTTATTTTTATTTTATTTATTTATTTAAATTTTATTTATTTCTTTTTTTTTATATTAATATATTTTTTTTCTACTCTATTTAATTAATTTTATTTTATTTATTTATTTTTACTTTATTTAATTATTTCTATTCTATTAAATTATTTCTATTTTATTTATTTATTTGTATTTTATTTATTTACTTACTTCTGTTTTATTTAATTAATTTAATTTTATTTTTTTTTATTTTATATTTTTATTTCTATTTTATTTAAATTTATTTATTTATTTCTATTTTTTTTTATTATTATATTTTTTTTCTATTCTATTTACTTAATTTTATTTTATTTATTTATTTTTATTTTATTTATTTATTTCTATTGTATTTATTTATTTTTATTTTAATTTTTGATTATTTATATTTTATTTATTTTTTTTTTATTATTATATTTTTTTTTTTTAACTCGCAAAAATTATCATGGACACCATCCCCTGAGCTCCTGCACTCTGGGGTGGTAGTGTGGGACTCCACTGGCGCGCTGTCCATCCTCAACTGATGTCCGTGCCGGATTACAGCCGAGGCGGGCTCGCCGCCGTGTCCTACCCACTAAAAACGAGTGTGCCGCGAACGCCCCCCACCCGGTACCGCTTTCGCATTACTTCGAGTGGGGTGCCGCCTGTTTTTTTCTTCTTTCGTCCTCAGTCAGTCCTGCCAAGTTTCGTTTGTCTTGTCTTTTCGTCAGCCTGGCCCGTCGGCCAAGCATCCGTCTTCCCGTTTCGCGCGGAGGACCTTTTCGATATACAATGCTACCGCGTCCCACTTGTCTTTGCTCTCCAACGTCATTGGAACAATGTTGGCGGGCGCTGTCGGCCCCGTAATGGTCTCCAGTCTTCGTCGGTCTTCGGTCCAGTGCGGGCACACGAAAAACGTGTGTTCCGCGTCGTCTTTGTTGTGCCCGCAGTAAGTATACGCCGACGTTCTAACCTTCCCCATTCTGTGTAAGTATCGTCTGAAGTATCCGTGCCCAGACAAGAACTGGGTGAGGTAAAAACTCACCTCCCCGAATTGCCTGCCCAGCCACGGAGCCAGTTCCGGTATTAGTTCGTAGGTCCATCGTGCCTGTTGCTGTCGACGTGGTTGTGGTCGTTGCCTCTCACCCAGGCATTCGTCCTGCCACGCCGTCATTGTCCGTTCCCGTTCTTCTGTCGCTGCGCGGGCCCTCTCGAACTCGTGACTCCGCTCGTATATCCGCTTTCGCTCTTGCGCAAGCAGATATACAGGGATAACTCCGGCGATAACGGATATCGCTGCCCTTGAAACCGTTCTGTACGCGCTTGCTATTCGAAGTGCTCCCTTGCGCTGCACCGCCGCTATGCACTTTCTATACTTTTCCTTGCTCATGGCATCGGCCCAGACCTCCGCTCCGTAAAGGAGAATGGAGTTCCTGGTTGACATGAGCAGTCTGCGCGTTGCAGGTCGTGGCCCGCGCACGTTGGCCATGAGCCTGCTTAATTCGGCTACCCGTTTCGCCGCCCTATTCGCCGTCATTCGGAGGTGAAGAGTGAAGGTCAGCTTATTGTCTAGGGTCACCCACAGATACTTAGCCGCCGGACGCGTCCTCACCACCGCATCACCTACCGTTATGTCCATTGCTGTCTGGATTCGTTTCCTAGTCAGCAATACTACTTCCGTTTTATCTAAAGCTAACCGTAGTCCGCGCATCCTATCAGCGACACCCCGATCGGCATCTGGAGTCTCAGCATTGCGTCATATAATACTAACCAGAAATCCGAACCCAAAATCGACCCATGCGCCACGCCGGCCGTGACAGGTCTGACTTTGAGTCCTTCGTCCGTTTCGTACAAAAGCTTTCTGTCACTCAAATAGTCCTCAATCCATCGCAAGGCATAGTCTGGCACCCCAAAGTCGCGAAGAGCCGCCAGGATGTCGACCCATCTCGCGGAATTGAAGGCGTTCTTAACATCAAGCGTTGCCAGCACGACTATCGGTCTAGCCGCATGACACGCCTCATCTGTTCTAGCGACCGACGCTGTTACTTCGCGCACCGCGCCTATCACCGATCGACCCTTCCTGAAACCGTACTGGTTATCGGAAAGATCGCCTGTTTCCCGAATCGCTCCCTGGATCCTTGGCCTAAGAAGCAGCTCAGCTGTTTTCCCCATCGTATCAAGCAGACTAAGAGGTCTGTAAGCGGATGGAGAATTTGGGTCCCCTTTATTTTTATCGATGAGAACCAATCGCGCCCTCTTCCAGCGGTAGCTGAATACCCCTCTACCAAACATGTATTGTACATTTCAAGCAGTATCTGTGGCCTACACTTCGCGATTATCTTTATTGATTCTACTGGTATTCCGTCCGGTCCTGGTGCCTTTCCGCCCTTCAGGGAGGAGGTAGCTGCCAAAAGATCCCCCTCCGTAAACAGCGGGATATCGTCCGCGCGTATGTCGGTGTATTCCGCGTGGTCCCTAAGTGGATGGGTTGGAGAGAACCCGTCAATTACCGTTTCGATTTTTCGCGTGCTCATCACCGAATTGGCCGCTCGTGCTTTCAGTTTTTGGGTTACTATCTTATAGCCCATCCCCCAAGGGTCGCCGTCGACGTCCTCGCAAAGTTGTCTCCAGCAACGAAGCTTGCTGTGCTTGATCGCGTAGCGAAGCTGCTTCCGTGCCACCCTATACTGCTGCATGAGATCGTCGCTTCCTTCCCGGAGTCGCGCACGCTGTGCCGCCCGTCTGCGCGCATGGCACTCTTTCCTGAGTGTCGCGATCTCGTCGGTCCACCAGTATACCGGTTGTCGTCTATTTCTCGTGCACGTCCGTGGCATAGCGGCGTTACACGCTTTCGCTATCACTCTCGTCGTTCTTTCTACGAGCACTTCCGCTCTTTCACGGCCTACTGGTACACGCGGAATTCTCGCAGAGGGAGGTTCCGCATCCATTACCACCTCTACCAATTTCTCGCGGTCTATACGTCTGACGTTCCATCGTGGAAAGTGCTCGCTTCGTCTTGACGTGTTTGTCCTTTCGTCCGCGCCCCGTATCTCGAATCGGATGTACTGATGGTCACTACCGTTCTCGTCGTCAGTTACGTGCCAGTACCGAATATTCCTAGCCAGCCCTTCGCTTGAAAACGTTACGTCTGGTATGGTTCGGCCAAATCCAGGCCGAACATACGTTGGTGTCGAGCCTACATTTAGCGTCGTCAGTCCAAGCCTTGTCGTTGCGTCGAGTATGAGCTGTCCCCGTCCGTTCGTCATGGGCATCCCCCATTCAATCGCTCTGGCGTTGAAATCCCCGCTAACCACGAGACTGCCAGTTATTCCCCGTAGCGCGTCTTCTAAGGTGTCAAGTTTGCGCGTAAATTCGTTAGCCGTCAAGCTGGGTGAGAAGTATACGCTCAAGAACGTAACGGTCCCAACTCTTGCCCACGCGAAGTCCTCTCCGGCCCCCCTGTCCGAGGTCAGATGGTCCGCGCGTACCCAGATCGCGGCTGTACCACTGTCGCTTGGCACCTACGACAGGGTATTCTCGTGTTTGTACAATTCCGACAAAAGCATGATGTCCACATCCCACTCCGCGATGAACTGCGGGAGGAGGTCGTGGGCGAGTCTGCTTCTGTGCATATTCCCTTGGAGTACGCAGATCATCTCGAAGGATGTAACTTCCATTCCTTAAGGGCCTCTCTGAATACTGTGCACGCACCTGTTCCTGGAAAATGGTTTCGAGCTGCGATGTCGATACCCTTCTCCACGCACAGGAAACAGGTGAGCCTGTTATCTGGTTTGGCTGAGCATGCTGCTGCCTTGTGGCCTTCTTTGCCACATTTCCAGCAACATTTGCTCCTGTCTATTCCTTTGCACAGTTTTTCCAGGTGCCCGTACCCGAGGCATTTGTGGCGTCGAGTTACTGTCACCCTTTGTCTAATTCGGCAGTTGTTGATCCAGCCGACTCTCATTTTACCTTTCTTTAGCATAATGGCGGCCGCGCTGCGATCTAGTTCAGCTAGAGCCATTTTCTGCCCTCTGCCATGCGGATCAAACATGGTTATTTTGATCTCTGTCTCACAATCAGTTTCTCGCTTGATTATTTTTATTTTATTTATTTATTTAAATTTTATTTATTTCTTTTTTTTTATATTAATATATTTTTTTTCTATTCTATTTAATTAATTTTATTTTATTTATTTATTTTTACTTTATTTAATTATTTCTATTTTATTCATTTATTTCTATTTTATTTATTTATTTTTATTTTATTTATTTACTTACTTCTGTTTTATTTAATTAATTTTATTTTTTTTTATTTTATATTTTTATTTCTATTTTATTTAAATTTATTTATTTATTTCTATTTTTTTTATTATTATATTTTTTTTCTATTCTATTTATTTAATTTAATTTTATTTATTTATTTTTATTTTATTTATTTATTTCTATTGTATTTATGTATTTTTATTTTATTTTTTTGATTATTTCTATTTTATTTAAATTTATTTATTTATTTCAATTTTATTTAAATTTATTTATTTATTTCTGTATTATTTAAATTCATTTATTTATTTCTATTTTATTTTTTTTTTATTATTATTTTTTATTATTATTTATTTAAATTTTATTTATTTCTTTTTTTGTCACATTAATACATATTTTTTTCTATTCTATTTAATTAATTTTATTTTATTTATTATTTTTATTTTATTTAATTATTTTTATTCTATTCATTTGTTTCTATTTTATTTATTTATTTTTATTTTATTTATTTACTTACTTCTATTTTATTTAATTATTTTTAGTTTATTTATTTATTTATTTTTTTTTATTACAAGAAGTGCTGGATTTGAATAACGTAATGGTGACCTTTCTTAGCAAACATAACATCATTAATGTCACGATTAACAATGAAGCATCGAAGCCCCTCCCTGGGTTTTTCAGCTTCTCATACAGCGATTTTAAATTTATTAGGCTGAAGGAGCTCCTAACTCTACACGATGCATACGAGTCGTCGTCAATCAGTTGCCCGGGCATGGACATCGGCAGTAGATTGGAACATCTTAGCCAGAACATCATGGCTGCTGTCGATAACCTAAAGCAGTCAGACCAAAGAAAAAAGAACTTCCACAGTGGGTTGTTGCTGAACTCAAACACCTTGATAATCAGTTAGACTTGATTCTAAATTATATTACAATTGAGTTATGACGTGATAGTAAGATAAGTAAATGTCCAATAGCGGAACACAATGGCGAAAACAACTTTGTGATAAATAATCTGTGATTATTTTAAGCTTTTTCTAACTTTGTACATATTTTTTACTTACAGATCAAATAAAATATTATCTATCTATCTATCTATTCAGCGGTAACAAATTGCAGGGTTTACACTTGCAAGATATTGAGATGCAAGAGAACATTATATGTTCATTGTCAATGTTGTAACTAACTTCTTTATGCTCAAAGTTATCATAAAACTGTAGAATAATGCAGCCCTTTTCTGACTTACATCTCCTGAATCATGCACAGCCGAGCCGTTACACAAGGAAATAGCCGGTCATTTCTTGCCTTCATCACCGCACTTTCACGTATCCTGACTTAAATGTGTGAACAAATAGAAACCCTGAATTTAGATTCATTTATATATTTGTGCGTAAGAAAAGTATGGCTCTCAATATCAATCTTTATCGAACATCTGACAAAGTATAATACTCTAACATATTTGCCTGTTTACGCAACTCATTATTGTTACTCAAATAAATACACGGACTAACTTATCGGCAGGTAAATTCAACTACCTCCTGCGGCAGGCACGATCATTCTACAAGCGAATCATACCATTAACATCCAATGCCACTCTTTATGAGTTGGTCATGCAATTTTATGATTTTTGATATCCAACGTCGGTAAGTGAACGCTTAGGGGCAGTCTACTGTGATGGCGCGCTATGCATCTGTGAAGGCCAACACTTTTGTCAGACTCATGCATTCGGTAGTTTATTTTTTCTAGCTGCACATCACATATAAGAACGCCGTTTAGATGTGTAGGGTGTCCGATGACGAGATCCAGGTATAGGTAGTGCGCAGCGTAACTTCTGGGGTCTAAGAGTGAATACTCGTTTAAAATATTCCAAAAATTGATTAGGAACCATCTTTATACATAGGATAGTCTTAAAAAAATAAGAGATACTAGTTGCTTAACAATATTTAAACCATATTTCGAATGAATATTGAACTTTTTTTCTATTTCCTTCAAGATATCAGCAATCTGATATAGAAAAATTTGTATTTCATAATCAAGCCCTTATGTAGGCTGCGTAGAAGTTAGAAACCACATCTGGTTGCAGTCATGAATGTCTTATGTAATACATAAAAACTGGTTCATCGATGGTATTCGACTACAACCAGATGTTATTTCTGTTGATTTTAAAAGTTATAATTATGGCTTGGATGATAATGAGCGTCGCGGAAATCTCGATCGCGTGCGTCGTGGAAGTTCTGTTGACGTACGCGGCGAAACTCCGGTATGCGATGCTCCTGGAGAAACACTCTGCGAGTGTCTTTGAGACCTCGGACGTCAAGGTCGTTTCGGTATTTTGGAACGGGAATCTTGTGGAATCGTCGAACCAGTCTTGTGTGGACTAAATATTTGCAAATTCAGCGATTTTTGATGAACTTGGGACTGTCTAGCAATGGGTGATAGCTGCATAAGCGATGAAAAATAGTTGTCATCTCTAAATTCATGGTGGCGGTCTTTTGACCAATTTGATAGCGCAGTTTTTGACCAATTTGATAGCGCATAGTTTTCTTAGATTATTAATTAATTTTACAAAATGGGAACATAAGCAGCATTCGCTCCGTGCTTACTCCGAAATGCTTCGTAGATAGATAATTCGTCTATACGTACCCTACTGGAAATGTTAACTTTAATTTATTTATGGCACCGCATGTCATAAGTCCGCATTTATGTCACGGATAGGCGTGACAGCGGACTTATGTCGGGCAGATGCTATGAAATAATGTACGTTACACGTATCATAAGTCGTTCTTTATAGCACGGCGTTATGTACAACTTATGCCATAAGTATCGTACTCTGTTGAAAGTGATCATGTGATAAAATACATGTTTTATTACATGATAAAATTATAAGATTTATTATACACTTCGCAACAAAATTAACGCAACACCTAATTCCGACTAAAAACGGGCGCAAATTCGAAGATCGATATCTCAGGTAAAAAATGTCGTAAGGGGGCGAATTTTTTTTTAAATTAAAGGTTGAAGTCTCTACTTTAAGATGGTGGAACTCGATTTTAGATTTGACGCAACCCCTACTTACGTGACCTTGAAATTCAAGGTCTTTTTTTAAAGCTCAAAAATCGTAAACTTTCGTAGTGCGCCCGCGCGTGGGTGATTTTTTTTCGATAATTCTTATCATTGCATCTTAAAGTACAACGCTGTCCCCTTAATTTAAAAAAAATTGACCCGCTACGTTTTTTTTACGGTTTACAGCGTTTTAAAAATTATATTAGAAAAACGCGTTTTTTTCGTGAAAAATTTGATAATTTTGATCCATTCTACGATTGAATCAGCGTTGTAGAATGACTCGATGTCGTAAATCGATATCTGTGGTTGAATATACCATATGCACGGGTTCAAATGTTATTTCTTGGTTGATTCTTATCAAATCGAAATGGAAAACTCGTATCCGAGCGAATCGAATATTACCGTCGACTTTAGAGTTACCCAATAAGCACCACGAGGAGGTAGTCGATCAGATTTAACTCAAGCTAAAAGTAAAAAAAAAATTCCTAAAATTTGTAAACGTTATTATTTTATAACATTTATCTTACATCGAATATCTCTTAAAAAATAGGAAGTGTACAAATTTATCAAATTTGTCATACGTTGTATATTGTTTACTAAAATCAGTTAAGTAAAAAAAAATTTTCAAGTCCATCTCTTTTACAAATCTAACATTCTTTAAAAAATACCGTTTGGCGAAATTGTACAATTTTTTCAGTTAAGGGCTACGGCTTTGATTCTTACGGCAGTATTTTAAAACTGTTGAAATCGATTTCTTGGCAAAATAAAAAGGCCTCCGTTGAATGAAATTCAATCCGCGCAAATTGTTGCACTTTCTGAAGCTGGACTTAGTCGCCGTGAGGTAGCAAGACGAATGGGGGCTCATTTTTTGACTGTTTCTCGAGTTCTGTCTCGAAAAAACGCGTTTATTTAATATTATTTTTAAAACGCTGTAAAATCGTAAAAAAAATCGTGGCAGGTCAATTTTTTTTTCAATTAAAGGGACAGAGTTGTACTTTAAGACGCAATGATCAGAATTATAGGAAAAAAATCACCCACGCGCGGGCGCACTGCGAAAGTTTACGATTTTTGAGCTTTAAAAAATGACCTTGAATTTCAAGGTCACGTAAGTAGGGGTGGCGTCAAATCGAAAATCGAGTTCCACTATCTTAAAGTAAAGACTTCAACCTTTAATTTAAAAAAAAATTGATCCCCTTACGACATTTTTTACCGGAGATATCGATCTTCGGATTTGCGCCCTTTTTTTAGTCGGAATTATGTGTTGCGTTAATTTTGTTGCGGATTGTATATATATATATATATATATATATATATATTTTTTTTTTTTTTTACATATATTGTTGTGACCAAGCTCGAACTTTGCGCGATTCGAATACCGAGAATCGCGCATAGCAACCCCCAGCAACGAGATTAACGACGTCGCGGATAGTATTATTTATGTTCAGTCTGCTTCTGAAAGCTGTTGAGAACAGTTGTGTTTACGTTCGAATGAAGAGTCCGAGTTCAAGTGTGCTTTTCTATAAATACGTGTTGTCATTCTCATTACCCGAACCCGATCATAACATTTTGAGGGCTCGTCCGGGATAGTGTTTTCGATAAAGTGATTTAGTGAAAAGTCTATGCTTTTACGTTCCGGCAAGATGTCAGTGGTATCAAGAAAACCAGTTCCATCCCCGAGAACTCTTTCAACTGAGCAGCCTCAACCGTCTCTCACTGAAGCGAATTTGGAGATAACAAGCTTGAAGAGATGTGTAGAGGAAATTACTCAAGAACTCCATCAATGCAAGGAGGATGCATTGAATTTACAAAGGGAACTCCATGTTCGAGATTCGGAATTGTTGGATGCTCGTCATCACAATAAGGAACTTGAAGCACAGATTAGGCTACTGAGGGATCAACAAGTTCGAAAAGAACTATTCGGTGACCGAGAGCAGAGGGATAGGACTGACTTGAACGAAGAGATATCGAGACTTCGGACCCTGAATAACACACTGCTGGCAGAACAGCGAGAACAGCAACGCCAAATTATCAGCTAAGTCGTTTACAGAATAGAGATATACATTCACATACAACAGAAACAGATAACGCATGAATCAATGACACTGGGTTATCTTTAAATCAGAATAGACTTGGGTTAGAAACTTCTGTTATTAATCCTTTGATTACTGATACTCGTGGTTTAGGTTCAAATGCAGATAATTCTGTTTTGCCGAACACTAGACCTGTCCACTCGGAAACGGATTTGGTTTTTAAATTGAAAGCTGATGATTATGATGGATCATCACCTCTTCGTGAATTTTTGGTTCAATTTCAAGTCATCGCTAGAGCAAACAATTGGACACCTACAAATAAATCAGCAGCTCTTATTTCTTGTTTGAAAGGAAGAGCAAAATCAATTCTCGTTGAATCTGATTCGACTGCGTCAAATTTTGATGATTTAGTTTCCCGTCTTGAACTTCGTTTTGGTGATAAACACTTAGCACCCAATTATTACGCACAATTTCAGAACAGACGTCAACGTTTTGATGAAAATTTTCCGACATTCGCTGCCGATCTTGAGAGACTTTCTGCTTTGGTTTATCCGGAATGACTTGTGCCCAATTTATAGTTGCTATTTTTCATTCATCGATCAGGGAGATCCTTCATTTAGAAAGGATAACTTCTCTGAAAGTTGCTCTTGCGCGCGCTATGGAAGTGAAGGTTATTCGTGATTTAGATAAGAGATCTCAGACTTCAAGGAGAACGAGTGACATATATAAGACTGAAATCAACTCTTCGAATTCACAGTCTAAAGGTCCTCAATCTTCGGACAAACAGAAATCTCAAGATTTAATTAAGGATATTGGATGTTGGACGTGAGGTAAAAAAGGACATTTTAAATCAAATTGTCCAAATCAGATGAGCGGTCAGGGAAACTAGGTTATGTTGAACTTTCTGGAGTGAGTTCAACAGAACTTGACAAGACTCCAACAAACACACACTCTTGTCTGATTGATTATAATGTTGGAAGAATTAATAGGAACTCACGCTACGTAACGAGCATGTTGACGCTGCTCGCAAGGGATGTGCTGCATGATGCATGAAACGTGCGTAGCGTGATATCTCCCGACGTCAACGCGTCGCACCCGCGGGAGTGCCAGGATGCCAATGATTGGGTGTACGTGCACAGGCTGTTTCGGTTGTAAGTTTCCCGTCACGGGCCCCAAACGGTTATAACAATGGGGGTAGCTATAGCCGCGTTCACACCCCCACCCCATGAGGTAACCGCGTTCGGAGACGGCCTGGTATTCCGGAGTACTTAAAAACTTATGGATAACCAAAACTATAAAGAAATGGAAGGTGAGGCAGGGAAAGAAAATGAAATGGCAATGAATGGGCAGGAAGAGAATGTCCTCCGCGGGCAACAAACACCGCAGGGGACACCCTCATCCGAAAAACGACGAAATGAAAAGCGGGATTGGGAGGAGACGAAAAAGAGGCTCCTTGAGATCCAAGGTAGCGAGAAGAACCTCAATGTAAGAGGTGAGAAAACGGCAGAAGAACTGCAAGGCAACTGCCCAGAACAGATGGGAGCGGCCCTGGAGGGAATGACGATGATGCTGAAAGCATTGTCAGATTATGTCTGCAACCAGCAAAAGGGTGCAAGAGGGGCTATCAAAAAAGGTATACCCCTACTACACGGCATGGTCCAGCTCCTGACTGAGATGTGCAGTGAGGCGAAGGGTAGATCAGAGACCTTGCCTCGGGAAAAAACTGCCTCGGATCAAGGTCCCGGTGGATCGCAGGGTGGCAAGAAGGCCACAAACAATCGACTGCCTAGATCCGAAAGGAAGAGAGACAGGGTTACTTCACAAGATGAAGAAACCCCAAATAAAAAGACGAAATCTGTCGCCGGCGCATGGCAACAGGTACGAAATAGGCACGTTAAGAGTAAAAATTTGGACGTTCCTAAGGTCTCCGCCAGACCCAGTACTAGCAGCGGGGACAAGGCAAGACTGACGGCGCCAAAGACAAAACAGCGCTGGAGTGAGGCTACCCAGAGGCTCGGCCCGCCATCCGGACCCCGGGGTGGCCTCCCCGCTCTCAGAACGAGACGCGACGCAATACTAGTACAGCCGACGGAGGGCAAGACGTACGCCGATATTGTAAGCACCTTAAAGAAAGGTGTGGACCCAGACGCGGCCGGTACAAAAATACGCAAGATGCGTACGACGGAAAAGGGTGGCGTCCTCCTTATCTTGGAGCACGGGACGACCGATACACAGCCGTTCCGTGATGCCATCAAGGAGGCCGTCAAAGGGAATAGGAAGTGTCAAAGACATGACAGACAGACCGACAGTTGAAATCCTAGACCTAGACTGTATGGCAACAGAAGTCGAAGTGAGGGATGCAATCAAGCGAGAAACTGATTGTGAGACAGAGATCAAAATAACCATGTTCGGTCCGAATGGCAGAGGGCAGAAAATGGCTCTAGCTGAACTAGATCACAGCGCGGCCGCCATTATGCTAAAGAAAGGTAAAATGAGAGTCGGCTGGATCAACAACTGCCGAATTAGTCAAAGGGTGACAGTAACTCGATGCCACAAATGCCTCGGGTACGGGCACCTGAAAAAACTGTGCAAAGGAATAGGCAGGAGAAAATGTTGCTGGAAATGTGGCAAAGAAGGCCACAAGGCAGCAGCATGCTCAGCCAAACCAGATAACAGGCTCACCTGTTTCCTGTGCGTGGAGAAAGGTATCGACATCGCAGCTCGAAACCATTTTCCAGGAACAGGTGCGTGCACAGTATTCAGAGAGGCCCTTAAGGCACGCAAGTTACATCCTTCGAGATGATCTGCGTACTCCAAGGGAATATGCACAGAAGCAGACTCTCCCACGACCTCCTCCCGCAGTTCATCGCGGAGTGGGATGTGGACGTCATGCTTTTGTCAGAATTGTACAAACACGAGAATACCCTGTCGTGGGTGCCAAGCGACAGTGGTACAGCCGCGATCTGGGTACGCGCGGACCATGTGACCTCGGACAGGGGGGCCGGAGAGGACTTCGCGTGGGCAAGAGTTGGGACCGTTATGTTCGTGAGCGTATACCTCTCACCCAGTTTGACAGCTAACGAATTTACGCGCAAACTTGACACGTTAGTAGACGCGCTACGGGGAATAACTGGCAGTCTCGTGGTTGGCGGGGATTTCAACGCCAGAGCGATTGAATGGGGGATGCCCATGACGAACGGACGGGGACAGCTCATACTTGACGCAACGGCAAGGCTTGGACTGACGACGCTAAATGTAGGTTCGACACCAACGTATGTTAGGCCTGGATTTGGCCGATCCATACCAGACGTAACGTTTTCAAGCGAAGGGCTGGTTAGGAATATTTGGAACTGGCACGTAACTGACGACGAGAACGGTAGTGACCATCAGTACATCCGATTCGAGATACGGGGCACGAACGAAAGGACAAACACGCCAAGACCAAGCGAGCACTTTCCGCGATGGAACGTCAGACGTATGGACCGCGAGAAATTGGTAGAGGTGGTAATGGATGCGGAACCTCCCTCTGCGAGAATTCCGCGTGTACCAGTAGGCCGTGAAAGAGCGGAAGTGCTCGTAGAAAGAACGACGAGAGTGATAGCGAAAGCGTGCAACGCCGCTATGCCACGGACGTGCACGAGAAATAGACGACAACCGGTACACTGGTGGACCGAAGAGATCGCGACACTCAGGAAAGAGTGCCATGCGCGCAGACGGGCGGCACAGCGTGCGCGACTCCGGGAAGGAAGCGACGATCTCATGCAGCAGTATAGGGTGGCACGGAAGCAGCTTCGCTACGCGATCAAGCACAGCAAGCTTCGTTGCTGGAGACAACTTTGCGAGGACGTCGACGGCGACCCTTGGGGGATGGGCTATAAGATAGTAACCCAAAAACTGAAAGCACGAGCGGCCAATTCGGTGATGAGCACGCGAAAAATCGAAACGGTAATTGACGGGCTCTCTCCAACCCATCCACTTAGGGACCACGCGGAATACACCGACATACGCGCGGACGATATCCCGCTGTTTACGGAGGGGGATCTTTTGGCAGCTACCTCCTCCCTGAAGGGCGGAAAGGCACCAGGACCGGACGGAATACCAGTAGAATCAATAAAGATAATCGCGAAGTGTAGGCCACAGATACTGCTTGAAATGTACAATACATGTTTGGTAGAGGGGGTATTCAGCTACCGCTGGAAGAGGGCGCGATTGGTTCTCATCGATAAAAATAAAGGGGACCCAAATTCTCCATCCGCTTACAGACCTCTTAGTCTGCTTGATACGATGGGGAAAACAGCTGAGCTGCTTCTTAGGCCAAGGATCCAGGGAGCGATTCGGGAAGCAGGCGATCTTTCCGATAACCAGTACGGTTTCAGGAAGGGTCGATCGATGATAGGCGCGGTGCGCGAAGTAACAGCGTCGGTCGCTAGAACAGATGAGGCGTGTCATGCGGCTAGACCGATAGTCGTGCTGGCAACGCTTGATGTTAAGAACGCCTTCAATTCCGCGAGATGGGTCGACATCCTGGCGGCTCTTCGCGACTTTGGGGTGCCAGACTATGCCTTGCGATGGATTGAGGACTATTTGAGTGACAGAAAGCTTTTGTACGAAACGGACGAAGGACTCAAAGTCAGACCTGTCACGGCCGGCGTGGCGCATGGGTCGATTTTGGGTTCGGATTTCTGGTTAGTATTATATGACGCAATGCTGAGACTCCAGATGCCGATCGGGGTGTCGCTGATAGGATGCGCGGACGATGTAGCCGTGGTAATAGTTGCGCGCGACGTATATACTGCCCAATTCCAGCTGACCGTGACCATGCGGCGCATACTTCGCTGGATGCGTGAGCACGGACTACGGTTAGCTTTAGATAAAACGGAAGTAGTATTGCTGACTAGGAAACGAATCCAGACAGCAATAGACATAATGGTAGGTGATGCGGTGGTGAGGACGCGTCCGGCGGCTAAGTATCTGGGGGTGACCCTAGACAATAAGCTGACCTTCGCTCTTCACCTCCGAATCACGGCGAATAGGGCGGCCAAACGGGTAGCCGAATTAAGCAGGCTCATGGCCAACGTGCGCGGGCCACGACCTGCAACGCGCAGACTGCTCATGTCAACCACGAACTCCATTCTCCTCTACGGAGCGGAGGTCTGGGCCGATGCCATGAGCAAGGAAAAGTATAGAAAGTGCATAGCGGCGGTGCAGCGCAAGGGAGCACTTCGAATAGCAAGCGCGTACAGAACGGTTTCAAGGGCAGCGATATCCGTTATCGCCGGAGTTATCCCTGTATATCTGCTTGCGCAAGAGCGAAAGCGGATATACGAGCGGAGTCACGAGTTCGAGAGGGCCCGCGCAGCGACAGAAGAACGGGAACGGACAATGACGGCGTGGCAGGACGAATGCCTGGGTGAGAGGCAACGACCACAACCACGTCGACAGCAACAGGCACGATGGACCTACGAACTAATACCGGAACTGGCTCCGTGGCTGGGCAGGCAATTCGGGGAGGTGAGTTTTTACCTCACCCAGTTCTTGTCTGGGCACGGATACTTCAGACGATACTTACACAGAATGGGGAAGGTTAGAACGTCGGCGTATACTTACTGCGGGCACAACAAAGACGACGCGGAACACACGTTTTTCGTGTGCCCGCACTGGACCGAAGACCGACGAAGACTGGAGACCATTACGGGGCCGACAGCGCCCGCCAACATTGTTGCAATGACGTTGGAGAGCAAAGACAAGTGGGACGCGGTAGCATTGTATATCGAAAAGGTCCTCCGCGCGAAACGGGAAGACGGATGCTTGGCCGACGGGCCAGGCTGACGAAAAGACAAGACAAACGAAACTTGGCAGGACTGACTGAGGACGAAAGAAGAAAAAAACAGGCGGTACCCCACTCGAAGTAATGCGAAAGCGGTACCGGGTGGGGGGCGTTCACGGCACACTCGTTTTTAGTGGGTAGGACACGGCGGCGAGCCCGCCGCGGCAGTAATCCGGCATTGAGCACGGACATCAGTTGAGGATGGACAGCGCGCCTGTGGAGTCCCACACTACCACCCCAGAGTGCAGGAACTCAGGGGATGATGTCCATGATGATTTTTGGGAGTTAAAAAAAATTGGAACTTAAATAAATTTTATTTTAATGATTTAATTAATGGCAAAAATTGTATTTTTAAAGTAAATTCTGGTTCTGATGTGACTATTATAAATCCGAAATTTGTAGAGTCAAAAGATAAAAGAATTCCTATTAATTTTACAACTCTTAAGTATCCGACTGGACAAAAGGTTCCAGTTGAATTTTTGATTTCAGCTTCGATAAAATTGGATGACCATTCAGCTAATTTAGATGTTTCTGTTGGAAATATTATTGATGATTGTATACTTGGTAGTGATTTCCTTGATATAACTGGTATTACAGATTCGATAACTAAAATTATTTTAAATACTCGAAGTTCAATCATCAATAAGCAGATTTCGAGAATAGTTGATTCTAGTGAGGATGTACCAGAGACATTACAAGAAATTTTTGACAAGAACTCACAGAATTTGGATCAAGATCAACGATGGAAGTTTGCGGATCATCTTCATGAAATTGAAGAAAATTTTCAAGATGATGACATTACTGGACAATGTAATTTGGTTGAACATAGAATTCAATTACTCCATAATCAACCAATTAAACAACGTATTCGAAGACCCCCTATTCATCATGTTAAGGAATTGGATGAATGTATTGCTGAGATGCATTCTCAAGGAGTTATTGAAGAATCAGACAGCTCATATTGTTCGGCTGTGGTTCCCAAGAAAAAGAAAGATGGAAAAATTCGTTTTTGTATTAATTTTCAAAAAATTAATGCAATTACAATTAAGGATTCGTACCCTTTACAAAGAGTTGACGATACTTTTGATAAACTTAAAGAGTATTAATGGTTTTGTACTTTGGACTTGAAGAGTGGATACTGGCAAATCAAGATTCGAGAAGAGGATATGAAAATCACGGCTTTCTCAATCGGAAAAGGACTTTGGCAATTTACAGTTATGCCATTTGGTTTATGCAACGCACCTGTGACTTTTCAACGTTTAATGGAAAAATTACTCAGAGACTATCTTTCAAAATTCTGTTTAGTCTATTTGGATGACGTTATGGTATTGGGAAAGTCATTTGATGAGATAATAATTAACCTGAAGAAAGCGTTTCTTCGTTTTCAAGAAGCAGGATTACGTCTTAATAAGAAGAAATGTGTTTTCTTCAGCATGCAAGTTGAATATTTAGGATACATCGTTTCAGAAGAAGGAAAAACAGCTGATCCAAAGAAGATTGAATCTGTTGTAAACTGGCCAATTCCTCATAACAAAAAGGCTGTGTTGAGTTTCGTGAATTTCTGTGGTTATTATAAGCTACTTATTAAAGGTTTTGCTGACATAGCTAAACCTTTATATAGGTTAACTGAAAAATCGGCTAAGTTCATACGGTCAGAGGAATGTAAAAAAGCTTTTTCAAGATTGAAAGAGGGTCTTACAACACCTCCAATTTTGGCATTTCCTTCTCTTTCTTCTGAATTTATTTTAGATACTGACGCTTCTGACCATGGAATTGGGTCGGTTCTTTCTCAGAAACAAGATAGAATCGAACGTGTCATAGGTTATTATAATAGAGTCCTTTCAAACTCAGAGATAAATTATTGTGTCACTCGACGTAAACTCCTTGCTATTATAGAATCGTTAAAAAATTTTCATCATTACCTTATCGGTAAGCCTTTCATTATTAGGACTGATCATTCTTCTTTAACTTGGTTATTGTATTTTAAGGAATTGGATGGACTATTGGTTCGTTGGTTAGGGAAATTGGATCAGTACAACTACAAAATTATTCACAGGAAAGGCAATTTACATAGAAATGCTGATGGACTTTCAAGACGGCATTTTGAAGATTTCTCCTGCAAATATTGTTCCAGAGTAGAAAAAAAATTCAATAATGTAGAAACAATTTGCCATATCCTTATTTAAGAAAACACATCAAAAGAATGGAAGAATAGTCAGGCAGAAGATGAAGCTATTTCTTTCATTTGTCAAACGAAAGAATTACAGAAGAAAACAGAATAGCAAGAGATTTCAGCGATGGACGAATTCACCAAAATCTATTGTTCTCAATGGGATTCGTTGGTACTAATTAATGGGATTTTGTATAGAGAATGGGTTTAAATAAAATTAAAAAAAGATTTTATTGGGCTACTTGTAAAAGAGATGTAGAAAATTGGTGTAAATCTTGTGAAGTCTGTGTTTCAAAGAAAGGTCCTCCAGATAAAAGTCATGGTAAGATGAAAATTTATAATTCAGGAGTTCCATTTGAAAGACTTCAAATGGATATCTTAGGCCCATTTCCACTTTCTTCTTTGGGCAATAAATACCTCTTAGTTGTGACAGACTGTTTTTAAAATGGGTTGAAGCTTTTCCTCTCTCAAATATGAGAACAAAAACCATTGCTGAGATTTTTGTTGATCAGATTGTTTGTAGGTATGGGGTACCTTTAGAGGTAAATACTGATCAAGAAACGAATTTTGATTCGAAATTGATTAAAAATTTATCTGAGTTGTTAGGAATCAAGAAGACAAGAACGACACCATTACATCCACAATCAAATAGACAAGTAGAAAGACAACACCGAATACTTCTACACCATCTCACAAAATACATACATGAAAATCAAAAAGACTGGAATCGCTGGGTTTCACTATTTTTGTTAGCTTACAGATCCTCCAAACATGCGACGACTGGAACTACTCCGGCTGAGATGTACACCGGTTTCGATCTCAGGCTTCCTTTGGACTTGATTCGACTTGAGACAGGGATTACGTACACAAGTTTCGGAGGAAACTCAGCGAGATCCACAAAATGGCACGAGACCGGATTAACTTACAATTGGAAAGAACGAAGTCTTGGTACGACAAACGAGCTCTCCACATTGAATATTCCCAAGGCCAAAAAGTTTGGTTCTTCAACCCTCAAAGAACCAAAGGAAAAGCACCAAAACTCCAGTCAAATTGGGTAGGACCTGGGTAAGTTGTAAGGAAAATTAATGACGTCATTTATTGTACTCGTCGTTCACCAAGACATAAATCCAAGATAGTCAACATCAATTGTCTTGGGACTTACACTGAGAGAGACACCCGATAATGAAGACTGCTCTGCTCACGGTTCTTTTGAGCTGTGTTTTTTCCCGTGGGCGTGAAGGTAAATACCGAAGCAGGGACTTGAGGTGAGGTTCCACAGCATGTCAACTTCCCCCTCTTGTCTAAAGACCGATTTCGACCAAATAAGAAGGATGATTGAAGTAGATTACTCAAGAGACGGATCCGTCTTAGTCCTGTTAAATGATGATTGGTATCGCATCTGTAAGCATTGCTCGGTAACTTGATGCCAAGGATTGGTCAAGGTAGAGGATGTTGGTGTCGGTTCCTGTAAGTCAGCATTGGATTGTAAGAGGATCAACCCACTTGAAGGATGGATAGTTATGATTGTCGGGACGACAATCTGAAAAGTAGAGGGCAATGTTGTGACCGAGCTGGAACGTTGCGCGATTGGAACACCGAGAATCGCGCATAGAAACCCCTAGCAACGAGATCAACGACGTCGCGGATGTTATTGTTTATGTTCAGTCTGATTCTGACAGCTGTTGAGAACAGTTGTGTTTATGTTCGAATAAAGAGTCCGAGTTCAAGTGTGCTTTTCTATAAATACGTGTTGTCATTTACATTACCCGAACCCGGTCATATCAATATATATATATATATATATTGTGGTTCCAAATATAATTATGATAAATCATGTGATATCTCTTATGATTGCAAAGAGAAAATCTGATATTTGTGGCATCTGAACTGGCTATTGACCTGAAATTCAGACCGCAAAAATGATATTATTCTCAAAATCTGTAAAAAAAATTGAATCAAAAGGATCAAGTAACGGCGATCTGCAAATCAGCAACGAATTATATGATTTTCAACGGAAGTGAGTCCATTCGTTTGGTTAATGAGTGATAGGCGATTGATGATGGGTGATGGGTTACAAGTGATAGTTGATGGGTGATGGGTGATGCGTGATAATTGATGGATGATGGGTGATGGGCGATGGGTAATAGGTGATAAGTGATGACTGATAGGTGATGGGGGATACTAAATCTTATCACCTATCACCCATCACCCATCACCCATCAATTATCACCCATCTCCCGTCACCCATCATACATCACCAATTACCTATCACCCATCACTCATCACTTATCACCCATTACCCACACCCATCTCCCATCGCCCATCCCCTATTTTTTATCACCCATCACTTATCACCCACTACCCATCGACCATCACCCATCATCCATCACTTTTCACCCATCACCAATTACTCATTAACTGTTACCCATCACCCATCACCCATCACCCATCACCCATCATCCATGAATTTTCAAGCATCATCCCATCACCAATTACTCATTAACTGCTACCAATCACCCATCTCTTATCACCCATTACCCACACCCATCTCCCATCGCCCATCCCCTATTTTTTATCACCCATCACTTATCACCCATTACCCTTCGACCATCACCCATCATCCATCACTTTTCACCCATCACCAATTACTCATTAACTGTTACCCATCACCCATCACCCATCATCCATCACTTCTCACCCATCATCCCATCACCAATTATCCATTAACTGTTACTCATTACCCATCACCCATCACCCATCATCCATCACTTTTCACCCATCATCCCATCACCAATTACCCATTAACTGCTACCCATCACCCATCGCCTATTACTCATCAACCAAACGAATGGACTGACTTCAGATCAAAATCAGATAATACGATTCTGATTTTCAGATCGCCGTTACTTGATCCTTTTGTTTCAGTTTCTTTTACTGATTTTGTGAATAATATCAATTTTGCTGTCTGAATTTTAGATCAATAGCCATTTCAGATTTTCTTTTTGCAATTATATGATTTATCATACGATGTATCATAACGATATTTTCAACCACAAAAAAACTTTTTTTTATAAATGCAGTGTACCTGTTATAGTGCTGATAGTGATATGTGTATGTACGGTTTATGTATGTTACCCTGTGAGTGTCTAGGTGTCCCCAGGGCTATGATCGCCAGAGTGTTGAGCTTGTGTCGCTATACCTCAGCGTCGAGAACGCACTGTGCACCACCTGTCACTGTCAAGTTGTGAGGTTATTTCTTATGCGGTGTAATGATTAAAATAAGTTTCTAAAAGTAGGCCCTATATATATATATATATATATATATATATATATATATATATACATATATATACATATATATATACATATATATATATATATATATATATATATATATATATAGGGCCTACTTTTAGAAACTTATTTTAATCATTACACCGCATAAGAAATAACCTCACAACTTGACAGTGACAGGTGGTGCACAGTGCGTTCTCGACGCTGAGGTATAGCGGCACAAGCTCAACACTCTGGCGATCATAGCCCTGGGGACACCTAGACACTCACAGGGTAACATACATAAACCGTACATACACATATCACTATCAGCACTATAACAGGTACACTGCATTTATAAAAAAAAGGGAGAGAACTTAAGCCTAATCACACTGCAAATTCACTAAGTCTAAACACACGCACAAGTTAATGCAAAACACACACTGTCACACTATCACACTGCCACCACGAACCCTGCCAGCTACCAGCGCACTGTGCGGTGGCAATATTTAGGTCCCGTCGAGGCAGCCAAGTCGCAGCAGTGCGTTCTTGACGCTGAGGTGGAGCGACACAGGTCCAGCCTCTAGCGATATGAGTCCTGGGGACATATTTTCTTTTTTTTTATATATATTTCACACTTGACGACACTTATGTTAGAGCCACTTAATTGACACACAATTTTACACAAAACACTTTAATCACACTCACAAATCACAGTTTTCTTCACAAAAAAAAGAACTGGCGTACAAAAAGATTGTCATCAGTTTCGACAGTAGACAGGCAGGTCGTTGAAGCGTTGACGGGGGTGATTTTCCTTGGCATCCTGGCCATTTCAAGTGTCGACTGCGTCATTTGAACTTGACGCTTGACCATCTCCAAGTGAAAACATCTTAAACCAAGTGCAAGCTGTAAAAATACATTTAGCTTTAGTAAATATACATTATTAAATATAATTTCAGATCAAAATAGTTATTTAAATAAAATATATTAATAAGGACGAGGGGCAGAAACTTACTTGTAACACTGAAAAAGGTGTCGCAAAGGCTAGCTTTTGATTCTAAAGCCTCGACTCAGGTCGACAAAAAGCCCAGGAGCCGCACGCTAGAGGTACAGGCTAATTGATATGCAAGGATACCCTTTTCACCTTATTTTCTTGCGTTGGCGTCCAGTCACAACCTGGTTTCCCATGCGTTGACGGCCACGTATCACCCAAAAATCCTGCCTTCAAAAACCGACATTGACTCCAACCTGCAAAAAGACACTATTATAAATACTTATATATGCACACATACATTTACCTAATTTTTGATCACATTACTCATATTATATAAATCAGTTAGCCCGCCAATACAGTAAAATCATATATATGTACTGGAAGAAAGCGCAAAAAAAAGGATTACATAGAGGTTTATATGGATTTATATAGGTAATTAGTGAAAGGGATAGAGCTTTATAATAGGTATCTATAGCAACACTCACCTATGTGCAAGAAGTTGAGTCGACTCGGACCAAGAGTAAAGGCCAAGGTTGTGCAAAACAGACAGCTTGAAAGATTCCAGGCTCCGGTCACGAACAGCCAGCTTATGCAGCTTTCTATAAATTAGAAAAAAAACAAGACGAGGCTACACAAAGGAATAGTCCTTCTAGAAAAGAGGTAATAGCTTTTGGCAGAACAAACAAGCAACTTATGTGGTCACACGTTGATACAGCAAGCCTGGACCACTCCTTTGCTGCAACCTGTAGGCGGAGGAGAGTATTCTTGCTGGAAAAACTTGTAGTATTAATTTTCCAATCTACAATCACCTCAAATAGTGATTGATCAAAGAACAGGAGCACAACATCAGCAACATCACTTGGTTTAACCTCAACTCATAACATTGTAGCAGACTACATGCTGCAAATGCACATGGTCTGCTAGCGAACGCCTAGGGACTTTCTCGCGCTCAGCACCAGGCGCGCGGAACAAACTCTAGCGCGGAGTATAGCTAGACTCACAGCGCAAGGAGTACAGCAATGGCTCCATTGTCGGGCGGGCGCCATTTTCAGGGCGCGAGCATTTCAAACGGATTTGCAATAATTTCGAGGTTTAGGTTGATTTAACTTATTAATAAAATCTCATTAATAATAAAAACAATAATAATTATTAAGTAAACAATTTTTGCTATAAATTTTTAATAAAATATTTCTTTTTCTAAAAAAAATTTAAATTATTTTTGCGAAACTTCCTGAATAATACCTTTTTATTTTTATAACAAATATTTAAATTTTTGTTGATTTCTTTTTGATAAGGAAATCATCAACGCTGATAACAATGTTGGTTTAATATCTCGCGCGGAAAATTTAAAATTTTACATTATTCTTTCGTATATATAGATTTGAATTTTTACAAGATTAAGTATTAATTTGGCAAAAATAATTACGTTTTGTTTAAACTTTTGTAAAAGAAAATGATATTTTGTTTCATAATTTTTAAGTTTCAATTTTATACAATTCAATTCTATATAATTATGCGGGAAATTCAAATTTTAATTACCATTAAAATTTAATTTTTGTTCTTTTCTTTTTAGGCACATGATATTTCTAATACAAATCAATTTCGCTCTTTTAGTAAATAAATTTACACAATAAATGTTAAAAACCTTATTTTTTCCTTTTTGGCTAGAAACATAATTTTTTTTTACATAATAAATTTACAATAATTAATTGATAAACATACTACTCTCTAACATCCAAATTTTGGTTCAAATAAAATTTATTATTATTATTAAAGTAAGGAAGTTAGCGCAAGGATTCGAACGGAAGATTCGACCACCCAACATCAACGATAACCATTTTTAACTCGTGCTCAGAGTACAGGCACAATACCACGTCAAGGACTTGAACACTTATAGAAACCCCACAGCCAGAATAACATAGGATTTGAACTTGTGGTCATAATCCGTAATATCTCTAAATTTTACCAATCAGTAGTTTTACATTTAACTATTTTATTTGAAGTTCATACTTGACCTATTTAAAAGGTATTGGATGCATGACTGACATAAGCAATTTATATAAAGCTAATTTAGAAGACATTCACGGAGATACAAACCAAATTTAAAAATTATATTTACTCCTGGGCAAAATTAAAAATTGTGTTAACTTTTACTGGATGATAATTTTGACGGTGTTAGCACAAAATTTGTAATAAGCATGAACAGAAACGACATATTATTAATAAGGCAGTTGTAACTTGAAATGTAAGGGACATTAGCAATTCGGTCACTGGGTGACCATAAATTTAGACCAAAATTCAATAAGGGATATACCCACCGTCAATGGATACAACCTCTCTTTCCATTAATATGCTCACCAGGTGGATTATTTATCACACTATGTACCACCTGATCAATATGAAGAATTTTTGGACAATATTTGGTACAGTCTACAAGGCAAAGCAAAACATATTGCTCACGTTTACAGATTTCGAAACCATATAGAATTGCTGGGGGTGTTGGGAGAATTCTTTGACTCAAGCCCAACAGACTCACAAAAACATGAAAACAGAGGATTTGAGGTACCAAATCCCAGAGCAAGTGAACAAGGTGAGAACGAGATCAATAGATCCGGAAACATCCACAGGATTGCGCCTTACACGAGCCATAAGGATAGAAATGAAGAAGAAGAAATTGATGAGCCAACATATGTCAATTTGGAAATGCCAGGAGGAAGGAAACCATGGTTAATGTTTATGCTAAATGAAGAAGCAACAGTCAATTTACTAAAAATTGATGCACTGGACCCATATACAGAAATAGATAGCGACCAGACTTGCCTTTTAGAAGGAATGACCCCAAACACCATGGAAACGTTAGGGTTGGTGTACATATGCATAAGAGGAAAGTCATATAGTTTCGAGGTGATAACAGACGATTTCCCAATAGCATACAATGGCATGCTAGGACGAGACTTTCTCATATAAGAAGAAACTGCTGTTTCTTATCACAATAATGCTATGGCTCTAATGGAGTCACAACCTAAATATAGAGTTAATTACTATGATGTTTGTGACCTTTCGTCAAATGAAGCATCATCGATAACAATAGTGATTCGGAGTCGGATAATGGACAATGTGACTTAATAAATGAGACCGATGACATACTTCTTTACGTGAACCACAATGTTCCCCACTATACCGGTCACAACATGCCCTTTGGAAAATTTGCTCAAGAAATCGAATGACTGGCAAACAACGTACCAATAAAGTTGCTCGGAAACTTCTTTGACATAATATGGGAACATTTGCATGGAGAAGCAAGACAAGTAGCTTGTAGACATAGTGCTCGTGATCATTTTGACCTCTTCGAAATATTAAGACACTATTTCGACAACCCTCCTAGAATCAATCCTACCAGAAATCAACCCAATACGAGACCAAATGATTTTTCGGGTTACGACGAGACAAGCGCAGATCAAACAAATGGTGTTGCTGAGAGACAGCAGAACCCCAAATTTGTTCACAAAATAACTAAAAACATTAATAGCAATGAGCATAACAGAACAGTTGAAAGAGGAAACCATATGGATCATTGGCTTGCTGCCATGGTACCAGTTTTTGCATCAACGTCAGAAAAAAAGGAAAAAATCCCAGGACTTAGAGCATCAAAGACTCGTGGCATGCAGGATGCAGGTCGGGAGCAAGGAGAGCCTAGAGCCAACAAGGTCATTCTGAAATTCAGCATGATATCCGAATGTAATTCACCCAACACCTTTCAACACTGTCATGAACTTAGGCCAGCAGAAATAACTGAAGAAATCGCACAGGTATCGACAGTTAAAACAACAAAAAAACTAAGGGCGAAATCGCATTTAGAGAAGATATACTTGTGCGAAAAGTACGAAGTATATGAGGGAGAAACATGTACGATACAACCTCCAGGAACTCCAGTTACTAATCATAAAATAAACCGATCCATATTAGTAAAACCTAAAGCGACTTAAAAGGCTTGCCTAACAGCAATGAACACGTATGTTTCCACGGCCGTCATGGCATCATCGACTGAAGTCGTAACAATGAGATCACATACAATGGATTTATCACTAGAACCCCAACTCACCACTTGTACGATAACATATTCACATGCAACAATAAGTACTTTGATAAATCCAGAAGAAACATGTGAAGCATGCAAGAATATACATAAGCCTGATAGAACATAAGTAAACTGTTGCAAAGTACAACATGAAATGCACTCGTACAAACTCACGCCCGAGCTTATCATCGAAAAAGATCGAATCATAAAAGACAAAGACGCTATCAAGGGTGTGCATTGTAACCATATAAAGAATATATCGAAAGCGCCAAATAAGAGAAATAAACACAAAAATATAATGTACAAGAAACAAACAATTTGGAGAAAATTCAAGTTCAAAACTTCAATCAGGAACAATATTCCATTAAAACATAAAATCTGTCATATAACAAGTAAAAGGACGATGGAAATTAGGGAGCATTCCAACCCCTTGAATGACAAGCATAAAAAAATTCAAACTTCGAATAAAATTTATCTAAATCAACCGAATAAGAGACTATGCATGGAACTAACTGAGCAAGGTAAACGAGATCCATGCATACATAGAAACTTTAAATATAGAAGAAAACTCGGAACATCTGACGATACTCTTGAACATCATGAATTTGATAAACGGCTCTAAAATCAAAATCACGTACCAACATGGACTTATCACAAATCAAATACAATAACATTCTTATGCATGCGAAACCTAACCTTCAACTCATAATCGCTTTCACAATAAGCTTTAGAAATCAGCAGCATAAATACTCCTTACCCTCAACCAATAATACACATACTCAATAACATTCTGAAATAATATCAGTAGAACCTAATATGAATAATACCACTAACGATGATTTAATTAAAACCCAAAACACCAAAACGAACATTGTCACCTTTAGCATCTAGAAGGACTAAACCACATAAACAACAAAAAACTAACTAGTCTAAAAAGAACAAGATTTTTACTAACAGCACACTTTGTACATAGGAACAACACAACTAACTGGGCAATGCTAACCTAACAATCGATATATTAACATAACTTATAAGAAGAACCAAAAAGTACCCAAAGAACAATTGAACGATCAAGGACCCAGCACCACAGTGATCTAGTTACCATACAACCACGGAATCACCAAACAACCACAAGATTACAAGTTAACTTAAATAAATCGGACAATACTAGAAATAAAAAAAAAACAAGGTTATTTTATACCCTACCATAAATCGGAACTGACATAGAAAAGGATGGATTCTTTTTTTTAGGCACTTCGCGGAATTCAGATCAATGATGTATTATGAGACTGTAGGGGACAAAAAAGCAGAGATTGTCTTTTGGATATGTGCAATATTTCAATATCCAAGACGCGGAAAAAGCAATTCATGGATACAACCCGGACTACAAGGCGATCTATGCGGAATCAAGGAAAAGTTCCAAATATAACATAAGAAACAGTACCAATAGAGCTTTATCACCTACATGAGCAAACTTGCAAAAAGCAAGTCGCATGGGACCATAACACCAGAAAAATAACAAAGGACACCAAAATAACACAACGTGACCAAAAAGGAAGGAAAACGAACCTAGACCCAAAAGAACCATTAGATGAAAGCACCAAGAAAACCAAAATAGGAAATACAACTTCCGAAGAAGACATGAACCAAGATAACCAACACTCCGCAGCAAAATATGCGACACTATAAAAAAAAATGATGAAAAAATGAACCTAACATGAATGTAGATTGAACCCAAATAGGATCAATAAAACAATCACACCACTTACACGTGCAATATAAAACATGACCCAAATCAAACACAATAACATGCGACCCGTGAAATCGAAAATACCAATGTACAACAAGCTCGTGTACCAAAAAGGACCTAATTTTCTTCTCTACTTTCTACTCTTTTCCATTTTATTCAATTCTATACCTACTTTATTTAACATGCTCCATACCATAATGGACCCAACTAACGAACATACCTTACCTCCTTTCAGAATGGACCAAAAGTACAGAATCACCTCTGTCAAATCATCGATGGACCAAGTAAAAGTAGTGATCGTTGAATACCAACCACCTAACGCCGTGGAACACATTACGGCATACGTCAAAACATTCGGGACCAGTAACAAGATTCATTTAAACGTTCGACGAGAAGGACCAAACAAAGAAATAGGAGTATTAACTATAGAGTACATGGACCAAGATAGTGCCAACGGAATTATACTAAAATATAATTATCAAGAAAGCCAGAACCAACAATCAGACAGCTCATCAGTGAGCGACGATAACTCAACCGATGATACGGACACTTCTTCGAAAGAACAAGGACCTATTTCTCTGCATCCGCCAAATGCAGACCCTTTGAGCGAAATAACACTAGACCAACTAAATAGACCAGAGCCAAACCGAGTCCATGTACATTTCCAAGGAAGTGTGGAGGCAGCAAGACAATTATTTAAAGTCATTGGACCATGCACAATTACCACGGAAAGTCAAGGACCAAATGACCGCATACTAAAAATAGAATACCAGATTAATATTCATGCTAAAAGAGCCATGAAGGTCCCAAAACACGTGCAAAAAACAATCAACGAATCGATCAGCGAACAAACCACACAAAAAGGACCACGCACGAATAAAGGAAGACCCAGCACCGAACCAGTAATGATGCCAGCTTTAATAACCGGACGTTAAGATGACACGGAGAGGAAGAGATTATGTGTCCTAATATCCATAGGAAAGCCGCAAGAAGTATATGAAGAGTACTTCATGGAGTTCGGACCCTTGGACCACATCGTACGGGTAGTTATGAAAGGCCAGGAAGACAACCATCGATTCCTAAGGTACATGGGCTGTGTGCAGTATTTTAACGAAAACGATACTGCCGCTGCAATGGACAACTGTCCAAGAGAATACCGTCCAAGATGGGCAACAGTGAGACAATTTAGCAAGACCATGAGTAAACACAGAGAAAACCATGAACCATGTGGCATGGCTGTAGATACAAGGAATAAACTGAACCACCATAGGATATGCAAGAAACAAATGGACAAGATATACAAAGTACACTACCTATGCGGGAGTTGGTTGCGACATGAAGAATGGGACCAACACATAACAGAGTGCAACTACAACCTACATTTTTCCTGCGGGAGATACATTCAAAGAACCAAATGGGACCAACACCTGGAAAGCTGTAACTACAGGGATTTTTAGCGCAACTCCGAAAACCACAGACCACAAATCACAAGAAGAACAAACGGAAGAAGCACAAGATTTAATCAGCCTCGGTAGCATACGTATATCAGAAGAAGAAATCGCGAGAGAACCATCGCCAAGCATATTAGACATGGACCACATAGACTTCGAGAACTTCGATAATATTAGTTTTTAAGTGACTTTTAAAAATATTGGACCAATACCTTTTTATATCTTAAAATTTATTCTTTTTTTTAATATAATATACATACACTAAATTGTTAGACCACATTTATTGTTATGGACCTGGACCACCTTAATTTTAGAACCATACATATCATTATCATAAATGACAATGCAGTGTGCATGGAACCCAAAAGCAATAACAGATACTGCCAAAACAATATTGTAACCAAGAACCAAACCACGGTATACGTAAGTAAGCTTTCATCTTAATCTCTCAAAACACTCGTAGTATCCATTCTGAGCAGTACAAAGATTTGATGACTTGGTTAAGCTTCAAAAAAGGAAGGAAGTGCAACACATCCCAACCCAAAACCCTACCAAAAGAGAACAAAAAAAATAATAATAATAATAAAAAATCACAATAAAGGTACAGAGTATCTTACACCTGGTAATGAAGAACAAGCAATAATCGCTCAATTTCATTAGCCTACACACAAATAGAGGCTACAATTTCGGATTTCGACGGTCTGAATCTTTCGGCGGCATCTACAAAATGTCGACCGGACCATTCGGCGGCGAAAAACGAATTGACCAAACCAAAAACAGGAGTTTGAACCACGTCAGACCGAATCTTGCGGCGGCATCTACAAAATGTTGACCGGACCATTTGGTGATTAAGGGCGAACCTATGTTCAATAATTTTTTTTATATATTGCAGTAGTTGTTGACACCTCAAGAATTCTTGACCAAACATCCACCAAAAACCAACATACGCAAAAAAATTCTTTTCTTTTCTGTGCCAAAGCCAAGTTAAATCAAAACAAACCATGGACCCGCGCCGACTGGCAGACATTGATATGTTACTCTAAAGCGATACTTGACATTCATCAGGGACGACGAATATTTTTAAGTAGAGGGAGATGTTAAGTGACGAAAATGGTGTGTTTAATTTCTTAGACCAAGAGTACATAATCAAACAATTCCTACACACACAAGTTTTCGGCACTTAATTTCAATGCATGAGTCGAGGTCACAAGAATATCTTGTGTCACCCGACTCAGGATTTCAAGCTCTACCTTCCATTAACGCGCGATCGGCATACGTGCGCTACTCCGTAGATCTCTTGTAGTTACTAAGCCATAAGAAACTGTAGGAGCGAAACGAGGCGACAATCGTCGTGACGTCACGGAGGAGAGGGGAGGTGATGAGCGGGGGTGGACGCTGCAGCGTGGACGCTGCAACTAAGCCATGTTTTCACGGCCAGTCATGTTTAGGCCAAACTTGGAGTACCCACGCGCCTCATAGATAATAGACACGGAATTTAACAGGCGTCCATATTGTAATTTTTAAGCCCTTTTATCGCTGTACTTTACAAGAGAATAAAAAGTATAAAGAATAAGGTAAGAGTCTTGATTTGATTTGTTTTAATCATAAGAATAATAAGTAGGAACAAAAGATTTAATCGCCTCACGTACACAAAGGCCCGGGCCTGTACAGGACGGCTGGAATTAGATCTTTCTCCCCCCCGGCTTAAGTATTAAAAAATATTGCGTTAAGAAACGTTTGACGTTACTTAACAATTCAATTTATTTTTAATTTTAAGGTAATTAGGTCCCCTTAATGAGCATGGTGCTCTTCTCGCTACATTAGCGCCAACGTAAATTATAAATAATTACTTTTCAAAATACCCGGGTAAAAAAGATTCCTATATGATCACATATGGGCATTACTCCGATTCCTTTGACATTTGATTAACAAAATTTATTAAAATTAATTAGCAAGAACATTTATAATTTTCGAAATCTGAATTCTTGAATAATCATAAAATTCCATTTTATTCGTGTACACATTTTTTAAAGTTGTCCTTTCTATTTTAATCGCTTATTAAGATATAAAATTAATTGTAAAGCGACATTTTGATTTGTAACAACAGTAATTTCACACATGTCTATATGCATAACTTATCGAGTGTTGACCACAAGACAACAAATAAAACAGGAAATTGTGGCCGGTTATGAACATTGTGTGCCTTAAAGCTCTAATCTCGTGGTATAAGTTTTCTGTGATGATTTATAAAAAAAAACTGCAGCGTTGCATCAGCGACATGAAAACGGGGGACAATTTTTACAATGTGATCACTATTATGCATAAAAATATATAATCCTTTTGTTAAAGTTATTAAATTCTTTGAACTCTGTTATGTAACTATAATTTTTTTCATATTTTTTACGATTAATGTGCGGCTGGGAGAGATTTTTATATTAAAAAAAGTAAGAATATGACACGTCATATAACCAACATAATGCAAATATATTAGTACAGAATTTATAATTTCACACATTAGACGATTAAATGATTGCTTAATACGTAATTAAATGTACCTAAAGTATTTGATACTTAAAAAGTTTTATTAATAATTTATTTTACTTGTAATACCAAAATTGAGATCAGGGACACGAATGTTAAAGGTTCCGGAAAAATGCTCATATAATCATATCTGATTAATCATATATGATCATATATCTTTTGTATCTAAATCTTATTTACCCGGGTAGGAAAATACGATGACTAATTTTGAGGTAGTTCTAAAACTGTAAATACCTTTTCATAATGGCAACATTTTGGAAAAAGTATTAGCTTGTTAACAGCTCCATTTCAGTTCTAATATTTATCATTAATCACATATAAGAAAATGTATAATTTTTGAAAAATGAAAATAATGCAACAGATTGTAAACCTGCTCTTGATTTATAAATGTCGTTTAAAATCACTCTAACTTGACGTTGACAAATCATCTTCTGACTGTTTCGAACATCTTTGTTCAAATCATTTTCGATTTCCTTGGAATCATTTAAACTTAATGTTTGTCTGTTTTTCATACGATTTAACTGCTTATATTTATAAATCGTTCTTTGTGAGTTGACTTTTTCCACAATACTCTGAATGATTTTACCAGTTTTCTAAAAAAATAATTATATTACAGTTTATAATAAAATATACAAATTATATTATTCAAGGAATAGAAAATAAAATTACCGGTTTCAATTCTTTCTTTTCGCACAAACTTTCTTAATTGGACTCACTTAAAGTTAATTTTTTGGGACTATTAATTTCTTCGTTTTATTCAATGCTCTCGTTTTAGCATCATCTTCTGACTCTATATTATGGCATAAAGAAAAAATTTTAAAATATTAATGTATAGAAACCAATTATCATTATAGAATTTAAATGATTTATCATAAACTAACCTCCTAGACATACTAAATAGGCTGCATAAACTTCTGATTCATCATCTTTGTCAGTAAAAGAACATTTTTATCTTTGGGTTTCCATAAAACGTAGTAGTTGTGTTGTTTTTCAAAATCAAATAAAAATTTCAGTCAATGATGCATCAAACTATATTTCTCCGAGTCCAGAAATACCTTCATCACCCTCTTCTAAGGGCTCTTTATGGCCTTCTTTACCGCCATCGCCAGAGCCTGCATATTCACTACGGCATCAGCGGCAGCACCAGCCACTGGCAGCAAGCGACGGGTTGTACAGCGATGTATGTGTCATCGAGCAGCAAATGAGCGAGCGAGAGAGCGAGCGAGACAGAGATCCGATACAAGTAGGTGCCGGAGCTACTGCGGCGTCCCCCTGGTAATAGGTTCGTCATAGCTGAGGAGAGCGAGCAATATGTACGAAAGTTTAACGTGACAGGTAGTCAATTTTTACTTTGTGTAAACGATCCACCGTCAGAACGTATAAATCCTGTTATTTGGTTAGAGGCGGTTATGCGCGACATTCATGCTTATTTATGCTCACTTACTTCGTCCGAAAATTACTTGATAGGGGTATGTGTGTGTAAATTTTATTTACGAAGACTTGTGGGAATTAATCAGTAATTTGACTCAAAGTAACGAGCATTTTCAAATTGATAATACTTTTGTTTTACAAGCGGTTTTTATAGATATGCCGGTAGGATCCGGTGCACGTAGAAAAAGAAATTTAAATATCGATAGTGTTAAAAAGTCATCGATTGTAGCCATTCAAAATGACGATATTTTGTGTTTACCCCGTGCACTCGTAGTAGGTGAAGCTCACATCACGTTAAAGACTCACGATACGGAGGAAATAAAAAATACTTGGCGCGTCATTCGTGATGGTCGTAGAAAAATGCAAAAGGAGAGGGCGGAGCAACTCATGCGCGATGTTAGTGTTATAATACTCGACGGAGGTTGCGGAACGCGAGATAAAAAAATTTCAAGATTTTTTTTACCCAACGGTATAGCAATTGTTGTTTACGATAAAATAATTTTGGAAGTGGTGAGCCGGCTTTCTTTGACGGGCGCGACGATTTAATGACGGCTGATATCGAGATTCATGGAAATATTAACCTTCTTTATGATTCTGAAGCGCGCCACTTTGACACAATATTAAATTTAACTGGGATAGCGAAAACAAAATTTTTTTGCATCTTTTGCAACAAACGCTACTATCACGTTGATCAACACGTATGTAAGCAAATTTGTCCTTACTGTTTCGTTTCACCTACATGTAAACTCGAAAGTATAAATACAATTAAATGCGATTCATGCAACCGAGATTTATTAATAAGACTTGTTATGAAAACCACAAAAGAGACGGTTCTTACGAAAAAAAAATAATATAAAATTATGTGATGTTTTGAAAATGTGTAGAAAATGTTGCAAGTTGACGCATTGTAATCGCGGAAAGCACGAATGCGGTGTTTTTTGTGTAGATTTTGTGGAAAACGTCACAGAGTTAACGATATATGTTATATGCGACCGATAAATGACGATGACGGTAGAAAAAAAACTGCGCAGAATCAGCCACCAGCTCTAAAAAATACCTGTTTATATTTTACGATTTCGAGACACGCTAGGATACTGCTTATCGAAATCACAGAACGACAAAAGTGCACATACCTAATCTCTGCGTAGCGCAGCAAGTGTGTACCGATTGTCTAGATTCGGACGATATGACACAATGGTGCAATACTTGTGGGATTAGTGAATATATTTTTCGAAGGGACCGGTAAAAGAATTAATAGAAATTTGCATTCGTGAAAAGTCGTCATTTGAACAAATAATATGTATAGCGCAAAACGCACGCGGTTTTGACGTACAAATTAATTTTAAAAGAGTTAACAGAGCAATCGAGCTATGTTTTACCGAGTGTTATTCTTAACGGTCAAAATATCATTACGATGAAACTCGGGCAAACAAAGTTTATAGATAGTTTAAGCTATTTTCACATGAAGTTGCGCGCTACCGAGCACTTTTGATTTACCTGTTAGCATTAGAAAAGGTTATTTTCCGCATCTATTTAATAAGTTTGAAAATCAACATTACGTAGACCAACTACCCGCGGCCAAATTTTACGCACCATATTCAATATCAGATCGCGATAGAGATACATTTTACGCTTGGTACAATGAGAATGCACCTCATTATATTTTCGACTTTGAACGAGAGATTCTTATGTATTGCCGCTCTGACGTTGAGATCTTGAGACGCGCATGTTTGGCTTTTAGAAAAATATTTCTCTCTGTCGGAGATACAGATCCTTTTGTACATGCAACCACGATCGCATCAGCTTGTTCACACGTATTTAGAAAAAAAAATTTATTACCCAATGGCATAGGTATAATTCCACCAAACGGCTATAGACGTACCGACAGGCACTCATCGAATGGTTATTACAGTGCGAGCGTGATATAGGTCGAGAAATAATACACGCGGGAAGAGCACGAGAGTTTAGGTTAAGCGACGAATTTTTAGTAAACGGGTATTTACACCCAGAAGCTGCAATTCACGCTCACGACAAGGGTACAGTTTTCGAGTTCCAAGGCTGCTACACGCACGGATGTCCAAAATGTTTTAAAAATAATCGCGATAAAATTGCAATGTATGGTCGCTCTTTAAACGAATCTTACGAGAACACACGTGACAAATCGCTCGAATAAAGTCTCTTGGTTACGAAACGCGTGAAATTTGGGAGTGTGAATTCGAACGCATAAAAATGGAAAATCCAGAAATTTTTCGTTACGTATCAAATCATCCGCTTATCAGTAAAGTTACTTTAAATCCGCGCGACGCATTTTACGATGGGAGGACAGAAAATATCGTCACTTATTACAAAGCTAAAGAAGGCCAAAAATTTAAGTATACAGACATTTGTTCACTGTATCCTTACGTGTGTAAAAGAGGCCAGTTTCCGCTCGGACATCCATGCATTCTCGTTGGCACGGAGAGTGAAGAACTGACGGGCGGTAAAAACAACTATTTAGCGCGCATAGAGGGCCTCGTAAAATGTAAAATTTTGCCTCCGCGTAAATTATTTCTACCTTTATTACCTATAAAAATACATAATCGACTATTATTCGCACTGTGTCGTTCTTGCTGTGAAGAAATGCGTCAAGAAGACTGTAACCACGAAGAGATTCATGAGCGCGAGTTCACTGGCACATGAGTGGCCGACGAGTTGAGAAAAGCCATTGAACTTGGATACAAAATCACTGAAATATATATAATTTGGCAGTATCGGATGACGCCCTTCGATCCGCGCACGGATGAAGGAGGCTTGTTTGCCGGTTACGTAAACTTATTTTTGAAAATAAAGCAGCAAGCGAGCGCCTGGCCGTCTTGGTGTGAGAATAAGACTAGTAAAATTCAATATTTGCAAGAGTATGAACGAGACGAGGGCATCAAGTTAGAGCGCGAAAAGATAGGAAAAATGCAGGCTTGCGTTCCGTTGCAAAACTCTGCTTAACCCTTAGCGGTCACACCTCAGCCAGGCCACATAGCGGCCACATGGGGTAACTCATTACCCCACGCTGAAAAACCTAGTTGTACAAGACATATGGGTGTTTTAACACTTGTAACCGATTGTTTCATGTTTGTTGAAGTGTTCTTCAATATTTCTAATGATTTTTATCGGTCAATTTATAGATGGCGTTCTAAAAACTGCTCAAATGTTTTAAATGTTTTAGACCTCCAATTTCACTTTTTCTGAGCCTGGGGTAACTAGATACCCCGTGTGGCCGCTAAGGGTTAAACTCTTTTTGGGGTAAATTTGTTTAGCGTAGTAATTTGAAACAAACTGGAATAATAAATACGCGAAAAGATCTTCTTAAACTCCTAGTAGACCCTGAAAAAGAAGTATTCGATGTAATGCCCGTAAGTGATGAAGTTTTGTATATTAATTGGCAGTTTAGAGAGGAGACATTAACACCCACCCCGCATACAAACGTCGTTATTGCCGCGTATACTACTGCACAGGCTCGTCTCAAAGTATATAGTTTTTGAGAAGTTTGAGAGAATTCTTTACTATGACACTGATTTGTGTGTAACGAGGATGCTGCAAACGAATACAGACCCCCTCTCGGCTCTTTATTAGGTGATATGACGGATGAGTTAAAAAGTTACGGGGAAGGAACGTACATTCATACGTTTCTATCCGGCGGCTTAAAATTTTACGCATTTCGAGCACTCACCCCCTCTACGGGTGCTACTATAGAGTGTTGCCAAATTAAAGGAATAAGTTTAAATTTTATGAATTCTAAAAAAATAAATTTTGAAAGTATTAAAGTTCTTCTCGATCGTACATTTTACGATGAAAAGAAAGAAAATGTAATCATACCGTGCAATGACGAGGTTGAAGAAGAAAAAAAAGAAAGTGCAAACAATATTAAAATAAAATTTAAAGCTATAAGACGTATGCCTACTCATGACGTTGTAACGCGCGATGAAACGAAAACGTGTTGCATTGTTTTGAAAAAAGGACGATACGTTTCGCAAAATTTGTCTTTACCTTTTGGCTACAAGCACTAAATAATTATGTTGCTATTATGTAAAATGTTTAATAAAATTATGAAAATAAATTTATTCTAATCAAATATTTTTTTTTTTTTTACATGTATGTATCATATGTACGTATCTGCATAATATAACATATGCACGTGCTCGTATAAGCTTAGCCCCACGCAGGCGTGTGCGCACGTATAAGGTTCTCAGTGTGCGTGCACGCAGTACTAGCTTATAGACCGCGGTGATGAGCTTATCCACGCGGAACGTGTGTGCGCGCGCGCGTAAGAAGCTAATATACGCGCGCCCGTGGCGTGCCGCACCACCTCCGCGGTGGTCACCTATACCCCTCTCCCACTTTCTCCTTTTTAAGCTCTTTTTATCATCCTTCACGCTCAATCGTTATAAAAATTCGTCAACATTGCTTTTTTTTATCAGTTACGAGGATGGATACGCGCTGAAAACATCCGTTTACTTGTTGCGTGTGCGGACCTACGGGTTGCGATAAAACATTATTTGTAAAAAGATTTCTTGCTCACTTGACGGCGGGGGCGACGGCAGGCAGGATTTGTGACGCAAGCTTTGATCGTATACTGTTTTACTACGCAGAGTGGCAAGAGACGTACCGAACGGAGCTCAGACCTGGCGGCGGCGCCGCCGCCGTCACCGCGACCGTCGCCGTAGTACCCATGCCGGAGCTCGAATTACGAGAGGGGCTCCCGCAGCCGGATGACTACTCGCACGATAATGAGAAAAAAAACTGCTTATTCTCGACGATCTAATGCGCGAGTCATCGAGCAACATAATTCTCGATTTATTTACGCAAGGTAGTCATCACAAAAATATAAGCGTTATCATTATTACGCAAAATATTTTTCATAAGGGAAAATCGCAACGCGACATAAGTTTGAACACAAAATCTATGGTGATTTTTAAAAATCCGCGCGACCGTGTACAAATTCAACATCTTGCGCGACAAGTATATCCCGAGGATCTTTTTATTTTGCAAGAAGCTTATCTCGATGCGACTAGAAATCCTCACTCTTATTTGTTTCTCGATCTTTTGCAGGCTGCTCTCGATGAGTTTCACGTGCGTACTTGTATATTTCCGGACGACGAGTTGCACTACGTATACGTGCCAAATATTTGAAATTTCGATGAGAGAGGCGAAGCAATTATAAAAAGAACGAAACCTCTATGCATCAGTCTATCAGTGACAATGGCTGAGACAACATCGAAGTATCGCCCGAGTAAACGCGGAGATCCGCTACCCTGTAATCATTGTACGAAGAAAAACGCGCTACTTTTGTTTGTTCTGAGGCACTGTGCTAACGGTGAACTGCGAAAAGCCCTGCTTCGATCGGCCGATAAAGCTACGATAAAGTGTGTATGTGAGTGTGTTTTGAACGTTTTGCACGGCGTTGTCGAACTTAAAGAGTCACAAAAAAGCGTTTGAGCAGCCACAGACACGTTCTACGTAAATTGGTACATAATAAGAAAAGTACAAAATCGCGCGATAGTGTAGTAGGTTGGCAAAAAAGAAAACGAATTTTACTGCAAAACGGTGGTGGATTTTTACCTCTGTTACTAGCACCTATAGTTGGTACACTTAATTCAAATTTATTCGGCGGTAATTCACAGTGATTAGTGGATGTGGGGGAGGGAGAATGGATCGAGCGCGTAAGATGATTCTTGTGCCCGAAGAGTCGCTCGAACGAATGAATAGCGGAGCGGCACCTACGAGGCCACCAGTGCACGAGCCGCTGCCGCCGCCGACACCTCAGTCAGTCTCGACTTGCACGAATGAAAATTCCATTATTTTCAAGTTTTACGGCGGTATTTATTTTTTTAAGAGAAGGAACCTATCAGCTAGCGTGATTCGGAGCGCGAGATAGATGACTCGACGACGCGCTTACCCCGCTCACTCAAGAAGATATACTAGAAAGCGTGCCTAAGACTTACGAGCGAAAAGCAAAACTTTTACTTTGGCGCTAGAAATCTTCAGCGCCAGAACGAATAAAGTGGGATAATGCCGGAGTGGTTACAATAGACGGGAGAAAGATCGAACGATCAAATATCATTGAGTTGCTCAATGATGCTGTTAAAAAGAAGCAAAAAAATAAGAAAACGGATGGGGAGGCAGGGCTGGGCGAGGATGACGCACCCATCGGGCGTGCTGAATTCGTGAAATTAATCAAAACATCGGATACTCCGAACAATTTAATAGGAAATCTGGAAATTTTTAAAATCGCTCAGAGATTAACAGCACCTTTAAATACCGTTAAACGCCGCTTAATTAAAACAGATTTATACAGAGACCCAATCGTATCACCCGCGTTGACGAGGACCGCTGCAAAGAAAAACTGTCTTAGATTGGACATATAAAATGAATTATGAAAAGCAATATTACGATCTCTTGCACGAGGCGGGATACGCGGGCGCGCGAAATCTCATACGTGTCATCAAAAAGGGTAAATCTCTGACTAACGAACAAGAGAAAAAAAGAATCTATCAATGGTTGAGTAATCAAGACGCTTACTCTCTTCATCGACTCGTACGTTGAAAATTTCCTAGATTATGCTATAACGTTACAAATATCGACGATTTATGGGAATGCGATTTGCTACAATTAACTACAATAAAAGAATATAACGACGACTACTGTTACCTTCTAGTCGTCGTCGACGTACTCAGTAAATTTTCGTGGGTTTCATACGTTGCTTCCGGTGCACGGGCAGTAGGTAAAGAAGCTGTACGCGCGGGTATTAATGTTTTTGACGACGTCGGAAACAGCGGTGACAATTTCAAGGAAGCAGTAAAGTATCCAGCAAAAGAGTCCGGCAAAAATTTAAAGAGAAAAGCCGTCAATAAAATCGCTGATATGATGAAGGGGTCCAGTTATAAATCGAGAGCTGTTAAGCGCAGGCGGCAGTCAAGAAACACACGTGTATCGGGTAGCATCGGCACTCCGCGCAAAAAGCGTAAACAAAATAACAAAAAACGCGACACCGCTGTTAAAAGAAGTAGAGTGCAAACAACGAGAATAAAGAGAAAGAAGCCGACTTCTACTACTTTTAGAAATATAACCGATATTTTTGGACCAAAGTAATTTTCATCACGTTCGCAAAAATGGCTTTTTTACACACTCATTCGACGGAATGTATGATGAGTGAACTGAATCTCTTTACTCTTCCGGCAACTTAGACATCGATAGAAAGCAGTGCTTACTTGAATTACAAGCCTGTGTCGTCACTCAGCGAGGAGGGGGATGCACCATTGGAATTTGTAGTGCCAAGCGCAAGCGAGCATTATATAGATCTAGCGCACACTATGCTTTACATTCAGACACAAATCATACCCGTTGATACGGACGCTGAAAATGCTAAAGTTGCACCAGTTAATAATTTTTTTCATTCCATGTTTAATCAGATTGACGTATTTTTCAATCAAAAACTCGTTTCACCACCAAATATCGCGTACCCCTACAGGGCCTACATAGAGTCACTACTCAACTATTCTCCCGCAGCTAACGAGTCGCATTTGACGTCTAGTTTATGGTACGAGGATACGGAAGACGCTTTCGAAGCTGCGCCGAATGCTGCAGCCCCGCAAGTCGTGAACAAAGGCGCTAAGAATCGTCAATATTTTACGCGCAATGGCCGCGTGTGTGACATGCAATCATTCTCGCATCTCGACCTGCTGAATCAAGATAAAATGTTAATTAACGGTGTAGAAATGAGAATTCGCTTAGTAAGAAGCAAGGACGCGTTTTGCTTAATGGATGTTTCCGATGACGGTAAGTTCAAAGTATATATAAAAGAAGCAACACTCATCGTTCGCAGAGTTAAAATCAGCCCGGGGGTCTTACTCGGCCACGCCAATGCATTAGCAAAAACCACAGCCAAATAGCCAATCACACGTGTAGAGGTAAAATCATTCACACTTCACGCGGGTATTCTCGGCGATGCAATTGAAAAATTGCATCGCCCGTGTCATACTCGGGCAGTTACCGAAAAGAATAATCATTGGTTTTGTCGACAATAGAGCGTTTCACGGAAATCGGAGATTTAATCCATTTAATTTTCAAACTTTTTCAATTAATTATCTCTCTCTGTATGTCGACGGTGTACAAATTCCGAATAAATCTCTACAGTCACGATTTACAGGGCACTCTGAACTACATATAGACGCCTTTCAAACACTTTTTACCGGCACTGGCATGCATTTTCTCAACGATGGAATCAGAATTAATCGTTATAATTATTCAAGAGGTAATTCCCTTACTGCTTTTGATCTCACGCCTGATTTATCGGCTCACTGTGCCACGCACTGGAATCTCGTGCGCTCGGGTAGTGTTCGCATAGAGGTGGGTTTTGAGCAGGTGCTCGCATCGACCATAAACTGTATTGATTATGCTGAGTACGATAATGTTTTGGAGATTGACTCGAACAAGCAAATCATAACTGATTTCAATGCGTAAGACTTTAACGACTTTGACGACGACGACGACGACGAAAAAACTGGTAAGGACATGAGTATATTAGGCCTAAAACAAAGCACAATCAGATCAGTTTCTCGCACAGTAGTCGTAGCTAATACACACACCTCTCAAAAGCTTAGAATGGATTACGTTATCGACATACAGGGATTTCGCGATGCATATAGAAACTTCTTACCGAAAGAAGTTGCAGCGATATCACTACAAAATCGCGTCATCGGACACTGGATAGTATGTGCACCATGCGGTTTTAACGATTTACCTACGGACGTGCGTCAAACTTACAATTATTGTTCGCTCGATGTGCACGGTCTACAGTGGTTTGAAGGCGAAGTTTCTCTTCGCTAATTACGACTTCACTTACACAACATAGCGAGGGATGCACGCAGCATATATGTACGAGGGAGTGAAAAAGCCATGTATCTGGAATCAGTGATGACACGCCGCATTATAAATGTCGAGCATTACGATGCACCGAGTTTTCAACATCTCGAGCAGGCGTTTCCAGCTGTGTTGATGTGTATAACACATAGCGCGCAAAAATTTGAGAATAAAAAAGATTTTTGCGCAATGCACGAGGCTTATCAGATCAGAAAGTGGTTTTACATGCTTCTTTCAAAAGATACGCTCAGCCAGTCCGTTGTACATAGCGAGGTCTTCTACGGTACACTGCTAAAATACCATCGACAGCAGAGAGTGAAACACCTACGATTCGCGGAAGAGGGAGGACAGGACGTAGTCGACGGAGCGATAGAAGAAGACGGTAAGATGAGACGAATGATAAAAATATTCTCAAAGAATTGAATGCTTTCGTGCAATATTACGCTATTCGCAAAGACGAAATTGAAAGTAGAGTGAAAACGAGTATGGAAATGTTAATTTTTAATATGGACACACTGAATATTGTATTAATAGAATTATTTGCTTATTGTTTACCTTTAATTTCAACAAATTTGCCCGAAATTATGTTTTCTATGTAAAATATCTTTATAAAAAGAACTTGTACACTATAAAAATAAAATAAAAGCTAAAATTGTAAAACAAAGAAACAACTCATTTTACCTCAACCATAACCATTTACTTTTTCCCTTTATTTTTAACACATTTATTTATTTAACTTATTTATTTATTTGATTTAGTTATTTATTAATTTAATTTATTTTACATGTTAAATGTTAAGTATGAATGCATTTATTAGCGTGAATTGTAAGAGTGTTATATGAATGAGTGTGTTTTTATTTTTTTTTTCGTGATATATTTACGTACAATTTTTCGTAAATTGTGTATATGTATTCCTTTTATTTTTATCGTATTATGTTATCTTTATTATATTTATTTTATGTATTGACGAAGCGTGTTCTGTGATGTGCCATTTGACTATGACTAGTTCATTATATTTAGATTTTATAAACTGACGAACTGTTACAGCGAATAATGTTATTTTTTATATAAGAAACGCAATAATCGAACGTTAAATGTGAGATAACAAATGTATAATGCTGACTGAGATTTTAATTATTATAACTATACACGTACATGCAATTGTAATAATTTTCGTCATTGATGAATAAACAGTATATTTATCTATCTATCTATTCATCTCTCTCTCTCTCTCTCTCTCTCACTCTTTCTCTCTCTCTCTTTCTCTCTCTCTATCTCTCTCTCTCTCTCTCTTTCTCTCTCTCTCTCTCTCTCTCTCTCTTCGACTTTCTCTCTGCTCCCACCTACACTCAAGAATCCCGTCTTGCTACAGCAGTCGGGCCTAGGTAGAGGGGAGCGCCGATTGGCGCCTGGCTTATATATATATATATATATAGAATAGCCGTCTCGCTACTCCAACATTGCGGATTGAGATGCGCGTTATGTTTACGTAAATAAACAATAAAAACATTTTATTGTTTATCTACCACTAAATACAATTAATATTATTAAGTCCGCGGGCAATTACTTTAAGTTCTACGGTTTTTTAATTGAATGTTTATGTAAACAAACAATTAAAAAACTATTAATGTCACATTAATTATTTGTTTACACGCCCCCCATATACGCGCCGGGTGATGACGTCACGACGTCTCGCCCGACGCGTATATATACTACTTAATCAGAAACTTTATTATTACTTAAACTTTAACTTCAACTTTAACTTTAACTTTAAAAATTTTGTAAATATATTCAACTTTGTACTATATTAATTTTATATTAACTTATACTTTATTATCTATACGTAACTTATAAACTATAAACTACCGATTTATTCAACTATCCCATTGTTAAGCGTTTGAATGTATACATACATGTGCTGTTCATAATTGCATCATCATTATCTCTGTTCTCTGTCTACACTATAAAGTCTCGGACAGTTAAATAAAACAGAGAAAAAACACAAGAATAACATTAATTACTACCTATATCTATAAATATGAGGAACAAGGCGTTGTTCCTTATGCTTTTTGCCATATAGATATAGTAGATAATGTTATTCTTGTGTTTTTCTCCGTTCCTTTGTTAAATGACCTGGCCATATATGCTTAATCCTGTCATTTTCGTTATTTATTTTCCATAAATCAACGATTTGTTACATCGTTCATTATTCCACCTTATTAAAGATGTTGTGAGGAACGATATATATGCTTATATACATACGCTTTTATGTAATGCTACTGTTTTAAATATTGTAGTAACCCCAGTAAACAACAGCTGACTTTAAGACGGCTTTGCAATACAAAAAGATTACTTTAAGACAACTTTTGTTTACGGGGGCCCTGCTAATACATTTTTATGTTGTCAACTGTACTGAATTTTAAAACGAGAAAACGTTAAAATTAATATTTGTTTTATTTTTCAAGAATGTATGTATATACGATATAACAATTATTTATATTAAGTAATATTAGTTATTGTGAGGAAACAAGAAGATCATTAACATTGTTAGAATACTAAAAGTTATTACTGAAAAATAACCTATAAGAGATTTGCAGTACATTTGTAAGATGAAAAGGTACAAAAGAAATTTGTCTGTTGGAGATGAAGCAATTACAAAAAGAAACAGCTCAAAGATACAAAGCTGTCATTAATGAAGTACAAAATTTTGATGAGGTAAAAGGAGCACATTAATTTACTACAAATGAAATTCTGAATAGATAAATACAGTACAATAAATTGTTATTAAATGAATGCTTTATTTACAGATAGAAAGAAGTGAAAGTTTACTCGAAGATGTTACGGAAGCTTCTTATATGGATCAGGATATTTTATGTGCAGAAAACAATGATAACATTACGGTTTGTATAAATAAAATTTATATAATTATTATATAAAATTATGTAATATTCTTTCATTTATACAATTAACGTCTATGACGAATCCGCGGATCTTTATTTATTTTTTGTTATGTGCGTGGGTGTACGAAAGAGTGGAGGCGCGAAAATCGAATCGCGTAATTTTCAGAATTTTTTATTCATAATCGGTACTCGGACACATTTCACTTCGCTGATGACGAATCCGCGGATCTTTTTTTATTTTTTTTGTGCCCGTGGGTGTACGAAAACGTGGAGGTGCGAAGGCCAAATCTCGTAATTTTCATAATTTTTTATTCATAAGCGATGCTCGGAGACATTTGACGTCACTGAAGACGAATCCGTAGATTATTTTTTTTTTTTGTGAGCGTGGGTGTACGAAAGAGTGGAGGCGCGAAAGTCGAATCGCGTAATTTTCAGATACTTTTTATGAAATTCGGCACTCGGGCATATTAAATACATACAAAAAACAGCTAATGATATTTTCTTTGTTTGACCCCCTTTGCTCTTGTCAACTTTTGTCTCAACTTTTTTTCGATACCACGCTTAGGAACGGAGAAATTTAAATTAATCTCAGTTTTGTCTTAATATTATATGATATATATATAAATTGTTTATGTATAGATTTATTAAGAATAAAATTTAGTTTATGTTAATTTATTTGAAATAATAGTCGGTTTTGATTAGTTCCCCACAAGGGATGCCAATTTATTACAGTCCAATTACGTTCTGCTGTGCGGGTTCTAAGTCACAAACAAATATTTTTATTTATTTCGTGGAACTGATCTACGCTCGCGAGCTTGAATAATATATGGACAGGTATACACAATTTAGGAAATTTAGGTGCGGAGATTAAAATGGCCCACCCTGTATATTGTGACGGACTTAAGCCGTTCTTCTACTCCAACGTAGGAGAGTTCGTTTTCCAGTTGTGTTTTTGTTACACGCGGTTCGCGTACGGACCCGAAGAAGTGCGCGAGAAACAACCTCTTCCGGAATTCCCCCTGATAGTTACGCTCCTGCAGCCGCCGAGGTCGGAGCTGCAGAAGTGTAACTGTGCTTTGGGTTTTGGTATGCTAACTCGAACCAGCAGGAGGGCGCGTTAGCTCTCCGCCGGGCAAGCAGTCAAAACCCCGAGAAAGGCACCAGCGCGCTTTTCTCGGGTAAAACCCTGAAGACGTAGTCTCGGGCAGCGCGTTGGCCGCACCGAGCTATGCCTTTTATGAAATTCGTTAGCGCGTTTCCCCCTCCAGTGACTACTGAAGGACGTCCGGCGCACCCGAATAATAGGTGGTGGCGGGGAAAAATGAGTTATAATTATTAGTGTGAAACTGGGTTTTTTATTGAGGGTAAAAGTACAATTAAAGAGGAGTGGAGTTGCGATAGAGGGAAGCGAAAGAGAGAGATTACACGCGGTAGATAGGCGAGGATTCGCCACATCACCGTGTGTTCACCACAAGAAGCGGCCCGAGTTAACCCTAGTATCCCGAGCGCGAGGCCTGCTCGCTGGCTAGCCACGGCTTGAGAGGTCAGAGAAAACTCAGTGCTTCCTCGGCTGTGCGTCGCCTATATATACCCGAGCCCACTCTCTCCATCTCTCTCGCTCCCGTCCTCCTTCTCACGATATTCGCGAATCCCCACTCTTCCAATATTCGCGAATTCGTTGCTCCTCGCTGAACACGCTTTCGTATGTCTGCGCGCTCGTGTGTGTATATGCACACGCGCGCGTTCTTAGCCATTACGTTGGCCCCGCCGTATCATCTTAGTTAACAAATATAAAACCGAATCATTTACGCAATAATTAAATAATTAATTAAATGATTTCTTATAAAAAAACTAACTTTTAATTAATACTACGTTTTTTTATATCCTAAATGTATTAACTAATTTATTTTGCTTATAATAATTACTAATGTTAATATCATATTAACATTAACAATAATAATTAATGGTACCGTTCTTGATAATAAGGGTATAGGTACAGGCCGTCTCAATATATATATATATATATATATATATATATATATATATATATATATATATATATATATATATATTACAGATTATAATATTATATATATGTTACAGATAATATTTCTATCGATTCAGGGAACGATAAAAGAAATATTAGAATATTTTATAATAAAAATTATTCACAAAATGCTCATACATCAGAATGTAAGTATTGATAAAAATGTTAATTAATACAACAAATATTAGTACTCACACACGACTGTATAGTCATACATGGACAGGTATACACAAATATGCTGTATCAAATTTGCTGTATCCAAATCAATAAGTTTTAACAGTGCTATTGACTACGACTACGTCATATCTATGACTGTTGATAAATTTATTATCAAGGCAATATATGGCTTCCGCTATGATTCGCAGCACTCTATTTTAATAATATTTATTTAACCAAATCACTACATTTTAACAGTTTCGCAACTGTTATTTCAATTGTGACTAATTAATGCAGTATGAAGGTAATATATGGCTGACGCTATTATTAGCAGCGCTCTGTTCGAATAATATTTGGTATAACCAAATTAATAAGTTTTAATAGTATTATTGTAGTTATCATTTCTATAATTGTTAATATTATATTAACATATTTATATAATAATGGTATTATCATGAAAATATATGGCTGCCGCTATGATTAACAGCGCTCTGTTTTAATAATATTTTTTTAACCGAATTACTATGTTTTAACAGTTTTGCGACTGTCATTTCAACGGTGACTGATTAATTCAGTATCAAGATAATACATGGCTACCGCTATTATTAGCAGCGCTCTGTTCGAATAATATTTGGCATAACCAAATTAATAAGTTTTAATAGTATTATTGTAGTCATCATTTCTATAATTGTTGATTAATGTATTATCATGAAAATATATGGCTGCCGCTATGATTAGCAGCGCTCTGTTCGAATAATATTTGCTATAACAAAATCAATAATTGTTAACATTGTTATTGTAGTCATCACTTCTATGATTGTTCATGGAAGTATTATAATGAAAATATATGGCTGCTGCTATGATTAGCAGCGCTCTATTTTACTACTATTGATTTTTACCAAATTACTAAGTTTTAACAGTTTTGCTGCCGTCATTGAAATGGTGACTAATTAATGTTTTATCAAGACAATATATGGCTGCCGCTATTATTAGCAGCGGTCTGTTCGAATAATATTTGCAGCCATTATTTCTAGGAATGCTGATAATTGTATTATCAAAAAATATACGACTGCCCCTACGATTAGCAGCGCTCTGTTTTAATAATACCGCCGTTATTTCTATAATTTCTAATTAACCCTCCTGTGCACAACGACAAGATATCTCGTCAAAACAAAGTTGGTCAAATCGAGATATCTCATCATGATATTTATAGCTAATATCGGCCATAAATTTTGACTGGTACATTTTTAGAGTACCTACGACCACGCAAATTAAAATTAAAAACTTGCTCTTTATGATAAGCTTGGTTGGAATTCTGATTTTTACATATTTCTTCTTGAAAAAATAGATCAACTATACATTTTGCGGAAATGTAAAAAAAATATATGTACCCGAGAACAACAAAGTCGGGTAAATGCTTACGCAGGAGGGTTAATTTATCATAAAAAAAGTATATGGTTACCGCTATAATTAACAGCCGTCTGTTTTAATATCATTCGTTTTAATCAAAAAGTTTTAACAGCACTATTGCAACTATGATTTCAATTATTAATGATAAATGTATTATTAAGATCATATACTGCTGCTATAATTCATATCACCCTTATTAGGTTTCAAAGTAGTTATCCCCTGAAATCAAAAGCCTTCAGAAACTTCTGAAATTTTCAGCAAAATCAATTTTTATCTCAAAGAATATCCTTGTAAAATTTCAGATCGCTGTACTGTATAGATTTTGAGTTATAATCATCCAAAGTTCACTCATTTTGGGTCTTTTTCAATAAATTGCGGCGACTTCAAAAGAAAAACAACGAATATGAGCTCATTTCAGCTCTAGTAATTGGCAGAGTCTCGAGAAATGTCTGAAAACGCGGGAAAAATTAGATGAAACTCTGACAAAGCATATATTTTAATTTCTAGAAGCTGGTCCATACAGTTATGAAATAATATTAATCCAAAGATTGTAAATCTTATTTTTGATCATAATTACGTGAGTCAAAAAATTATGTTTCCTTTGTAATTTATATAATTTTGATTTTAATTGCATTAAATCAACATAAACATAATTCTTTTGTGCTATTCTTATTTTACATGTAAAGAAATTCATGTACATTGAAATTTTTATTTTTCAGTTTTGTTTTAACTCACATAATTGGGGAATAACTACCTTAAGTAAGCTGCCGCTACTATATTGACTATTAATTAATATTTATAGTATTTCATGAAAAACAATATTTTTAGTGTAAATTTGACTTTTAATTTTATTATTTTTCTTTTTTTTTCTCAGTCCGTAGTATTGCATTTTCATTTATTAAAACTATTAAATATTTTTTATGTATCGCTCGGGATAAAACTACATATAATTGACCATGACTAAATACTGGAGATGGAAAATAAATCCCAACTTTTTTGAATGATTGTCCCTGAGCCTTATTAATTGTCATAGCGTGGACAAGTCTAATAGGAAATTCCCTTCTTGTCATGAAAAATGGTACTGGTAAAATTATATCTAATTTTTCATTATTAGCATCTTCTGCCGTGTCATTGCTTATATATACACGTTCTGGTTAATTTATTATTGATAAAATTTTATTATTAATTTCTAAAACATTTTTAAATAATTTTTAGGCGCCAAAATAATGTTCTCATAATATTCATAATTATTTGGATCGATGTTGGTTCCATAAATTTCCTCGATTATATTTCCATTTGATAACATTTCTTCTGAAACGTTAATTACTTAATTTTCTTTTTCAAACGTGTTTGAAAATTTTCCAACACCTATATGTAAAAGCCACTTTTTCAATTCTTTATCAGTTTCATTTACACGTTTATTTTCTTTCCAATACATAGTTTTAAAATTGTACCGTATATAACTTCTTTTTATGCAGTTTCCAACTATTTGTGTTCTATTTCCATGTTTAACAATTGGCAATGTTTGTCGAAAATCTCCAGACACAATAACGATTTTCCCACCAAAAATATTGTTGTTTTCGCATATATCTTTAAACATACGATCTACTGCTTCAAAAGCATGTTTAGAAGTCATTGTTATTTCGTCCCAAATTATAACTTGAACAAGCTTCGTCATCTGACCACTATTACTATTTGGAGTTATATTACACGTACTTTGTTCGTTAACATTGTAACGGGGCAAATTAGCCCATTACAACATAACACTCGCGCGGCTGATAGACAGCCGAAGCGAGGCAGCTAGCCCACGCCCGCGAGCGAGGATGCGAACAGTCAGCGAGGCGTCGGGAGACGCAGCACTCGCACACACACATACATGCACACAAGCGGGCAGAAGTAGCCGCGCGCGGCCTACGAATTTCGGCGACGCGGCATCCGAGCGTGCCGCTAGAGAGAAAGAGTGAAAGAGAATAGGAGAGGGGAGCAAGGAGCCGACTGCCGAAGGGACGCGCGAGGCGCGAAAGAGAGGAGAGAGAGATTCGTCTACCGGTCGTCACCGAGGCCGGCCGAGGTCGCGAATCTACGCGCAGGGGAGAATGAGAGCCGCGAGCGCGGAAGCAGCCAGCCCGGGAAAGCCGAACGAGAGTGAGGCGCGCTAGCCTACCAGCACCTGTAAGCGGGCCGATGCGAGGCGCCGCAGCTGGGGAACCGCGAGGCGAATTTGTCCGTAAGTGTGGAGAGATGATTGGCGGACGAGTGAGTACATATTAATTATAGTATGCGAATGCCGCCGAACCCGAGCCGCGATGGGCCGACATGTTCGGCAAGCTTATCTTTTCTCTCTCTAAACTCTCGATCTCCAAGCCGAGGCGAACCACGGCCAAAAGGTCGCACGGCTATAGCGATGCGCGAGTCCAGCAAATGAGCCGGCGAGTTCCGGAGTAAATTATTTGTTCGAGTCGCGAGGCGACTACGCGCTTTCCCGTTTCCGCGATGAGCCAGTACGGCTACCTTTCTTGTAAATCATTGTAAATATTAGTTTTAAGTATCTTAGAAATAAATAAGTATCTATTAGATTATTAAATATCATTTTGTTGTCACCCGAAATTATTTCGAGTCCTTCATTACTCTTGCATGCTATCCTTGCTTATATTGCCTTCGGACTCGTGGACCCCGCCACTCTCCGCGATCAAACAAACTGAGCCTAGCCGGAGCCCACTCATTTCTGTGCGCGAGCAACTCTCGACCCCTCCGTAGCAAGAGGGGCGGAAAACGCAATGTTATTCAAAAAGAAATCAGTTTTCGCCCGGAAGCGAGAGATGTTCGTCATAGATGACGCCCAACGTGTAAAATAAATTATAAATAATTATAAAATCGAACAGTAAACTCATTTTAGAGTTAGGGCGGCTGTCCGTCCTAGATAGCGCCCAACAGTTAGAGGATAAAACTGTTTAAAAATATGTTTTAATAAAACAGATTTCGTGTTATGAAAATAATGGTGACAACGGAAGTTAAAAATAACCGTAATTATGCAAGTAAGACTTAGCATTAAGGTATTCAGAATAATTGCTAGAATAAGACGATGAAGATTATTATGTGCATAGATTTTGTCTGATTATAAAGTCAGGAAAGATGTAAAATCAAAAGGAAAAAACAAAAAGAATATTTTATATTAACGCCATTGCAGGCATATGAAATAAAATTTTAAAAGCAACGAGCCCGAGTTTACAGTATTTCTGGCCTACGCAGACTAATACATGCCTATAGCAAGGTTAAGTAAAGTCACGCGACAGGCTGGCTTAACTCAAATTGAAAACAAAGGCTACAGAGCCGATCCGACGGCACAAGCCGTACTCAAGGAATGTCACCGAGTATGAAATAAAATAAATGGCAACACAGCCAACACCGAGTAAATGAGAATTTGAGCGTAAATCGCAAAAATATTTCAACGAAATTCCTTGACTAAAGCAAAAGCAAAGAAAGGAAAATGACTTCATTTTTAGACTTAGGTTGCGTACGATTTGTCAATCGTTGCTGACGAGTAATATTTCCTATGATTCCTAGATAAGGGAAATGAATATAAAAATTAAACTGAGATGACTAGACTCATAGTAAAAAATACGTGCAGGGCTATACATGCGTTTTTTGTTTCTTTCAAAAAAATATAATAATACTCTGTCGGAATTAAGAGACAGACATAAAGCAGAAAAACCATAAATTTTTCTGCAGGATTGCTCAGTCACTTAAATAGAAAATTTAACAATTTAACAATTTTAAACATAAATAAAAATTTTGGATGCTCGTTCCGAAGTTGAACAATTTAAATAAGTATACTTAAATAATAGGCTACCACAATTTTTTTGTGCTCAAGCGCAAATAAAAACAAAAAAATACGGGCCGACAAGTAAAAAGAAATTTTTTTTTTTTAATCGGGCCGAGAGGTTAATTATAATTTTTTAATACGCCTAAAAAGTAAATTTTATAATGTCGGACATATAGGACGATATTGTAGAATTAACCCGCGAACAGGTAAACACCTTTTGCGATAGCTTAGACGAGGACGCACTAAAAGCAGTAGCAAAAAAATTAGAATTACTGACTACAGGAAAAATTGGTGACATAACCCAGCGTCTTAAGCGCAGATTACGGGGCAGATATACAGATACGATATTCAAACAAAGCAACATAAAAGATCAGGCGGCAGATAGGAATAGGAGGAAAGAATTACTATCTAAATTTATCACAGAAGTTTTTATCGACGAGGAGGTAATCGCGAGGAAACAGGATAACCGCGAGGTACAAATAGACAATATAGACGATGTACAAATAGACGAGGGAACACGCGTCATAGAACAAAAAAACTCTGAAAAATCAATGCAAGAAAAGACAGGCGAGTTAGGAACAAAATTAGGAGCCATAAAGAAAATGAGTAGTAGATTAACAGAAATTAAGGAGGCACTAGACCCAGCCGCGCAAAAACATAAAGACGAGTTACAGCAGTTAGAAGATAAATTAGTAGACCAAATTCAAGCGTTATCTAGGCATCCGAGAAGCGAGTCGACCAGTACGGACTTAGCGACAGGATACTCGGGAGGCAATGCAAAGCCGAAACTAAAATACATCGAAGTAACTACACCGGACAAAAAGAAAATAGGGGTTCCGGAAACACAGCTACGCGATTGGGCGGTAATAGACCCAACAAATTATATGGGAAGAAAAAATTTATTGAATATAGATGCACCCCCGCCGATATTAGACTGCATGCAGAATAGGCAGGAAGAGCATTTCCCACGACTAGGTAAGCACAGAAATTACGATTTCCCACTACCACCCGCCGCGGAAAATAATAGAGGGCATCCCCGGGACCTAACTAAAATAATAGCTTCATGGAATATATCTTTTAGCGGGAAAGCATCGGAAAAAGTAGAAGATTTTTTAATGCGCGTGAACGAACTAAAAAATGTAGCAGCATTAAGCGATGTGGAGCTATTGCGGGCAGTACCGGCATTACTTAAGCCACCGGCAATAAATACGTATAGAGTCAAAGGGTCGACATGGCACACATGGGCCGATTTCGAACGCGATTTGAGATCTCAATATCGAGATCAATCATATGCAATCAAACTAGAAGACGAAGTGCGATTTCGAACACAGGGGGAAGACGAACCAATGCAAAATTATCTAACCGCGATTAGGTTCATTTATAGTAAGATGGCAGTACAGCCACCAATAAAAAATCAGATAGAAAGAATGTACCTAAATATGCGTAAAGAATTTCATCCCCTCATAGTGGAATATTTAGAATCAGATCTAAATACATTTTAGAAAGAGCGATACAGTTAGGAAACGCATTTGAGGCAAGTAAAGCCACCGCCAAGACCGGGGAAAAGCCTACTGCCCGAGGCACAATATCAGGGACCGCGTTAATTCACAAACACGTAAATAGCGGCTATACACCCGGAAACATCAAATGAAATCGCAAGCTTAATAGCAAAAGAGATAAATAAATTAAAAATCGTTTTAATGAATTTTTGAAAAAATCAAAACAAAACAGACACGCAAAGCGGAAATTCAAACCCACAAATCGGTAACGCTACAAACGACGACACGCGGAAAAATTTTAGTAAACACGAAAATAGCACGAAAAATAACTATAAAAATTACGGAAACGGTTATAACAAAAAAGCATGGCATAATAATAGCAACAAATCACCATACGGCAAGCAAAATCAAGGAGTCGAAAATAGCCGTGACAAAAATAATTATAGCCACGACCGCAACCAAGGTTACAACAAATCGAACAATTATAGAAATAAACAGTATCAAAATAATAACGGGAATTACAATAAAAATAATCAGAATAATAATAACGGCAACGCTAGTACATACACAAATAGAAATAATTTACGTAACTATAATTCGAAACAATATGAAAATTCGAATTATAACAAGAGTAATAATACAACATATAGCGCGCAAAGTAAACAAGACGCGCGGGGAAATTTCCACGAGGCAGCGTAAAGGAGACGATTACGCCGCCTATTAGAAGCCATAAAGTCTCAATCGTACAAAATAATAAACGGGCCGAATACAAACAAAGAGCCGATAAGGCTAGCAAGGCTAAAATACATCTGTCCGAGGTAAAAGCAGACGGCGAACACGAAACGATCATAAACGTGCCGGATACGGACAAACCAGTAGCGTACCCTCGTTAATGGTTAAAAATTAAAATCGGTAAAGAAAAAGTAAAATCGCTTTTAGACTTCAGCCAGAACTATATTAGGACGAGGTTATAAGGAAGTTTTAGAAAAAATAGGCACAAAGATACAGTCGTCAAAGGTGAAGCAAGCTCACATGGCCAATGGGAGTGTAGAGCCGGTGCTAGGAGAAATTCACGTACCGACGGAGATTGCGGGAATCACTAGATTGGCGCCAGTTCTCGTAATCCCATCATTACCATTAGAGTTCATTTTAGGTCTGGACGTAACCCGAGATTTCGGAATGATTATAAACACCAAAAAAGACACGTATTCATTAGCAGACGCGAAAAAACACGTAGAATACGCATTCGATTTATGGGCGGTGGATATAACCGATTACAAAGTTAACGTCGCAAGTTGCGGCATTGCACAAACAAGCGATACAGAAAATAAAATTATAGAAAAATTAATAAACGATATACTACCGCGAACCGAAAACGAAGCCGATCAGAGACTACCCGCGACGGATCTGATCGAGCACGAAATATCATTACTGAGTAGTGCACGACCAGTAAAACAGCGATATTACCCGGAAAAATTGCAAAAGAAAGATATCGTAGAAAAATCACATAGCCCATGGAACAGTCCCGTAGTTATGGTTAAGAAATCAAACGGAGATTACCCGATGTACATAGACTTCAGGGTAGTAAATAAATTATCGGAAAAAGACGCGTATCCGTAGTCATATATGGATGTAATTTTAAATAAACTGAAACGCGCGAAATACATATCAACGTTAGATTTAAGCCCGACGTATCACCAAATTAAATTAAAAAAAATATCACGAAATATAACAGCCTTTACAGTGCCAGGCAAAGGCCATTGGCAGTACAAAAGACTACCAATGGGACTAGCAAACGCAGGGGCATGTTTTCAAAGATTAATCGAAGAAATAATAGGCGATCTCGAGCCGAACGCATACTCTTATCTCGATGATATTGTGCTAATTTCCGAAACTTTTGAAGAGCACGTAGACTTGCTCAAGAAATTACTTATCAGAATCAAAAGCGCGGGACTTACAATAAATCCGGATAAGAGTAAATTTTGCTGCAATGAGGTAAAATACCTAGGATTTATAGTAAACGAACACGGCTTATTGATAGATCCAGAAAAAACGGAAGCAATTCGAAATTACCCCCCACCAAAAACTATTCGACAAGTACGTAGATTTATATGGATGGCTTCTTGGTACAGAAAATTCATAAAAGATTTCGCAAAAATAATCGAGCCGATAAATAGGCTAGTAAGAAAAGACGTTAAATACGTATGGGGAAACGAACAACAAAATGCTTTCGAAATATTAAAAAAATTATTAATCGAAGCTCCACTATTACACCGCCCTGATCCGAATTCGGTATACACTGTCCAAACAGACGCATCTCATCGAAATGGACAAAGAAGCAGACAAAATATAAAAGCAGGAGAAGTCAGACGAGCGGCAAATAGACCAGATCAAGGCAGACCTGCATCAAGAAAAATTAGAGGAAGAAGAAAAGCGGAAGGAACGGATGCACCAGCGCCAGCACCGAGAACATACGCTTCAACGGCCACACCATCAGCGAGCCGTAAGCCCGCAGCAGCTTAGCAGAGGCCATAGACGGGCCGACGAGGAACATTTCGACACATACACCGGCAACGAGCCGAGAGGGCTCGCACGCAGCGACGCATCATCACACCGCAGCGCTGACAACAGAGTCGACAGACCAAGCGCGGCGGTATCGCCAACGCAAGCAGCCCGGACGGGAGGACCCCACCAGCGAGCCGCAGGGGGAAGAGGCTACCAGCACCACTCGCAAGTGAGAAAGGGGACGAGTTTCGACGACCACTTCAATAAAAAGAGGGAGAATCGAACAACCCATCTCAAGAATTTTTGGACAAAATACGGCGCAGCAGACAACTACAGGGAAGAAGAAGAGGAAGAAGAGTTAAGGAAGAATGAAGGTCATCTCGGCGCATAAGCTTAAGTTAGGTGAATTATGAATAATAAGCAAAAAAAAAATGTTAAATATATTATAATCATAGCGTGCGTGATACGATCACGTAATAAAAAAATAAATTTATCAAATTCAAAAATTAAAAAATAAATCGAGCCGATTCGGCAAAAATTATAAAAAACATCGAAATGCGTTACAATTATAAGAGAGAGAGATGAGATAAAATAAGCAATATTGCCAAATTTAGGAAAAAAATATCTCGGTAAAATAAGGATTATTGTTTTAGTTTTTATTAATTATAAGTATTAAGGATAATTTGATAAACGCTGATACATAATGGCAAGGCATTCTAGGGTATGTGTGTGTGAGTGCGCTCTCACCCCGGTTCGAGTTCAAGGGGGGGGGGGGGGGGCACTGTAACGGGGCAAATTAGCCCATTACAACATAACACTCGCTCGGCTGATAGATAGCCGAAGCGAGGCCGCTAGCCCACGCCCGCGAGCGAGGATGCGAATAGCCAGCGAGGCGTCGGGAGACACAGCACTCGCACACACACATACATGCACACAAGCGGGCAGAAGTAGCCGCGCGCAGCCTACAAATTTCGGCGACGCGGCATCCGAGCGTGCCGCTAGAGAGAAAGAGGGAAAGAGAATAGGAGAGGGGAGCAAGGAGCCGACTGCCGAAGGGACGCGCGAGGCGCGAAAGAGAGGAGAGTGAGATTCGTCTACCGTTCGTCACCGAGGCCGGCCGACGTCGCGAATCTACGCGCAGGGGAGAATGAGAGCCGCGAGCGCGGAAGCAGCCAGCCCGGGAAAGCCGAACGAGAGCGAGGCGCGCTAACCTACCAGCATCTGTAAGCGGGCCGATGCGAGGCGCCGCAGCTGGGGAACCGCGAGGCGAATTTGTCCGTAAGTGTGGAGGGATGATTGGCGGACGAGTGAGTACATATTAATTATAGTACGCGAATGCCGCCGAACCCGAGCCGCGATGGGCCGACATGTTCGGCAAGCTTATCTTTTCTCTCTCTAAACTCTCGATCTCCAAGCCGAGGCGAACCACGGCCAAAAGGTCGCACGGCTATAGCGATGCGCGAGTCCGGCAAATGAGCCGGCGAGTTCCGGAGTAAATTATTTGTTCGAGTCGCGAGGCGACTACGCGCTTTCCCGTTTCCGCGATGAGTCAGTACGGCTACCTTTCTTGTAAAGCATTGTAAATATTAGTTTTAAGTATCTTAGAAATAAATAAGTATCTATTAGATTATTAAATATCATTCCGTTGTCACCCGAAATTATTTCGAGTCCTTCATTACTCTTGCATGCTATCCTTGCTTATATATCCTTCGGACTCGTGGGCCCCGCCACTCTCCGCGATCAAACAAACTGAGCCTAGCCGGAGCCCACTCATTTCTGTGCGCGAGCAACTCTCGATCCCTCCGTAGCTAGAGGGGCGGAAAACGCTATGTTATTCAAAAAGAAATCAGTTTCCGCCCGGAGGCGAGAGATGTTCGTCATAACATTAAGTGGCAATTTGAATGTTGTATGTACAGTTTTCCCATCTTCTAATAAATTAGCTGCCATTCCAGTCCAAGCCACTGTCAGATAATTTATTTGATTTAATTTAAAGTATGAAATCAATAAATATGTATGTATCATTTAATTTTTTATTTACAGCATTTATTACCATGTTATAAATAATCTCCCAAAAACCTAAAAAGGTTTGAACTAGGAAAGTATGGCTTCTTTTTTAATTAATTTATTTTTTCCCTAAAATTAACAATAAAGTTTCGTTTTATGTAATATTAAAAACATAACAAGATTGAAGCACTTAATTTTCTAACGAGAATAACAGAATAAAATTGTATTGTACGTACGTACAAAAATTTGTGAAATCTCAAAAAAAAAAAAACTTTTAAAGAGATTTAAACTAAGGAAGTATTGCTACCGTTTATTTAATTCCTCTTTGTTTAAAAAAAGGATATTAAAAACATATATTTATTTAAATAATATGTAAATAACTGTAACAAAAATTTTGAGTTATTTCTACAAAAATTTGCGAAATATCCCAAAAACCTAAAAAGGTTTGAACTACCCTGCCCAGAAAAATCTATTTAATCCTATTTGCAAATAGATAATAAGATTGAATACGAAATTAACGTCGGAAATCCCCCTATTTAGTCTTTTTAAGCAAGCATTGAAATAGGATTGAATAGATTTTTTATTTTAACCGTTAAAACGAATAGGATCAAATAGTTTAAACATTTTCAAATCTGTCGAATATATGATTGAATACGCATATTTCAAATTCCAATAAAAAAATTGTAAAATAGGGTTTAATAGAGATATAACAAACACTAAAATATATCAGATTTAATTGTAGGCCAGTCTAAAAAGGAACAAATAATTGTTCGCAAAGAAAAATTTATAGGTTTAAATCGTTTCAGATATTTTTTGGTTTGAGACATATAGAATTAAATGGGATCATATTATATTTATACAGAAATTGTGAACAATTAATCAATAGGAACAAATAAAGTTTTATCTGATTATATAAGAAATGAGGTTTAATAGGAATGTAAATTAGTCCAAATGAGAAGATTGCTAATATTGAACTATATTGGATTGAATCGTTTCAGATTTTCTGGTTTGTAACATATACGATTAAACAGGATCATGTTATATTTATAGAAAAAATTCGTATGATTTACTAATTGGATCAAATAAAATAGGACCTCAATTTATGAGAAATGAGGTTTAATAGGACAAATCCCGAAATGCAAATTCGTCCAAATGAGAAGATTGCTAATTGAACTATATTGGATTGAATCGTTTCAGGTTTTCCGGTTTGTAACATATAGGATTAAACAGGATCATGTTATATTTACAGAAAAAATGCGTAAGATTTACTAATTGGATCAAATAAAATAGGACCTCAATTTATGAGAAATGAGGTTTAATAGGACAAATCCCGAAATGCAAATAAGTCCAAATGAGAAGATTGCTAATTGAACTATATTGGATTGAATCGTTTCAGATTTTCCGGTTTGTAACATATAGGATTAAACAGGATCATGTTATATTTATAGAAAAAATGCGTACGATTTACTAATTGGATCAAATAAAATAGGACCTCAATTTATGAGAAATCAGGTTTAATAGGACAAATCCCGAAATGCAAATTAGTCCAAATCAGAACATTACTGATTGATCTGTATAGGAATAAATAGTTTCAAACTTTTTCGATTCGTGGTATATAGAATTAAATGGGATCATATTATATTTATACAGATATTCGTGAAAATTCATCAATAGGATCAAATAAAGTTTTATCTGATTATATAAGAAATGAGGTTTAATAGGACAAATCCCGAAATGTAAATTAGTCTAAATGAGGAGATTGCTAATTGAACTATATTGGATTAAATCGTTTCACAATTTGTTGGGTTATGACATATAGGATTAAACAGGATTACTAACTAATTGTAGCACTTATTACACTTTACTAATTGTATCAAATAAAGTTTCACCTTATTTTATAGGAAATGGGGTTTAATAGGATAAATCCTTAAATTCAAATGAGTCTAAATCAGGTGATTACTGAACTATAGGGGATTGAATCCTTTCAAGATTTTCTGGTTTGTGGCATACAGGATTAAACAGGATCATATTGTATTTTACCAGGCATTCTTAAAAAGTTTTTGATATGATTATGTCAAATTATATCCGATTTTTAATTAAATGTGACACGAAAGTCGAATAATTACAATAAATATCTGAATGTTATTTTAGAACATATTTATATTAAAAATCAATTTTTTTACATTATATTTAAATAGTGTCTATTTTACATATTTTAATACATAATTAATAAAATAAAAAATATGCATAAATTCTTCTTCGAAGATTTTTTCATTTTTATTATAAATGTAAATTAAAAAAATGTAGATACTTGCAGAAAGTACTTGCATATGTTAGTAATAAAGTGTAAAGTTTTATTTATTAAAATTTTTTGTTGAAGCTATAGTTCCTCTTAATTCCCAGCACTGAAATAAAAAATTATAATATTTTTAATTACTATAAAACAATATACATTATTATATTATATAGAGAGAGTGGAACGCGAGTACAATGAACAAAAATTTTATCAATTTGGTTATCTTTCCAACATTCAATTTTTTTGCACATGAAAATATCGAAATAGAAATGGAAAATTCGATATACCTACCGCGATTTGATATCTCGCGTTGGATTTTAATATATAAATTAATTGACCGCAATAACTAAAATAACTGACCAGTGACCACTGTCACCGCTCGGTAAAACGAACACACCCATAAAATAAAAATATAGAATGTTGAAAGTGTCGAAAGTATAAATTCAGAAAAATAGAAGTGTTGAAAGTATAAATTCATAAAGATTCATAAAGATTTATAAAGATGATTTTAACATAAAATGGGACAAACACATTGAACAGGGTTTACAAAAAACAAAATATCTAGTTATTATTTTTTCCAAAATATCTATGATAATGCAATTCAAAACATTAATGATTGTTTATTATGCATTTTTCCACAGCTATGTCAACTAGGACATAATTGCTTGGGGGGAGCATATAAAAACAATATCTATTTGTTACAAAGTCTGCAAAATAGAATTTTAAAAATTATAAGTAAGAACACATTCATATCTCAAAAATTTGTTCAATTATTTTATAGTTCTGCATGTGATTGAATCGACACTTTTATATTTCTGAATTTATATTTTCAACACTTATCTTTCTGAATTTTTACTTTCGGCACTTTTATCTTTCTGAATTTATACTTTCGACATTTTTATTTTCTGAATTTATACTTTCAACACTTTTATCTTTATGAATTTATACTTTCAACATTTTTAAGTTTCTGTATTTTTATTTTTGACACTTTTGAGTCTTTGTATTTTCACTTTCGATACTATTCATTTTCTAAATTTTCATTTTCGTAATTTTCAACTTTTTGCATTTTTATTTTCTATAATTCTACTTTTGATACTTTGGACTTTCTGAATTTTCGTTTTTGTAATTTTCAACTTTCTATAGTTTAGAATTTCCATTGTCGAAACTTTCTACTTTCTACACTCCTGACTTAGGTCACTTTACACATTCGAAATTTTTAACACCCCCCCAAAATTTAGTTAGCTTGCACAAAAGTTGAAATAACGACAACAATTAAACTTTATAATCATAAGCTTTTTAAATAATAAATATTGAATTTTTAATCATAATTCTAAACTATACATTATTGAAAATAGCTACAATTACCAGTTTATCCCCTTTTGCTGGAAAAACTCTCTTTAAGTCAGGCGCTGTTTGACACAGGTTGAATGGTGAAACTATTGCTCGTTTAGTGTCAATTGAGTCTTTCAGTGTTTGCTCATCATCTGAAACAAAAAAATTAATTAAAATATAAATCCATACATCTATAATAAATACATAACATCAAAACTAATAAATATTAAAATTAATTGTGTTGCTATGGCTGGGGTATAAAATTAAAAAATATTCTTTCAGTTGTGTATATTTACCATTGACAATGATTACAATTCCTTGGCAACGTTCTTCATTGACACTCATCCAATACTTCATACTTTTTTTGTTTTTCGACCAATCAAAGTTTTCAATGTTAGACGTTGCCGTCACTTCTTGTTTATTGGCAAATTTGCCATTTCTTATGGTATGCACCAATGCAAACATTTCAACCCTGAGAATTATTCAATAATATGAATTATATAATTTTTAAATGCTATATTCTACTTATAAAAACTTCTCCTCATAAAACTAATCTAAATGAACATTTTTCAATAATTTTTTAACCTATTTCGTCTTGCGATTTATAATTAAAAACATTATATTTTGATTACGAAAAAATTTAACTTCATTATTTTCTTGACTATGAAGCATCATCAGACATGTAAGTTAGTAAATAAAACATGATGAAATTGAAATCTTCATCGGAAAACGTTTTATGGCGTCTTTCTTAGTAACAATAACATTTTTCTTACTAGATATAATAAATAGAATAACTTAACGTACGACGGACGCACATATAAATAAAAAAATTAACCTGTCATTTATATCCACCTATATTAATTTTAATCTAATTTTACTAAGGAAGTTGCATCATCAAAGTAAGATAAAGCTAATAATAAAGAAGAACAAAAACATGCATTAAACAAAGATTGTAGAATAGACTTATGTAAAAATGCACATAATCGTGCATCAAAAGCTTGAATCAAACCAAATAATTTCAGTAATTTATTTATTTATTTATTTATTTATTTATTTATTTAACCAGAGTAATACATCGTAATACATGTTGTAGTTAATCTCCAGATATATTAATTATATCTGGAGTAACCCACATCCTATAGAGGTAGTCAGAGCTACCTGTACATAGGTCCGGTGTGTATAATAACTTAATAATTAACTTACAATCTAAGTAAAACTAAAAACTAACTTAAAACCTAAGTGTCCAAGTACATATTTGTCTTGGATAAAGTAACAGTGACTTGTTGATGTTTATAATATATTCGTACTTATCCATTTTTTTAATTTTTTCTTATTATAAATCTTTGATATGTCTAGTATTTTAAGATTTATATTAATTGTTGGTAAGCAGTTATAAACTTGTATTGCTCTAATGTGATTACTCTTATCACTTACAGCTTTTGAACATTTTGGTGGTATAATAAGTTTATTTCTGGTTTTGCTTTTAGACGTTAAGTATAAATTCTTGAGTTCATTATAATAATACGATACACATTCATAAGCAAAAATTTGTTTTAAATTTAATGGGTTGTCCTGATTGAAACTATTTTTATTAACAATTTTTAGGATTCTATTCTGAGTCTTTTGAAGTAACTCCAGATTGTTTCTGTATGCACCACCCCAAGCTATATTTCCATAAGTAATTATACTATGAAAAAATGCATTGTATATTATCTTAAGTGTATCAGATTGCATGTATTTTGACATTTTGTAAAGTATAAATAATATATATTTTGTTTTCTTTATTATATATTCAATATGTCTGTCCCATTTTAGATTGTAATCAAATACAATACCTAGATATTTACAATATTCTACCCTACAAATTTTAGTACCCTGTATTTTTATGTTCATATCTTTAGGAACACTATCACAGTAATTGCCAAATGTTATGTAGGTTGTTTTATTTATATTTAAAGATAGTTTGTTCAGAGCTAACCAATTAGCTATATCATCCAAGTACTTATTCATTTTATTTTCAACTTTTTCCCAGGTATCATCAGATGCTATAATTGCTGTATCATCAGCATATGAGATAGTGCTGTCAGTTCTATTTATTAATAAATCATTAACGTAAATTATGAATAGAAGTGGTCCTAGTATAGTACCCTGGGGAACACCTGTGTCTATTGTTTCATATTGACTTTCTGTTATTCCAATTCTAACTTTTTGTCTCCTATTGCTTAGATAATTCATTATTAGTTTATGTGCTTTACCTCTTATACCATAATTATATAATTTATCTAATAAGATAGAATGGTTTACAGTATCAAACGCCTTAGCTAAGTCTAGGAATGTGTTTGCTATTGGTTTGCTTTTGTCTAAATTGCTATATATTTCTTTCGTTATATAACTAAGAGCATCTTTAGTACCTTTATTTTTTACAAATCCATATTGATTGTGAGTTAATAGTTTAAATTTATCAAAAAATTCTTGTAATCTTACAAAAACAATTTTTTCTAGAACTTTTGCTATATTTGAGATTAAGGATATGGGCCTATAATTTGATATTTCCATTTTGTTTCCAGCTTTAAAGATAGGTACTACCTCAGCTGTTTTCAATGATTCAGGCCATATTGATTTTTCTAGACATATATTAAATATATGAGTTAATGCATTTACGATTAGATTTGATAGTATTTTCAAAGCTTTTGTTGGGATTTTATCAACACCGCCATTTTTTAATTTCATATTTTCAATTATTTGTAAAATTTCAAAATTATTAGTTGGTTTTATAAAAATAGAGTTGCAATTCATGGGGGGTAGTTTTAATATCTTACCCTGCGGAATATTAATTTTATTACTTAAATTCATTCCTATTTTGCAAAAATATGAGTTCATTTGATTGGCAATTTTTGTAGGGTCATCTATTATTTCATCGTTATTCGTTATTATTTTATTAATTGTATTATTATTTTGCGATTTAGTACCCAGTTTACTTTTTATATGTTTCAATAGTTGTTTGGAATTATTGCTACTTTTTATTATTAAATTTCTTTCATGCTTAGTTTTAGCTTCTTTAATAATTTTATCAAGACTCTTTGTGTAATTCCTATATTCTAATTTTATTCTTTCGTTATTAGGTTCATTACGCATTTTGACATATAATTGTCCTTTTCTTTCACATGAGATCATAATAGCTTTAGTGATCCAATCCTTTCTTGGTTTATTCTTATTATTTTTTCCATTTTTGAACACATATTTAGATTTTTCTAAACAGTCTTGTATTTCAGTTATTAAAGTTGTTGTAGCTTCTTCAGGATCATGCATTGATTCAATTATATTCCAATTTTTCATAGCAGCTACTCTGCGTAGTTTAATGTAATCATACTTATAGCAAATATTTTCTTTATTTAATGTTTGTGAATTGTTTATTTTTATAAATAATGGATAATGATCTGTAAATGGTATTAAAAGTTTGAAGGATGTGGTGTCTAGAGATGTGGTTTTTATATATATGTTATCAATGCATGTGCCTTCTCCACTATTATCATTTGGTCTAGTTGTATATATAAACCCAGGGTAAAAACCTTTTTCAAGCATATTATTTAAAAGTTCCTGACTGTTATGATCTTCTTTCATAATGTCAATGTTAAAATCACCAATAATTAAATGATTTTTTATATTTTTTTTGCCGTTCATATATGATTTTAAGTTGGAAATGAGTTCAGTACATGATAGATTATGACATCTATATAATGTTGATATTTCAAGAGAAATACCTCTATTTAGTGTTATTCTTGTATTTAATATTTTCAATTTACCAATTTCAATTGTTTCGGTTATTTCTGTTACGCAATCTTTTATATATACAACTACTCCATCATTTTGATTTATTTTGCTATTATTATAATATAAATTATAACCTTGTATAGCAAAATATTGACAGTTATGTAAGCACCATGTTTCTGAGCATACAATTATATAAGGTTTGATCCTCAAGCTCTTAATAAAAATTTCTAATTTTGTATAGTTAGCATTTAGACTTCTAATATTAACATACAGTATAAGGCTGTCTTTTATATTCAAATTTTCATTAAGAGTTTTTAGATCAAGATATGATATTTCCTCTTGAATTACTTCTTTTTGGAATTCTTCTATGAGATTTAGATGTTGCTCCATTATTTACTTTTATTTCTGCTTGTGCTTGGGCGTGTTAATGATAGTATACTAGCGCTGAGTGGTGCATTCTTGCTGAGCGTTGCATTTTTGCTGAGTATTGCACTCTTCATTCTTGGTTTAGTTGAGTTCATTGTCGTAGTGTTTTTTTTTGTAATTTTCTACATTACCCATGTATCTTGGTATAGTAGGATTCATAGGATAATCTGTCATACTTATGTATCTATTAAGTTTTTTCTTAAATATTGTACATTTTTCCGTATCATTAACTACATGGTTAACCTCTAAATTTGTTTTATATTTAGTATTGCTATAAAAACAATTGATACATACTTTATTGGACAGGTTATCACATTGTGAAGATATGTGTGTTCCAGCACAATTTATGCAACAAAGCTCATTTTCACAGTTACGAGGATTATGCCCAAATCTTCCACACTTATTGCAGGGCTTGATATTTATTAAATCCCAGACTCTGCAACTTTGATAACCAATAAAAATTTTATTTTGGTTGTCTCTTATACGTTTGTATAAATCTCTTGGTACTTCTATTATTAGGCTTAACTTGTTAGTAGTCGTAATTTCATTTATGTGTAATATCTTACATTTGTCTTGATATTCACTAAAATTTCTTCGATTTATATCATTTTCGAGTTCATCTTGGTTCATTTGTGTGGGATCCACTCCAACTATTTTCATCTTTGGCGATTCAATTTTTTCATACACAACATTATAATTATTAGATAACTTTTTTGTTAAAACATCAAAAGTAGTTTTAGCACTTCTTTCGTCCAAGCTTTTAATCAATAATTCATTATCATTAATTGATTTCACATATTTAGTTTGAATATTTTTATCATCTATTAAATAATTGCACACTTTTTTTGAAAAATCTTTAGGATTTTTGTCTTTTTTTTATTTTCTACAATTATTGCTGGAACTCTTTTCTTTTTATTTACTGATTTATTAATTAATACCTCAGCATATGTTTTTTGGTTTAGTTGCACTTTTTCAAATTCATCTTCATTCTTCTCTTTTTTCAATAATCTTTTTAACAAAGTATTCTTGTCCATTAATTCACTATTTAATTGTTTAAGTAATTGATTTTCGATATTAATATTTTCTAGTTCAGAATTTTCTGACAGTAACGTGGCATCTAGTTTTTCATTCGTTCCAGATTTTTGTGTATTTTCAGATATAACATTTAATTCATTTAAGATTTTGTGCTTTATTTTCTCTTCTTTTGCACTTTTTATCTGAGCAATTAAAATTCTAGCATTTTCATCTAATTTTATTTTATTCTCTTTTAAGGTTAGAACAAGCTCCACGTGTGCAGGACAAACCACAAGTGCTTTCCCTACGTATATTTTGTCTTTATATTTGTCAAAGTCACTTTTATGATAAATATTATCACAAACTACACAAATCACTGTTGTAACTTTATTTTTTGGATGGCATGTATATGCTGGTTCTGAGTGTATATCAGGAGGTTCGGGAGGTAGTCCACCTCCTCCCGACGCCATGATGACATATATGAATTTTTAAGAAATATTTATAAGATAATGAAAAAACGTGCAATCGATTGAAATTTTGACGGGGAAACTTCACGATGTCATTGTTTCTTTGTTTCACGGGGAATATATTTTATAACGAAACTAAACTATTATTATGAATACTAATATGAAATGAAGGTTGATAAATTTATAAAAATAACGTGCATACGATGGATGAAAAACTTAATTTTGTAAGAAAATATTTTCAGTAATTTTTTACGATGTATAGAATTTGTTTTGCTTACCTTGAGAAAAAGAAAAATATGTAACGAAATTCTATTTCTGGAAACGTCTTATAGGAGGCACGATGCTTTTATTTCGAGCTGGTACGAAAGGCGGGAATTTATGCTTTACGCAAATCGGCGTCTTGCGACATCATCACCGACAAAGAAAAGGCCGCGTCTATATCATTGCTCTTGAGTCCGCTCCATGCGTTGCGCGCCGTGCTTTGTACGCCGCCAGTCCGTCACACATTGTATCGGAGCTGTGATTGGCTATACTTCCAAAATACTTGTCCAATCGCTGGATACGTCACGTAGGGGAGGGCGGGCAGTTTGGGCAGTGGGGCATTTTAGGTAGTTAAATTATTTTAAATACTGTGGTTTTTTGAAATACAATTTTTTTATATATATACTGGTTAGAATTTAGCTAGAAAGAAATCATTGTAATAAAGCATACAAGCATACAAAATAATGTATTTTTCATAGATGAATTCTTTAACTTTTATTTTATTTTTGTTTGTTTATATCAATTACTTTACAGTAAATAAAAAAATCAATATTTCAAAATTGAGTATAGTTTGGGGCAAAATTTATGCAGTACGGCGGGGCATTTTGGGCACACAAGTTTCCTCAAATGCACATCGCTAAATTTGTATATTATAAAAATATTTATTATTACACTTCATCAATATAACTTATTAGTTTAATAACATTTTTAACACTGTTCAAAACATTATTTTGTTCTAAGAACTATTTTTTTTTCTTGTTATTGCTAGCATTTTGGGGTTAGAATTTGACATGTACTCATAACTATATTTAGGAATAAATTACATATTTCATGTTTGGCCAAAAATGTCAAACAATCTTTTAATACACATAAATAAAATTGACCAAATTGCCCCGCCACCCTAGTGGAAATGGCAACTGTGAAAAACTGTGAAAAAAAATGTGAGAAAGCGTGAAAAACTGTGAAAATACACATACTTTTGGAACATTTGTTACAAACAAATTAGCATATTTTTTCACAGTTTTTCATAGTTTTTCACAGTTTCTCATACTTATAAAAAACACGTATTTTATCATAATTGAAGATACACAATTTTTCACATTTTTTCACAGTTTTACAGTTTCTTATATTTTATCACAATTTCTCACAGTTGTAATTTCCTCTATGTAAGAGAATGTAATGAAAAGAAATGTGAGAAAACTTGAAAAACTGAAAAACTGAAAGTTATGTATAAACTGAAATATTGTATAATATTTTTTAAAATTCTGTTCCAAATGTAAGCCTAATTTCACAGTTTTTCACGAAATTTCATAGTTTTACACACTTTTTCACACATTTCACACAAATAAGTTTTAATTTTCAAATCATTTAATTCAAAATAAATTATGCTTAAAGTAATACGTCCTTAATTGGAAATTACAAAATGTAATAAAACGTAAGAAAAAGTTAAACTGTTGGATTTCAGACATTTTTGTACGTTTCTATACATATTTTTATGTTTTATTACGTTTGCTTACGTTTCATTACAATTCCTTATTTTAAAAAGAATATGTTTACTTTAATTTTTCACCGATAGGTGGCGAGGCATACATAAACCAATTCACCATTTATAAAATAGGAAATAAAAGTTACTTAAGAAACATTGACACTTAGAAATTTTTATTTTTGGGAATATTTGACACTACGGGTGTCTGTTTAGTGAGCGAAGTTTTTAGTGTGAAAATGTATTATAAAATAATAAAACATAAAAATATAACCCTGGTTAAAAAAACATAGGACCGGATTGTAAAATAAACCTATATGACCTTATCCGGATTTTGAAACCTCTTTCATATAGTCATATCCAAATTAATACGAAATGGTTGATTTCCGGATAAGTGCGGACAAAACAGGATGAGATCAAAAAGTCAATTTCGAGGTCAATTTGGTCTTGTCCGGAATTCTAAACAGGTTTTATCAGGTCTTATCCGGTCTCATAAGTTTTTTTAACCAGGGAAGAAAATATAATATAAAACGGTCAGAAATCCAACAGTTTGATAAACTGTTGAAAGGTAAAGGTGGTGATAAACCCACCTGTCATGAACAATTACGAGAACTCACTTATTTCATCTAATTTTCAGTTTTTAGTAAATATCTCTCTGAAATGTCGTTGTTCTAATCAAAAACAATAACTTTTCATTGGGGTATTTTCTCAAAATTCAAAAATAAATTAAAAAACTGGTTCCCCGTATTTGATGATAACACGGGGATTTAGCATCACCTTAATTAAAAAATGTGTACACTACATTCGCATGTTCAAGTGAAAAAGCCCCACCTGATTGTCGAAGTAGGTACTGCTCAAAGTTATACATAAACAAATAATCCTTTTTTTTTAAATGAATGCAAGATGTAAACTGAACTTAAAATATGCAGTCATAATAACATTGTATTAATAGAAAAAAAATAATATTAATATTTAAAATAATTAAAAATTATATTAAAATGTAACATTTAGGCTATCAATGTTGAACATTTACACTTCCCTCGATGTTTCACGTGATTTTGGTATAACATTATTTGAAGGCTCGTTTCAAATAGAAAAGTATCTTATTTGTTCCGATTTACACCATGCTGCTTCAGTATTGAACTATTGCCTATTTGATCCCATATGTGTTAAATACTAATTTATTTGGGAATAGTAATATTTAATCCTATAAAATGATGTTACGTCAAAATAGATACGCTCCTATTAATTTCTATTAATCAAAAACTTTTTATTGTATAGGAAACTGCCTTATTAATTCTCGTTTGTAACATAATACGGACTATCACCTATTTGATCCTATGTATGTTTTAGGTATTAATCTATTGAGAAATTGTACTGTTTAATCCTATAAGCTAACGTTTTATCAAAATACGTATTATTTCTATACATTCTTATTATTAATTAAGTTTATCTCAAATATGATGATCTATTATTTATTTCTATTTAAATATAGCTACAAATTGAATCGGTTTCATACAGAGAAGTTCGGACGAGAAAATCGTATTCAATCCTATTACGGTTTTAAATAGACATAAAATGTGACTTTTACTATTTGCAATTATCAAATTAATTCTTATTGGAACAATACGGTTCAGAAAAATTAATTATAATATTTCCAAATTTGATCTGTTTTAACGTGGTTTCTTTAATGTGGATTGCAACGATATAACCCAAATAATATAGAATAGTTTAGAAACCGATTTATTCTGATATAATATAAATTTAATATTTGTAACGGAATTGAGTATATTAATCCCTATTAAATTTTTAATAAACTTAAAAAACGATATGTAATATGTACCCATTCAAACTTATTGAAAAATATGTAAATGGGATTGCATCAGCTATTTTATAATTAAATATTTTCATATATTTTATTTTTTCTGATACATTCCTATTAATTTGAAAGAAAATTGCTTTCTTATTCAATCCTATTCATTTTGAATAGGACACTTTTTTCCAAATCGGAAATTTTATTCATTCCTATTACATTCAAATAGGAATTTAATAGGATTTAATACATTCTTCTCGGCAGGGTAGGAAAGTATGGCTTCTTTTTTAATTAATTTATTTTTTCCCTAAAATTAACAATAAAGTTTCGTTTTATGTAATAGTAAAAACATAACAAGATTGAAGCACTTAATTTTCTAACGAGAATAACAGAAGAAATTTTCCAAAAAATACCTTTTAAAAAGGTCTCAGCTAGGAAAGTATTGCTACCTTTTATTGATTTCGTTGCGAAAAAATACACTTTAAATAATATATAAATAATTGTATATCAAAAATTTCGTGTTATGTAATAGTAAAAATATAACAAAGATTGGAGCACTCAATTTTATAACGAGAATACCAGAATGAAATTGTATTGTACGTACATACAAAAATTCTCATCAAATTCCTCTTTTTTATATAAAGGTTAATAAAAAATACACTTTAAATAATATGTAAATCACTGTATAACAAAAATTTGATTTGGTAAATGTGAACTGCAAATAAACTATATTTTATTAAATTCAACATAATTCAACATAAATATAAATCTTCCAAAAATACCTTTTAAAAAGGTCTAAACTAGGAAAGTATTGCTACCTTTTATTAATTTCGATTTTATATGTAAGGGATATTAAAAAGATACACTTTAAATAATATGTAAACCAAAAAATACCTTTTAAAAAGGTCTAAGCTAGAAAAGTATTGCTAACTTTAATTGATTTTATTTAAAAAAAAAACACTTTAATTAATATGTAAATAACTATATAACAAAAATTTGTTCTTATAAAAATGGACTGCTAATAAAATATATTTTATTACATTCAATATAAATATATATATTCCTTTTATATTGATCTCGTTTTTATGTAATAAGGGGTATTAAAATAATACACTTTAAATACTGCATAAATAACTATTTTAAAAAAATTGGTTTCTACACAAATAGATTAATAATTTTTTTTGCATTAAACATACATTGCTGTATGTTTGTATGGTATATCCTACCATTTATCGCATCACTCTCCAAATTTGAAATACATATTATTGTTTACAATTAAATTAAGGAAAACACTGAGATCTAATAATAATTGTCAAGTGTTCTTCAATAAATTTTATAAGTAAATATTTTATTTTAATCATCTATATACAAACTGTAATAAATATTAAATAAATTTTAATTTTGATATTATTAATGTCAAAATAATTATTTGGGTAGTATTTGAATTTTTAGTTGTATTAATTGCATGGGGTTTATTATTATCTACATACAGTTAGACCCCGCGCACTATACAAAATCTCTGCCACGGCGGCGAATAGCATTGAAACGCTACGACCCTAACTTAACAGTTTGCGGAGGCTGAACGTTATTAGTGCGCTGAATTATGTAGTGCACGAATTCGCAGTGCGCGGGCTTTGACTGTAAGGATAAAAAGAATATCAATTGAAAATAATTAAAAAAACATACTTGACGATCGTCATTAGATTTCAGTGTTTTCCTTAATATAATTGTAAAAAGAATTATCATGATTATTAAAATTTGTTTATTATTTATCACTGTCTGTATATAGATAATTAAAATAAAATATTTATGTATAAAAATGGTTGAAAAATACTTGACAATTATCATTAGATTTCAGTGTTTTTATTAATTTAATTATAAAAAAAGTTATCAAAATTAAAATTTGTTTAATATTTATTACAGTTTGTATATAGATAATTAAAATAAAATATGTACTTATAAAATTTATTGAAGAACACTTGACAATTATTATTAGATCTCAGTGTTTTCCTTAATTTAATTGTAAACAATAATATGTATTTCAAATTTGGAGAGTGATGCATAAATGGTAGGATATACCATACAAAAATACAGTAATATATGTTTATTGCAAAAAAAATTATTAATCTATTTGTGTAGAAACCAATTTTTTTAAAATAGTTATTTATGCAGTATTTAAAGTGTATTATTTTAATACCCCTTATTACATAAAAACGAGATCAATATAAAAGGAATATATATATTTATATTGAATGTAATAAAATATATTTTATTAGCAGTCCATTTTTATAAGAACAAATTTTTGTTATATAGTTATTTACATATTAATTAAAGTGTTTTTTTTTTTAAATAAAATCAATTAAAGTTAGCAATACTTTTCTAGCTTAGACCTTTTTAAAAGGTATTTTTTGGTTTACATATTATTTAAAGTGTATCTTTTTAATATCCCTTACATATAAAATCGAAATTAATAAAAGGTAGCAATACTTTCCTAGTTTAGACCTTTTTAAAAGGTATTTTTGGAAGATTTATATTTATGTTGAATTATGTTGAATTTAATAAAATATAGTTTATTTGCAGTTCACATTTACCAAATCAAATTTTTGTTATACAGTGATTTACATATTATTTAAAGTGTATTTTTTATTAACCTTTATATAAAAAAGAGGAATTTGATGAGAATTTTTGTATGTACGTACAATACAATTTCATTCTGGTATTCTCGTTATAAAATTGAGTGCTCCAATCTTTGTTATATTTTTACTATTACATAACACGAAATTTTTTATATACAATTATTTATATATTATTTAAAGTGTATTTTTTCACAACGAAATCAATAAAAGGTAGCAATACTTTCCTAGCTTAGACCTTTTTAAAAGGTATTTTTTGGAAGATTTCTTCTGTTATTCTCGTTAGAAAATTAAGTGCTTCAATCTTGTTATGTTTTTACTATTACATAAAACGAAACTTTATTGTTAATTTTAGGGAAAAAATAAATTAATTAAAAAAGAAGCCATACTTTCCTAGTTCAGACCTTTTTAGGTTTTTGGGATATTTCACAAATTTTTGTAAAAATAACTCCAAATTTTTGTTACAGTTATTTACATATTATTTAAATAAATATATGTTTTTATTATCCTTTTTTAAAAAAAGAGGAATTAAATAAACGGTAGCAATACTTCCTTAGTTTAGATTTCACAAATTTTTGTACGTACGTACAATACAATTCTATTCTGTTATTCTCGTTAGAAAAATAAGTACTCCAATCTTTGTTATATTTTTACTATTACATAAAACGAAACTTCATTGTTAATTTTACAGCAAAAATAAATTAATTAAAAAAGAAGCCATACTTTCCTAGTTCAAACCTTTTTAAAAGGTTTTTTTTGGAGATTTCACAAATTTTTGTAGGAATGTACCTAGTATTGTATTATTTTACTGGGATAGAAAATCTAGTTTATAAGTTACGCAAGTTATGTTTTGAAAGATTTCGCTGATTTTGTATAAATAACTGTAATTCCTATTGTACTCCTATTTTTTTTATATTAGGAAAATAAAATTATTCCTGTTATATGTAGATGGTATTATATTATTAGTATAAAAATAATGCAATTATATTTATTGCATTATTTTTATTGAGATAATTGTATAGCGTATCCGAAATCTTAATATATTTATTATGTTAAATTGTTTAAAAAAAAATTACAGGGAAAGTCGATATAAAAGAAAGATATTTCTTCGTATTTAAACTTGTTTTAAAAAGTTTTTTTTTGAAGATTTTACTTACTTTTGTAGCACAAATTGCAGTTATTATACAATTATTTATAATTTTGTATCTTATAAGTATGTAGCAAATTAAGTAAAATTTTTAATAATAAAATAAAATATTTTTTTTTATATTTGTGCATAAAAATATTCTTATTTTCATGTAGCAATAATAACATTTAAAAACTTATTCACTTATTAGAATTAAAATTATTATTATTCAATATTAATGTGAATAATAAATAATAATTCTTTGTCATGCGAAATTTGTTACTTAAATCTATACTTCTTCTAAAAATAAAATATATACATTCTTAGCACATTTAGGCCAAGCTTGTTTGCTTATAGTTTTGTCATCAGCTTTAACCCAACTTTTACCTTGACGCAACATATTTGTGTAGTGTCCTTCGGATATATTATACCCATGATGAAAAATGGCATTTATAACTACATAGTGTTTATGGCCAATCTTAACTTTCGTTTTTTGAACTTCTTTAATTTTAAGATCATTTATTTTTAAAACTTCATTGTTTTCATTTAATGTAAATAATAATAATTGAGCTATAATAAGTTTATTTCGCGTACTGATAACAATTTTTTCATTTTGATGACCTCTACATTTGTCATCATCACATAATCCGTCGAATTCTTTCCAATCGTCTATGCTATAGTCTATTATTTCCTGTAAGTTGTAAGTTTTATTTCTGTCTGGTATGTATAACGATAATATACAATTATTGTCTATTTGTTCCTTTCTATTTTGACATAATACACACCGCTTTACTATTTTTAATTCATGCTTCACTACACTCATTAGGGTATGAAAATTATTGCATTTTTAATAGCTACAATAGGTCATCTAATTTTTGTGTACGTTTACCAATTGCTATTTGATATATTGATGTGAACAAAAAGCTTTTGTGTAACACAGGCACAGTTTTCGCTTTTCCCCCCTATTAAGCGGGTCGTAAGTGACCATTTTCAGTAGGAACATAATCGGTTGGCGATTTGGAAAAAAGTAATCCTAGAAGAATTTACTGTTTTTCATCATCTTAAACTATGTTCTATTTATAAAATTCTTTCTGTATGGTAATAATTAATGAAATTCTGTAAATAAATTCTCGCATTTACCACTAGTAAATAGAGGCGCGACCTAATAGGTGGTTTCTTATTGCAACGTTATACCCCAAGCTCCGTTATACCCCAGTCTCCGCTATTCCCATAATTCAACACAAAGAATGTTAAATTGCGGTTTTCTTTATACCCCAAGTATTTTTAAAATTTCAATTGTCAAAGTAATTTCATATCATTAAAGAAATTAGTTTAAATTATTAAAGTGTTATAATAATAAATCTGAGAGGAACAACAATATATAATAATTAGTGCACACAAAATATTGTGATTAAAAAATGTAAATAGGTGATTGTAATGAAAAGTGTTAAGAAAAATGATAAATTATTCTCCGTTGATGAATGTATTTATTTATTATTTTTTATCATTTTTATTATTGAATAATAAAAAAAAAACAAAGTTATTCTTAATTGTAAATAAGTACCCTGGTAGCCAAAACATTTTCAATTCTGATGCAATTCTTATGCAATTTGTCTGCAAGAAAGTGATCTTGCGGCAGATTATACCGTGTATGTTTCTCACTTTCGATAGAAATCTGCTGCCGCACTCTTGTGTCCGATCGCTTCAGAAGACTTACAGCAGATTTACAGCAGAACGATTGCATGTATCAATTGCGCATGTCAGCTCACGCGTACTTGCAGCAGACTAGGTGCAGATTTATGCAAGTGATCTTGAAGCAGAATCTTGAAGCAGACTTGAATCAGACTTGAGTCAGATGTCGTCCTTTTTCTATCTCAGTAACTTCACGCATGAGTGAGTCAGACTTGCGCAAGTTTTATTCAATAGATCTTGTAGCAGAAATGTACCTCAAGTAGTGTAGCAGACTTGCATCAGTCTAAGTGCATTTCAACTACTCAGAAGTTGCACGCGCACATGCAGTAAAATAGGAGCAGATTTATGCAAGTGATCTTGAAGCAGAATCTTGAAGCAGACTTGAATCAGATTTGAGTCAGATGTCGTCCTTTTTCTATCTCAGTAACTTCACGCATGAGTGAGTCAGACTTGCGCAAGTTTTATTCAATAGATCTTGTAGCAGAAATATACCTCAAGTAGTGTTGCAGACTTGTATCAGTCCAAATGCATTTCAACTACTCAAAAGTTGCACGCGCACTTGCAGCAGAATAGGAGCAGATTTATGCAAGTGATCTTGAAGCAGGATCTTGCAAGCAGACTTGAGTCTGACTTCAGTCAGCTTCCGACGAATTCTCCCACAAAATCTTTCTGGAATATTCACACAGCGGGTTCACAAACATGAGAATCAGTAATAAAAATCTGGGAACCTCCAAAATAATACAGGAATGCCTGGGCGCCTAGACCATGGAGAGATGCTCTTATTTTGGAAAAAAATTACAGAATAGTATTGCAGTCTTGATTCCGAATTTCATAAACTGTTAGAAATAAATTTATATAGTTCATTCATTCATACATCTTTTTAAATTATCATTGTAGAAAGGCTCCGGTCCTGGCTTACTGCATTCCACTTTTTTATTCCATTCTGTAGAAATTCCCTGCGGAACAATGGAAATATAATAGGTATCCGGACCCAGTGTTGCTAATTCGCCAAGACAACACGAGTCTGCGCAGTGCAGCTTCGCACTGATTGACTGGCGGAGCCACCGCGCAGGCCGCGCCGTTTGAACGAGCGGCGGAGACGGCGGCGCGATTCGCGCGAAAACTACATACATCCAGCAAATGAGGGTTCTAATCCACCTTGGGGAAATATTTTTTTTTATTTGGTTATTTATTAAGAAATAAGAATAATATTATTAATAAAAAATCAAAATTCTTAAAGCACAATACACCACGTATAAAAATTCAATAAATAAATTATTCAGATTAAAACGTAAACGCTTAAAGCTAAATTCGCCACGTAAGAAAGTTTAGTAAACAAATCTTTTTAATTTAAACGTAAACTCTTAAAGCTAAATAACCCACGTAAGAAAGTTTAATAAAAAAATCTTTTTAATTAAAACGTAAGCTTTTAAACCTAAATAACCCACGTAAGAAAGTTAGATAAATAAATTATTCAGATTAAAACGCAAACTCTTAAAACTAAATAACCCACTTAAGAAAATTTAATAAAAAAATATTTTTAATTAAAATGTAAACTCTTAAAGCTAAATAACCGAAGTAAGAAAATTTAATAAAAAAATCTTTTTTGTTAAAACGTAAACTCTTAAAACTAAATAACCCACGTAAGAAAGATTAATAAAAAAATCTTTTTAATTAAAACGTAAACTCTTAAAACGAAATAACCCACGTAAGAAAGTTTAGTAAACAAATCTTTTTAATTTAAACGTAAACTCTTAAAGCTAAATAACCCACGTAAGAAAGTTTAATAAAAAAATCTTTTTAATTAAAACGTAAGCTTTTAAACCTAAATAACCAACGTAAGAAAGTTAGATAAATAAATTATTCAGATTAAAACGCAAACTCTTAAAACTAAATAACCCACACAGCATGAAATATTTCCTAAATATAACTGTAATATTTCTTGTAAGATTTGAAATATTACAGAAATATTTCAGTGAAATATTACTGTAATATTGTTATGTCCGCCTATATGGGGCATTGTAATATTTCATGTAATGTTCAAGAAATATTTCATGAATATTTCGTGTAATATTTCATGAAATATATCCGAAATATTAAGTAAATATTCCAAATTATAAACATTACTATATAAAGAAATATTTCACGGAATATTTCTGAAATATTTCAGAAATGTTTTGCGTAATATTACATGAAATGTTTCTGAAATATCTATGTAATATTTCCAACATCAAACTGCTTTACTGAATCTTTCTTGGAATATTTCTGAAATATTTCAGAAATGTTTTGCGTAATATTACATGAAATGTTTCTGAAATATCTATGTAATATTTCCAACATCAAACTGCTTTACTGAATCTTTCTTGGAATATTTCAGAAATATTTCAAAAATGTTTTGCGTAATATTACATGAAATGTTTCTGAAATATCTCTGTAATATTTCCAACATAGAACGACTTTTCTGAATCTTTCTTGGAATATTTCAGAAATATTTCAAAAATGTTTAGCGTAATATTACATGAAATGTTTCTGAAATATCTCTGTAATATTTCCAACATAGAACGGCTTTTCTGAATCTTTCTTGGAATATTTCAGAAATATTTCAGAAATGTTTAGCGTAATATTACATGAAATGTTTCTGAAATATCTCTGTAATATTTCCAACATAGAACGGCTTTTCTGAATCTTTCTTGGAATATTTCAGAAATATTTCAGAAATGTTTAGCGTAATATTGCATGAAATGTTTCTGAAATATCTCTGTAATATTTCCAACATAGAACGGCTTTTCTGAATCTTTCTTGAATTATTTCAGAAATATTTCAGAAATGTTTAGCGTTATATCGCATGAAATGTTTCTGAAATATCTCTGTAATATTTCCAAGATCAAACGGCTTCACTGAATCGTTCTTGGCATACAAAGTCCATCAACTGTAAGGAATTTTATCAAAAAATTAATCGGAAATATATTTTAAATAGAAAATTTATTTTAAAAAATGTTTACTGAATAATTATAAAATAATGAGTAATAAAAATGTATTTTTTATTCTTCAGGAGGATGTAGTAGACTAAAGGTTTTCCTCTTTAGACCAGCAGTGCTGAAAAATAAATATATAAATGAATTATTATAATGAATAATATTCTGAAGAGTATTCTGCCATAGGTCGCATGATAGATTTTAACTTCCAAAAATAATATATAAAATGCTTACTTTTGCTCACGCTTGAATCGCGTTCCTGCAGCATCCAGCCATTTTGAAACGCTGGTCTTCAGGTCTGTATCGGTTGCTGAAAATATCGGCTTTACAGCATCTGTGAAAAAATAGTGCAAAATATCTGTTATGTGTTAATAATTACTGAAATGTAGGAGTCTTTACCATTATATGGAGAAAAAATCTTTTTGTTAAATTTTCGCAAAAGATGAAGTGTTAAAAATTGGTACACTCGACGTTATAATTAACATCTAATCGAATGAGTTTGAATTTTTTTTTGAATTCTACAATGAGGTTAGCGAAAATGAGCATACAATCCAATAAAGTTGTAGAATTTAAAAAAATTAAAATAAATTCGATAAAAATACTGCATTGAATGTATAAAAATAAAAATAAAATTAATTGTCAAGAATCTTGTAAACGATTAATATTTTTATATTATATATATTTATTATTATTATTTTACTTGTTTTATTTTTATTTGTATATTTTGTCAAAAAGCTTAACCAGCATGAAAATTTATTAAAAATTTCTATTTACTTTCTTTTTAGCTTGAACGTTTTTATAAAACTTTCTACCGCAGTTTTTCGGTGTAAACCATGTAATAAAATTTTATTATCACAATTTTTTGGTTAAAACCTTTTCACAAAGCTATTCGCTTTGAACAGTTTTATATTATAATTAAATAATAAATTAAGATAGTAATCAAAATAGTATATTGTGTACTTAGGGTGAAATGTAGTGTTTTTTTGCCCGCGTGCGCTTTTGCATAGCGCGTTTCTTACACATAAGAATTATACACGTATATATTGTACACAATTTAGCATTGGTCAAATTATATATAGATATATTTGACCAATGCTAAATTGTACACAATAATTACGTGTACAATTCTTATGGGTAAGAAACGCACTATGCCGTACTTACTGCAATCACACAAGGGCAAAAAAATACTTTTCACCCAAAGCACACATCGTACTTTTTGTCACATTCGTCTTGATTTTGTGTGTTTTCAATGCATCTAGATCGAGTGTTATTGCGGCTGTTTTTCGAATCGGTGCAAACACATATTTATAAAACCAAAATAAAATAAATAATATAGTAAAATATTCACCTATATATATATATATATATATATATATATATATATATATATATATATATATATATATATATATATATATATATATATGTGAATATTTTACTATTATTATAGGGTAGACTGGGGTATAATTGCGGCACTAAAGTGAACTGAACTCTACAATTCACGAGAAAGCATTATTTCAAAAAACAGAAATCATTTCAAATCATATTTCAAAAAACAGATCTGTTTACTAACTGTATCTAAACGACATCAATCGGCATTATGTATGCATGAGTAAAATAAGAGAGAGAGAGAGAGAGAGAGAAGGTTTGTTGTTTTGGGGTGGAAAATCACACGAAAGGAGGTCGGCTCTTTCCCGTCGCGCGTTATATTTTTCTTGCTCGGACGGTGAAATTCACGGGCCTTCTCTCTCTCTCTCTTTCTCCTTTTTTGTGCCGCCGCTTTTCGGTCTCTCTTTCTGCCGTTAAAAACTCGTGTGCATGACACGAAGAGAGAGAGAGAGAGAGAGAGAGAGAGAGACAGATAGAGAGAGAGAGAGAGAGAGAGAGAGAGAAGAGAGAGAATTTTTTTTAGATGAAAATGGTGTACTCACGCTCTTAAATTGATCCGCCCTTTCGATACAGCCTCCACTGAGTTCAGATCTCAGTTGTAATCCGCTTGAATCGAGAAAAGAAAAACAACAAAGAACAATAAAAATATTCTTATTTGAAAAATAAATGATAATATGTAATAATAAATTAGTATTTTTTTAATTACTTACGATTTCTTTATTATTTGCGTCAGACACACCGGTATACACGTGCGAGATCTGTCACTCTTTTACCGCCATATACAATTTTAGGCAAGACTAGGTATACGACGTGACGTATGCTACAAATTACTAGTCGTATCTCGCGACTATCGATTATAGCGCGCGAGATTTAAAAAGTATATTATAATATTATTAGGTAGGTATAGTACATTATATATATAGTTTTTTATAATTATGTTTATTTTTTTAATTATATTAATAGAATTAGAATATACGCAAATCTATTTATCAATTAAGAATGTGCGTACATTCGTAAAATTTGATTCATGTAAAAATTGACTATATATATGTCAATTTTTATTTTAGATGCAAATTGTTATAATGGTTGTTTTTTTTAGTTTAGATTAAAAGTAACACCACAAATATGAAGACAACATTGTTTTATGACGAGAAAATACATAAAATCAATTTTCACAAGAAGTGGAATTATCCGGTTTTGTTCACCCCCTCCTCATATAGATTAATAAAATTCCTAATCATCTAATATTTCGAAAAATTTTCCATCAAAAATTTCTTTTACAAAACTATTTTCTTTTCGACAAAAAAATGGTCAAGATACAAAAATTTGATTAAATATTTTTCTCCATATTCCAAATTATCTCAATTTTTTTTTTCAATAATTTTCCCTCATACATTTAAGAAATAAAGCCGTTTACTAAATATGAAAAAACATACAGGTCACGAGATAGTAAAATGATACTATTTTGAAAATGTTCGCGAATATTCTTCTCCAAATTCAACAAAAAATGACGTTTTCGTATATAACAAAAGAAGGAAATAACGTTATATCCAAACTTTGAGATCGGTTAAGTTAGGTATTTTTATACTATTTCTAAGGTATTCAAAAACCCGAAAATCGAAAAAACGATAAAAAAACAAATAAACATAGAAAAATAAAAAAAAATTTAATATTTGTTTTTTTAAATTTAACATCCACACACACACACACACACATGCACATCCATACAGACATTTTCTAAAAATAGTGTATTTTGATTTCTTAAATCTCAAAACATATTTCTAACAAGTTTTTAGCAAAACTTCTTTTTACTATCACAAAGCTTCCTCTGTGAAGAAACAAAATGATTAGTTAATTATTTTTAATTATAACATTTCGTGAAATATTTCATTAATATTTCGTGAAATATATCGTGTAATATTTCTGAAATAGTTCAGAAATATTAGAAAAAAGCTTCCAAAATTTTCAAATGAACCTTTCTTGTAATATTACAGTAATATTGCGGTAACATTTAGTGAAATATTTCAGGAAATATTTCATTAATATTTTCTGAATTATATCGAGTAATATTTAGTGAAATATTTCAGAAATATTACAAGAAAGCTTCCAAAATTTTCAAATGAACATGTCGTGTAATATTACAGTAATATTTCTGTAACGTTTGGAGAAATAATTCAGAAAATATTTCATTAATATTTTCTGAAATATATCGTGTAATATTTCTGAAATAGTTCAGAAATATTACAAAAAAGCTTCCAAAATTTTCAAATGAACCTTTCTTGTAATATTACAGTAATATTGCTGTAACATTTAGTGAAATATTTCAGGAAATATTTCATTAATATTTTCTGAATTATATCGAGTAATATTTAGCGAAATATTTCAGAAATATTACAAGAAAGCTTCCAAAATTTTCAAATGAATATGTCGTGTAATATTACAGTAATATTTCTGTAACGTTTAGAGAAATAATGCAGGAAATATTTCATTAATATTTTCTGAAATATATCTTGTAATATTTATGAAATATTTCGGCAATATTACAAGATAGCTTCCAAAATTTTCAAATGAACATTTCTTGTAATATTACAGTAATATTGCGGTAACATTTAGTGAAATATTTCAGGAAATATTTCATTAATATTTTCTGAATTATATCGAGTAATATTTAGCGAAATATTTCAGAAATATTACAAGAAAGCTTCCAAAATTTTCAAATGATAGTCTCTTGTAATATTACAGTAATATTTCTGTAACATTTTGTGAAATAATTCAGGAAATATTTCATTAATATTTTCTGAAATATATCGTGTAATATTTACGAAATATTTCAGAAATATTTCCTGAAAACTTTCAATTTGTATTGTTAGTAATATTACAAGAAATATTTCAGAAATATTTCAGAAATATTCCATGAAAACATTACATGTTGGCTGTTGGTAATATTACAAGAAACATTTCAGAAATATTTTAGAAATATTACACTGAAATATTTCTTGAAAGATTACATTTAAATATTTCATGCTGTGTGGGAACCCACTTAAGAAAATTTAATAAAAAAATATTTTTAATTAAAATGTAAACTCTTAAAGCTAAATAACCGAAGTAAGAAAATTTAATAAAAAAATCTTTTTTGTTAAAACGTAAACTCTTAAAACTAAATAACCCACGTAAGAAAGATTAATAAAAAAATCTTTTTAATTAAAACACATTCATTTTGTTTAGATGTATCTTATTAATAATATAATGGAATAATTTTATTTTGATAAATAAATAAAACGCTGTATGTTGTGCGGCTAATGCCATTATGCAATTAGCATTAGTATTACCTGGATGATAAATAGCTCATTGTGACCCAGCTATTGAAATTTCTGGAATTATTTATTATTATCCCACGTAGAAAATTGAGGCTAATTTGCCCAGCATCTGGTAAGTTTCCTGTCCAGTGGGCAGATCTGGCCAGATTTGGTGCCCATATACCCGATTAATTCGACGACAGCTAGTATATATATATAGTAGTTTAGTTCAGCCTTTTACATGGCTCAGACTACTTTTGTTTCAATATTTTTCTCCTTCCTGAGTTTCGTCATCAGAGCTATAAATGAAACGTATAATAATATTAAATCAGAATGATATAAAAAATTATAGGAACTAACCTAAAAAATTACCTTCTATCAACTTGCAGAACTCAGTGGGTTTGAATTATTTTTTATCTTCATTTTTCTGTGAAGACCTGATAGCAGTGAAGTTTCGAGCAACAGTTTTACTGAGAATTTTTTTTAGCATCTTCACCATTGATTTACTGATTACAGAATCATTATCCATTGGAGACTTGAGTTCTCGATACTGAAAGGAAAGAAAAGAGCTCAAGCATTCCATGATAAAACTGAATAATAATAGATTAAACTTAATTTGAACTTATAATATAATTTCCAAAAGAAGGATCAGATTTTAATTTAGCATCGAATATCTCAAATTCTTCATATGTGGCCACCGGTAGATTGATGCCATATTTGGTGTTAAAATTCACATTAGATTTGGTCGAAATTTTTCTTTGGGCTTGAGATTCTTGCAAAATTGCTATGTCCTGAGCAAGTTCGATTTCCTTTTTCTTGATGTCAAGTACATTTTCACATAAGAATTTTAAATATGTTGAAACAACTGTTTCAAACTCTGAAAATATTGAAAATAAACAGATCAATAGATTATTAAAAAATAATATTGAAATTATTCTGCAACTCACCAGTCTTACCTTGAACACTTTTCAAGTCAATAAAAGGTATATTAGATAATGAATCATTGAAATCCAAAACATTCCCTGATGTCCAACCAACTGTGAAAACATTGAAAATATTTCATTAAAAATACTATTAATGAGATGTTGCACATACCTATTACTGCGAAGATTATCATCATTACCTTCTCAAAATATTGATTCCTGTACAAAAGAGGTACTCGTACTTGCAACATCAATCACAACAGGTATATCCAAGTTTGAAATGTCACTGAGAACCATAGCATGCTCTAAAACTTTTTTGAGTCACTGGTTGTCGCTTTTGAATTGAATTTCGCGGATGTTACCCTTCAGGGACATTACAGAGCCGAGCAAGCCCGGAAGTGCGCCTTATGATTGATAATTTTTATACCACTCTAACCTCAAAATCATAACTTTAATGTGAATTCTCGGCTATCGTGGTATGAAATATCGTATGCAACTTGTTCTTAAAGGATTTTTAACGAAACGAGTTACAGTACTTGCCTTCGGCTCGTGCCGTAAATCTCTCGTTCTAGTTATTCTCTAGCACATCGTTATGACTTTGAAGTTCTCAACGTTGAGTCCACAACGAAAATAAAACATCGCAGTTTTGAATTATCTAAACTCCCTCAATTTATTTCGAACTAATCGTATGGGGGACCTATCCTGGAATAGGTAAAAATCCTGTAAAAATCCTGGAAAGTTCAATAGTTTAGCGAAAAATAATTCATATCTGTTTGCAACCCCCTTCTCACACATCCGGGCGTAGTTCCCCCATACGATCTCTCCGTAAGTCACGTGGTCTTTATTTCACGCAGAATCCTCATTAAATCAGTAATAAAAAGTTTAGATTGTCCAGAACTGCGATTTTTCATTTTCGTTGAGGACTCAACGTTGAGAACTTCAAAGTCATACATCGTTTATCAACATCAGTCCATTACAACAGTTCATGAGAACTGTTTGGATCTAATCTAATAGCTAAAGTATTGAACTTTTCAGAATTTTATTGGTGATTGGCTCGAAAAAAAAATGAAGAAGTCTATCCCGGGCCAAAATAACAGAATCATCGATGAAAATCCTGAAAAGTTTGGATCTAAATCCAGAGAACTAATGGAGAACATATTTTGCTTCTACAGTACAGGAAGTTTTGTAATTATGAAAAATGAAGTTGTCAAAATAACATGTTAGAAACATTGTATAAAACGTGAAGCAAACCTTCCGATGTTACGTAGCGTAGAAGATAACAATTAAAAACCGATTTCTGAATATGCCTTTGCTGAGTATTGTATATTGTTTCAGTACTTTCAAGGTTGAAATATGAAGCGGGCTTATAGAAAGCCTTTTTTTGCACTCAGTAAACGACAAAAATATAATAGAAATGCAGAGTATACAAGAAATCTGGAAAGTCGCAGTACCACAAGACTTGAACAACAAAGCGTTCAGATGTTTGACATTGAATCAACATATAGTTCTACAACGATTAGTATTGAAGTTAAAGCAACTATCCCACCAACACGTGATTCTATTGCCATCACCTCCACTATCAGTACTATCATAAATACTACTTCGAGCACATTACGTGATGATGAAACAATAATAAATGGAGACTCTTTCAACGAACACTATGAAGGCATAAATAATGCCCAAAATGAATGTATCAGTGAAAATCTGTCGCCGTTTGCCTGGATTGATGAAGTCGTCGATGTAACTAAAGATGAAAATGTACTAGACCGGCCACAAAGTTTTCGTGAAAAATTGGCGAAATATTGTTTGGATTATGATTTAAATCATGTGCAGATAAAAGGTTTATTGAATTTACTAAAGGAGCATCGTGATCGTGATCTACCAAGAGATCCTAGAACTTTATTAAAAACTAATCGTGTTAAGATTCAGTTTGTTACTGTAGACAAAGGTCTATATTGGCATGTTGGTCTGAAAATCACTTTGAAGACACACCTGGAGCGATTAAAAGAATTGCCTTCCTCTTTAATTTTGGAATTGAGCACTGATGGCCTCTCCCTAAGTAGAAGTGACCCAAGAAAATTCTGGCCTATACAATATAGAATTCTCAACATTTCAAATTTTAAACCTGTCATAGCTGGTGTTTACGTTGGTTATGAAAATCCTAAAGATGCTGTGCAGTTATTCAAAAGTTTCGTTGAGGAATTCAAAATTTTGAATGATCTAGGTGGGATGTTGATAAATAATAAACGATATCCTGTTGTATTTGAAAGATTTGTGGGTGATGCTCCTGCGAGAGCTTTAGTTCTTGGTCACAAAGCTCATAATGCTACATTTCCTTGTTCGAAATGTAAAATTGAAGGAACTTCCATTGCGGAAAAAAGGAATAAAGTTTACCTTGGAATTAATCATGAAAAAAGAAACGAGGAAGAATATAAGGAATTGATAGACAAATCTTTTCATATGGGCAAAAGTCCTTTAGTCGAATTAGGAATAAATCCAGTAAATCAAGTTCCTTTTGAAATTATGCATCTTATGCCCACAAGAATTTGCTCGTCGCCCAAGAAGTTTGAAAAAATTTGATCAATTCAAAGCGACAGAGCTACGGCACTTTCTATTGTACGCAGCCCCTGTTGTTCTACGTGGAATCCTAGACGAAAGAATATACAAACACTTTGTATATCTTCATACAGCCATTCGATTACTTACATCATCAAAACTATCGAAACGTTCATTGAAATTAGCTGAAGCTGCCCTTAAAACATTTGTGACGTATGCGCCTACATGGTATACAAATGCTTTCATGAGTTACAACGTACATGGGATTCAACATTTGGCAGATGATGCTAGAAATTTTGGACCATTGGAAAATTGTTCTGCATTCATCTACGAAAATAATATGTCGTTTTTTAAAGACAAATTACGAAACCATCCTAAGCCGCTACAACAATTTGCTAATAGATTGCAAGAAAAACAAAACGTTCAATTCAACTATAAGATAAAAAAGAACTCAGTTGAATTATCACTGAAACATGAAAATGGACCGTTACATAATGACCTTCAAGGTAAACCTTGTTTCCAGTATTTGAAATATGAATTTGGACTTTTACTATTGAAAATAGATGGTAGTAATAATTTCTGTAAACTAAGAGATAATTCACTATGCAAGATAGAAAATTTCATCAGTTCAGAAGATCAAGTGTTTGCTCTCGTTAGAAAATTTTTGATCATTGAAGATTTTTTCTCGGAACCATTATCTTCAATGCAAACAGACGAATACTTATGTCAAAATTTGAATGCAGATTTAGAATTAATTGGAGTTGAAAATATGGTATGTAAATATTATGCGATGCCGATATGGGTTGACCAATCCTGTTCGACTGGAGTACCTGTTATAGATGACGGAAAATATTTCATGAGTAGTTTAATCCACCAAGTGGACTAATATTCAACTTCTTCATATAAAGAAGGTACGAATTCAATATATATTCGTCTTATTCACAACGTCACATACAATAGATACAGAAATTGGTAAATTATGTGAGATATTCATTAAAAGAAGGCTGCCATTTTGTAGCAGAATGCTTCCTCAAAGACCACTCATTACACCATTTTACCAACATAATCTCTCAATTTTCTCTATTTTTGAAAGAATCAATAACAAATTGTATAGAATAATACTGAATTATTATAAACTGTCTCGACTGTGAAGTGTTCATCTTTCTCCCAACTGACAGTCAAATTTACTACAAAATTTCAAGAAGAAAGGACCTTTCACGTGAGAGATATCGTCAACGAAACGACTTTTTGGGAAATCATGATACTTTATTGACTGAAAACTATGCTAAAGTATGGAAAACTAAATAGAAACCTACCAAATTTTACGAGTCTAAGTTACAAAAATAAAAAGTATGTCATAGTTTAATGCACTTTTCAACTGATTCTTATAAATTACATTTCCATCGAGGTTATTACTTGTTCTAAAGAATGACGAAATTCTCGTATTTCGCCCATACACCTTGGATACCGTCTTTATTTTACTTGGTTCAATGAAAAAGTTATTATAACGTGATATGAACATGAGCTCTTACTTTGGTCAAGCCATGTACACTGCCGCTTACTTTTGAAAAAATTCATTTCTTTGAATCTTACTTCTTGGAGAATAATTGATAATAATTAAAGTCGTATCTATCCAGTTTCGCTCATTTTGCCATGGAAAACCGATTTTCAAAAGACAAAATTTCAAGAGATGAATTTTTTCAAAAATACAAAAAACAGTTCTTTAATGTCGTATCTGGGATTTTTTTAGCGTAATCTACACAGGAAATGGAATAATTTTTCTGATGGAAATTTTTTTCAATCATTGAGTTTGTCAAGTTCGTGACAGTTATAAAAATAGTGTTATTTTCCACAAGAATCGTCATAACTCTGACAAAAAAATTCGTAGAAAACTTTGTAAAACGGAAATCGAAAGGTCTTAGAAGAACCTTTCATATGCTATATTAAGATTTTTCGCATGGAATTTTCATGGAAAATGGCGGGCGAATTTAAAAATAGACTAAAAACCGGTTTTTATTAATTACTAATTCCTGAATTTAAGAATGTAAGAACTTATTTCTCGGGTTTCTCATGATCCTAGCGTTAAAGATGGCATGAAAACCTTAAAAATGACCACCCGCAGGTCGCTGTACGACCATGTCTTCCCATGCTTCAGATTTTTGCTATTAGGAGCGCAAATCTTTTTGAGCGGCAGTGTATACTGGTTAGTCTTTTAGTAACTCTTATTTTACGAGTGAGCAAAACTGAAGCAATCGATTAGGTCCACATAAATTCATAAAATAACTTACGATACTAACTTGCGTAGTTCAGTGCTATTATTTAATTACACTATTGTGTCTATCGATATGGTCTTTTCGCACAATGACTATTTATCGAATATATCATTTCAGCTCTAAAACGTCAAATCGACCAGGGTTGAACAAAAGTAATGACAAAAATATAGATAGCCAATATTGTTTGAAGATGATAGTAATTCATGAGTTTAATCATTTTTGTTATGTAGCGAAAAATGTGATCAGATATTATTTGATTTTCATTAGGATGTTTTGAAGTAATATTTTAATTTCGAAAAAGGAAATTCCATTTCATTTGACTCCGTTTTTTTATATTTCACTGGATATTCATTGCATAGTGTCTCTCGGTAGATTAACTTGAATTATTTGATATATTATCTATTGTAACTTCTCCAGATGAGATGTATACATCTACCACGTTATAATTTTAAGTCCTCTATTATAAATCATTGTATCATTGTCGTTTTCAGATATTTACCATGCCTAAGGTACCGTCATGTCATACGCTTTCGGGCAGGAATGCGAACCCGCCTAAAAGACCATATGATTCTACTAGTGAAGAGGAAAGGCAAAAAGTTAATTCATCGAAAAAAAAAAGGATAACATGGCTAGCCATTTCCACGACTTACTCGATGACAGCGAAGAAGATGGAGAAAAGTCTTTAGATAAATGGAATCAATCGAATGATGGATCAGACGGAAATAATGGTTCTGAAACTTTTAATGATGATGTCTACAGAAATTGCGATAATCATCCAGTGCAACAACAGAATTCTACATCGTATAAGCGTATGGGTAGGTCGATAATAATCAGAGCAATCTTTTGATTGAGTAAAAACATGATTACATTCAGAAAAATCCCTGTCAATACTCGTATAAAGCTGAGTGCCTTCTCAAATACCACAGAATTAATGCTCAATTTGACACATGTAGCCTCAGTTTGTCACAATTGTTGATTATTCCTCATTTTCTTTTGACATAGATCGACATTTCCTTTCACTCGTTCTCACAAAATTTATTTTTATCGGCCTTTCTAATTTTATTTGAAAATAACACTCTTCTTACTTCACTTACACACTGAAACATACACGCTATTATACTTAACACAATTGAATATATCGAACACATTAAAGTAGAGAACACCCTACCCTATAATGTCATGAAATTTAATAACAATCGGTGAATAATATCACTCGCTATTGTTTGATCTCCATCAAACTTTTATCGCCTCTTCTATAATTTGCATCTCACGAAGCTAGAAAAATGTTTTTTCTTCGAACATACTTGAGAATGTTTTATTGCAAAGCGATTTCTTCATTGTGTTATCCACGATCATAAAAATTTCGAAGAAATAAATGTAGAAAATCATCGATGTTATGTCTTTCATACTAAAATTTATTACATTCACCTTTATATGTGTCGCAAATTTTTTTAATAAAAGTAGATTTTCATATTAATCCCTGCTCCTTCTATTTCAGCCGAAGATCGTGCACTGAGTACAACATTAGCAAATGTGGTGCAAAAAGTAGTTTCGGAAAATATGAACGAGTTAAAAGCAAAGTCTGATGAAATTCTAGAAATATTGGGAAGATGTGAGAAGTCTGATGAAGATTTAAGAAAAGATGTAAATAGTTTGAAAGAAGACATTGAAAAATTAAAAAGGTAAATCATAACAATGTACCATCATATTAGTAGCACATACTTGATTTATATACAAAGCCTGAAAGAAATTCCCACATCCATACATTCCTTATCAAAAGATCCATTCAAATTAGTTCACCTCGGTAATTCTTGCAGGTCAATTGATGGAAGAGCACCAATAGAACAATCCATGCAGTTGGGAGATCCTTTTCCTATTAAAACAATGGAAAGCTTCAATGAATTTGAAAAGTCCACTGAATTGCAAAATAAATTGGTAAATAAATGAATACAAAATAATTACTGAAAAATGATAATGGTGTTGATTCTTATTTTCAGTATTCTTTCATAGTACATTATGGTGGTGAGGATTTAAAAGCTGTTACTAGAAGTATTTTATATAGTGCTCTTTCTGCAGAATTGATATATAATAATTTCACATGGTGTTTGGAAAAAGATGATAACAGTGCAAACGCACGAAATAGTCAAATAGGTGAAAGGTCTGTAATGGATCAATCTACACCAAGAACAGATGATTCTAGTGTAAATGTGTCGACTGGTAGTCATCGAAAAGATATTACAATGAGAAAAAGACTGTAACCACTTTATTCAACTGAATTCAGCAGAGTAATGCTGCGTGAGTATTCAACTATTGTAAAGTTATGAGAAAGAGTTCAAAATAATGTAATATTTATATATTTCTTAGGTGGCCTGAAATCTTTAAGAGCAGAGAGCCAAAATCACTTGAAAGAAAGTGAACGAAAGAAATTGAATCTCACAGAATTTCATTCTTTCATGTCGGGAGCTGTTCGAACGGGTATACAGAAAATCAGAGACAAAAAAATAGATCTTCTAATAAAAAAACAGATCTTGCAAAAAGAATGGTAAATTTTTTTGAAGGAGTCGGTGAAGGAGATGATGTTCAAAATAATACTGGTGATGTCAATAATCCGGAATCTACATAAGAAAAAAGTTGTAATGATCTTCAATAATTGATTTAACGAAAAAGATGGTTGATAAAAATGGTAGGACAATACTCAAATGTATTTAAAACGAATGAATTACGTCATGAAGCGTATTTCGAAGCGATACATTTTAAAAATACATTTTGAATGTGCACTTAACGTTATGTTGAGTATCTGTCGATATTGATTGTTAAATAGTTATTGAGAGTTTCTGAATGAGTTGTTCTAAAATATTATCATTCAGCTGTATTTTTTAGAAGCCGAATCACGTCTTACAGCGTAAAAAAATGTGATGAACTTGTAACACTTACACTTAGAACATTTATCTCAATAAGCGATGAAAATCTGAAAAGATGTATTAATTTATGTCATAAATGTAGATTTAATTTTCGAAAAGTATTATCATACTGTCAGACGAATCACGTCGTACGGCAAAACTGAAATGTGATGAAAGAGACTGTTAGAGCTTAATTACATGTCTAAAACGTTAACAATATGAAGATATCTATTAAAATATATAGATCGTATATTTTCATATAATTTTGATGCATTTCGGAATTTAGACTCAAAATAAATATCTTAGAAAGCGTTGAAAATCTAAATAGATGTATTAGTTTATCATATCTCCAAACATTTATGAATGTAGATTTCATTTTCGAAAAGTATTATCATACTGTCGTATTCAATATGAGACGAATCACGTCATACGACAAACTCAAATGTGATGAAAGAGGTTAATATATATAAAATACTTGTATTGGCAGAGAAAAATAATATTGTATCTACGACCGATTTCATCTCAAATCATGCAGGCCGACAGCACCTATCTCTCCGAATCAGCTCAAATTATAGTATAGTATTCTACTCGGAAAATAAGCGTATTCGTATTTTTTGATTTTTCGATAGCATCAAAATTGCATGTGTTATGCTTTTTTCAAAAATGACTCCTCAAATTTCGTTTCTCAAAAATCGAAAACTTTTTTCTTTTTAAATCGTTCTAATTCGTCTTTTTATGGATATTTGAAAATAATTCTGTACATATTCGATGCTGTTGGTAATACTCTTTCGATCTGCCAAGTTCAAAAATTTTTTTACAAAAAATCAAGGATTATATGGCATTTTTTATAAACAATGAAAAATGCTTTTTTCTCAAAAAAGCCATCTTTTTTTTTTACTCAAATTTTTTTATAGATAGCTAGTCTCAATACCTATATGGTCATATACATGACATTTGGAATATTTTTTTTTTAAGAGATATAAACGAAATAAGAAAAAAAATGTATGTATCCCTAAGTATAATGATTATACGTATATAGCAGAGCAAGAATCTGTGCATTAGGCGAATACGTGTACGATTATTTATATATGTGTGTGTGTACACCATACAGGAGTATAACGCATGGTACTAGAATTCTCCGCAACGTGGCTAAAACTCATCTTTTGCTATCACGTAGATAATGTTAGTTATTTTAGCTTATTTAAGGAACCCGGTCTAGTTATCTTAATATATATAGTATTACTTATACATACTAAGATTTCTCTTGAATTATAGCTGAAAATTATTCAACAAAGAGGCGCAAGTGTCCAAACTTTTTTGGATCACACACAAAAAACGTATATGATGCTATTGTTAAATTTAGAAAATTGGAAAATTTAGCAGAACTTCTTCGACAAAGTTTTCCTAACAAAACAGTGCAGAGTTCGGATTATGTATGCTTCCATTGTTATGAACGCGTTAAAAATATTGAACCAAAGGAAATAATTGATGCGATTCATTCAGACAATTATACTGACTTGGACAGTGATACTGAAGACCATGATTTTCGAGCTAGCACCCCAAAGCGGATTGAGCATTTAAACGAAACCTTAATTTCAAGTTCTTTTGGTAATGTTTCGCCACTTAAAAGCAAGAGAGGTATTGATGATTCATCTGTACAAAGATACATTATTCCAAAAAAATCAGAACTAGTATCTTCATTCTCATCTGCAACTAGCTCAAAATTGTCAGAAGCATACAATGTTTGCATTGATGAATCACATGATGATTTGACTCAATGCTTCTGCAATGAATGGCTCAATAACTTGCGAGTAGCGCTTGGAAATTGTGACAGTATCAATGAGAAAATTAGAATTTTAACGTTGCTTCCTTCGTCATTAACAAAATCTAGTATTTTATCAGCATTTCCCGAAGTAACTGTTTATATGATTGACAAAGCAAGAATGCTTGTAACAACTAAGGGAATATATTCTGAACCTGACGCGTATACTGGTCATCCATTGGACGAAAAGTCTACAAAAATTGCCATGGAATATTTTCTAAACGATGACTTTAACTGTACACGTCAAAGCCCTAATAAATGTGATGTTGTGACTGTTCAACAAAATGGAAAAAAATAAAAAAAAATAAAACGTTATTTGACACGCAGTTTAAAAGAGGCGTATAAACTATTCAAATAAGAAAACCCAGACATAAAAATCGGTATAAGGCAAACATTCAGACCTCGATAGAGTTCGTTCTACACTTTTATCAGCAATTGTTTGCTCCAATTTGTCCGATAAGTGTCTTTTTCAAGAATGTACTTTATGCCCAGGTTCTGAAAATATCAACCTAAGTTTGTTTGGATTAGAGACAACTAATGAACATGAGGAAATTGTTTTTGCTATGTGAGAAATGGCCATCTTGTGAAGAAAAGATTAACAATCTCCAAATTTTTTAGCGATCTTTCTTCTTGGACAGTCAAAACAAGCGTTCATTTAAATATTAAAAATATACAAAGAAAAGCTATAAAAGAAGAGAAACAAATTGCTGCAGCTAACTCAGGTCATCTAGTACTGCATGGTGATTTTGCTGAAAATTGGGCCGTGATTCACAGTAACCCTATTCAAGATACTCACTGGGTTAATCAACAGGTCTCTATTTTCACAGCAGTTTGTTATCAAGGAAAACTAACGAAAACTTTTACTGTCATCAGTGATGATAGAAAACACGATTCTGCCCATGCCTTGTTAGCAATGGAAAAAATAACTGATTCGATGAAAAATGATTCAACCGATTTAATAGATCAAATATCGATTATAACAAATGGAGCAGCAAGCCACTTTAAAAATCGATTTCAATTGTTTGAAATGAAAAATGCTTCCATCAATAAAAAATGGTTGTTTTCAGCTACAGGTCACGGGAAAGGTGCATGTGATGGCGGACTAGTCAAACACTATGCAACTAGACATAATCTTCAGAACAGTCATATTGAATCAATACAAGATGCCAATGCTTTTGTAACAAAAGTTCAATCTTACACTAATAATATTAAACTAATCTTACTACCAAAAGAAGATATTGAAGTTTTTAGACAAAATAAAATAAAAGAGTGGCTTAAGGCTCCTAAATATAACGGCATTCAGAAAACCCATTATGGAAAGTAAATGTAGGTAAAAAGAAAAAATCTTATACAGATCGAACTGCTCTTCATTCTTTAACAAAATTGTTAAATAAAGAGAAACAGAAGAAGAAGAAAATCAACTCAAAGAATCATGTTAGCAGGAAAGTTAGAAAAAGCAATAAAATGTCTAAAAATCATAAAAAAGGGAAAAATACATAGGATTTTTTCTTGCACGACAGTGCTATGGGGGAACATAACTTTTTTTTCTTATTTCGTTTATATCTCTTAAAAAACAAAAATATTCCAAATGTCATGTATATGACCATATAGGTATTGAGACTAGCTATCTATAAAAAAAAATTGATTAAAAAAAAGATGGCTTTTTTGAGAAAAAAGCATTTTTCATTGTTTATAAAAAATGACATATAATCCTTGATTTTTTGTAAAAAAATTTTTGAACTTGGCAGATCGAAAGAGTATCAGCAACAGCATCGAATATGTACAGAATTATTTTCAAATATCCATAAAAAGATGAATTAGAACGATTTAAAAAGAAAAAAGTTTTCGATTTTTGAGAAACGAAATTTGAGGAGTCATTTTTGAAAAAAGCATAACACATGCAATTTTGATGCTATCGAAAACTCAAAAAATACGTATACGCTTATTTTCCGAGTAGAATAATATACTATAATTTGAGCTGATTCGGAGAGATAGGTGCTGTCAGCCCGCATTATTTGAGATGAAATCGGTCCTACATATGATTCAAACAATCCATGAATATCATTGAAAACCTTGAAAAACTGCAGGTAGGTTCTTTTCGGAAAAACTTTGATGAAACTAATAATTCTACGGTAATTATATATATTTTGAAATTGTACTTCACATTAAGAATGAAGCTGAGCTGAACTTGACAAACCATTGCTTATTCGCTGTATTATTATAGTATCGAGTCTGATTTAATAATTATCTTGAATTCTAATGATACGTTGTTAATGGTAAAATTTCACCTAGATTATGCTAGAATCCTGCTGCATTCGTACGATTATCACTACGGTCTGTGATACTTCTGCATTTCTGTTGCAAGCTGCGTGAAGTCATGAACATTCATGAATCTCCCGCACTTTCGCTTGGTTCTCTTAATAATTGTGTGACACACGCGGTCGTGCGAAATCTTGCTCAATCCTGCTGTCAGAATGCTTGTGCAAAACAACTTGCCCATTTCTGTTACGATTCTGCTGCACTCGTGCGTGCACAAACAGATTTCAAAAATATCAAGAAACCTGTTGCACTTCTTGCGTAAATCTGCTGCAAGCGGTATAAAGTCAGAAAGATTCATCATTCTGCTGCGATTCTGCTGCACTTTTGCTTGAACGACTGAATATTTGATGGGCACGCGGTCGTGCAAAATCTTGCTCAATCCTGCTGCCAGAATGTTTGTGCAAGACAACTTGCCTATTTCTGCTACAATTCTACTGTACTCGAGCGTGCACAGCCTTCAAACATAGTAAGACACCTGTAGCACTTCTTACGTAAATCTGCTGCAAGTGGTATGAAGTCAGAAAGATTCATCAATCTGCTGCGATTTTGCTGCACTTTTGCTTGAACGACTGAATATTTGGTGGACACGCGGTCGTGCAAAATCTTGCTCAATCCTGCTGCCAGAATGCTTGTGCAAGACAACTTGCCTATTTCTGCTACAATTCTGCTGTACTCGTGCGTGCACAAACAGACTTCAAACATAGCAAGACACCTGTTGCACTTCTTACGTAAATCTGCTGCAAGCGGTATGAACTCAGAAAGATTCATCATTCTGCTGCGATTCTGCTGCAATTTTGCTTGAACGACTGAATATTTGATGGACACGCGGTCGTGCAAAATCTTGCTCAATCCTGCTGCCAGAATGCTTGTGCAAGACAACTTGTCCATTTCTGCTACAATTCTGCTGCACTCGTGCGTGCATAAACAGACTTCAAACATAGCAAGACACCTGTTGCATTCTTATATAAAGCTTCTGAGCATTTAAGGCACATAGGGTCGTTAGTACAGTTTTTTCTACTGTGACCATTTCTGTCACAGTTATCGCAAGGTCTAATGTTTATCAAATCGTATGCTTTGCAATTTTTATAACCTACAAAAACTTTGCTATTATTTTCCTTGAACTATATATCTCTGCAGGAACTTCCATTAGAACGGTACTCTTGTTGGCATTATTTGTATACATATGTAATACTTGAGCTTTACTAGTAAAACTGCTGAAATTTCTCATGTTTATATCATTTTCAATATCTTCTATTTCCATATTATCACAGTTATCAATTCCAACGATTTTTATCTTAGGTTTATTCAGTTCCTCTCTATTGATATTAAGTACACTTTCTAACTCTCTTTTTAATACTGATTCTGTTAACTCTACACTATCATTATTTGAACAGCTAATTATCAATTCATCTTTTTTATTTAAAAAAAGATGAATTTTATTTAAATTACACTCTTCTTGATATCAATATTGTTATTGCTCTTTTTGTTGTTATTGATTTTTGTGACTTTTATTTTAGAAACTTTTTTTTGTTGCCATTTGGGAAACCTTGTGACATCTGCACACATGTATTTATTGGTTTCACTTCCTAATTGGTTGTTATTAAGTTTTTCTCTTAATAAATCATTTTTTTCTTTTAATTCACTAACCAATTGTTTCAATAGTGAGTTTTCAGTTTTCAGCAATTCAGACTCAATTTCTTCTTCAAAAATCGTTGTATTATGTAATACTTCTGTTTTGTTTGAAATTTCACTTAATAATTCATTCCTTATTTCTTCTGAAGTTTTAAGCTTAATTTGTGCAATTAACAATCTTGCTGGAACACTCAGGTTTATCTCTTCAATTTTGGAGGTTATGTTGAGCTGGCTATGTTCTGGACATATTATTAACTTATCACTAATGAATTTGTAGTTATTGCATTTCTGTGTCAAACAACTGTAATGGTATATTTCCTCGCAAATAACACAAGTAACTGTCGACGATTTGAAACAAGAGAAATAAAACTCAGTCTTATCAGGGCATAGTGCGTTTCTTACACATAAGAATTATACACGTAAATATTGTGCACAATTTAGCATTGGTCAAATATATCTATATATAATTTTACCAATGATAAATTGTGTACAATAATTACGTGTACAATTCTTATGTGTAAGAAACGCGCTATGCCCTTATCAGGTGGCTTCTTACCTTCCGACGCCATCTTTTATATTACTCATGTATATAGTAATATAAAATACAAAAAATGTGTATATAGTAATATAAAATACAAAATATTTGTATATAGTAATATAAAATACAAAAAATGCACAAAAATTTTCATGTCCCTGAGTTGAACTAGTTATGAAAAATTGACATATTTTCTAGTTTAAAAAGTGAAATTCTCAAAACTGGTTCACCGTAGACACATGAAATTTTCACCCTGCGGTGAACTAGTTATAAGAATTTCAATTTTTAAAACTTAAAATTTGTTAATTATGGAATTTTTAAAAACTGATTTATTGTACTGACATGAAATTTTATGTGCAAGTCCTCTTAGTCTATTCTAGCATGAATCTATTGATTGATCACTTATCACTAAGCCACAGGTATACTTTAGTCGAAAAGCCTTGCGCCAAAACTGAGATTTCAGTGCAAGGTACACCTTTGACTTGGTGATAAGTGACTAGTCAATAGATTCATGCTAGAATAGACTAAGAGGACTTGCACATAAAATTTCATGACCCTTTGGTGAACTAGTTTTGAGAAATTCCATTATTATTAAATATTATTTTTTAAAAGTTAACAATCTCAAAACTGGTTCATTGCAGGGACATGAAACTTTATGTGCAATGCCTTTGAGTACAATCTGTTGTATATCTATTATTATGTCACTTTTCACCAAGCCGAAGGTGTATATCAATCCAATACCCTTGCGCCAAAATAGTGATTTGCGTGCCAGGTACACCTTTGGCTTTGTGATATGTGACCGAATAATAGGTATTGAGCTGAATAAACTTAAAGAACATGCTCATAAAATTTTATGACCCTACGGTGAACCAGTTTTTGGAATTTCAATTTAAAAAAATATAACTTTTTAAATACAGCTTCTAATGTTTCAAAATGTTTTCAAGGATATATCTTGAAAAATTTATAAAAATCCAAAAATGTAGTATGCGCAGGGATCATTTTCTGTCCAAACAGTACTTTTCGATGAACTAGTTCATCAGAGAACCTATATGTCTCAACTATTACATTAAATTTGACCAGAGCCACTTTAAGAAAGTAAATGGAAAACAAGGGTAAAATTTTAAAAACACAAGTAAAAAAATCAGTTATACTTACAGCAGAGCTATTCAAATGATATATACTGGAGGATATATACTGGACTATATGTATTCCAACTGTCTGTACTAATATATATATATACAACTGATACTGTATATACTATTATATATAACTACTTCTATAGCTGGAAGCTGAAAATAAAATGAAACATTACAACATTGAAATTTATATACATGCAATAAGACATTCAATGAAACATATAAGAGCAATATGAAATATAAATAGGAAGAAACGACTAAGAAAACTTTCTGAATACCATGGAGGAGAATAAACGTTAGCAAAGATCATAGAGCAAGATTTAAGAGAGAAAATTGGAAGTATAACTAATTTGATAAATTGTGGAAGCATAACAATTTAAAAAAACTCAAGGCCGTAAAAGTATATTAGTTTACTTACAGCAGAGCTTCTATTCCAAGGAGAGATCTTTGTAGAAATATAAGGCACCGGTAAGTAGTAAGTACTTGGGATAGTCGGCTAACCGCTAACTACTGGAGTTATTCGGCTACAAATTTGAAAAAAATATTAAATATTTTAGATAAAGTACGCATTAACAGCAAAATTGCCTGGAATGTGACTATACATCAGGCAGATTGTGTGTGATACATACATACACATTCACACACAACGTGTGTATATATATATATTCACATACACATTCACACACGACGTGTGTATGTGTGTGTGTGTGTGTGTGTGTGTGTGTGTATATATATATATATATACATTTTCGCCAATTTTTGCCCTAGCTAATTTTTTCTTGACAACTAAACATCCATTTTTGTAAATTATATGTATATATATGTGTGTGTATATATATATAATATATACACACACATAATATAAGAAAAAATTAGCTATGGCAAAAATTGGCGACTCGTGAGTACGATATAGGAAGAAAGCTAGGTGTTTAGAGTAGACAATAAGCGCAACAATTTCAACAATATTAGTATAATAAGATACCACAAAAGCTTCAAAATAAATTAAAAATATTCTTACCGTATTCACAGCACTCAGCTTTAGAGGTCGATGATGACTGTTAATACAATGTATTGAAGAAATCCAGTAAATCATCGAAGAGTCCAATAAGAGAGAATGCGGTCGTAAATCACAGCGTGAAGTATGAGTATAAGGCCATAAAGAAAGGGTCGGCAGACTTGTCCGGCAGTCCGGCAACGGAAGCGGTGACTTTTACAGTTACACCATAGATAAAATTTCGCAAGTTTTAGCGCCCCCTGTCGGGCGCCTCAGGTCGGCTCCAGACTACAAAATTCGATGATTCGCGTCGCTCCGCATCTCTCAATTATTACATTATTTTTTGTAAATAGTATTTCTTTACTAAGTTTAAAATACGTCTATATATTTAGTGGTATATCTATTCATATTTTACCATAGAAAATATCTCACGTGATGTGTATTTATACAGATCTTAAGATTTATTTGCTTACATAAAAAATCATTCCTATATTAATTTTACGAAGATTTTTAGAAATCATGCAGCCACCTTTCGTGAAAGGTTTCTTAAGTGGTTCGTGCAAGTTTCGTTGAAAAGTTTCAGCAATGTTGTCGGAACCATTCGGGAAACTTTCCGTTGACTGGATTTCTAACATTACACGAAGCTTTTTTGAAATCTTGCAGCTACCTTTCCTGAAAGGTCTCTCAAATGGTTCGCGTATGTTTCGTCGAAAGGTTTCAGCATTGTTGTCGGAACCATTCGCAAAACCTTCCGTTGACTGGTTTTATAAGATTTCACGAAGCTTTCCAAAAATCTTGCAGCCACTTTTCGTGAAAGGTTTCTCAAATGGTTCGCGCACGTTTCGTCGAAAGGTTTCAGCATTGTTGTCGGAACCATTCGCGAAACCTTCCGTTGACTGGTTTTGTAACATTTGACGAAGCTTTTTAGAAATCGTGTAGCCACCTTTCGTAAAAGGTTTCTTTAGTGGTTCGTGCAAGTTTCATTAAAAGGTTTCAAAGATGTAGTCGGAACCATTCGCAAAACCTTCCGTTGACTAGTTTTCTAACATTACACGAAGCTTTTTTGAAATCTTGCAGCTACCTTTCGTGAAAGGTATCTTAAACGGTTCGTGTAAGTTTTGTTGAAAGGTTTAAGCTATGTTGTCAGAACCATTCGAGAAACCTTTTGTAGACTGGTTTTCTAACATTTCACGAAGCTTTCCAAAAATCTTGCAGCTACCATTCGTTAACGGTTTCTCAACTGGTTCGCCTATGTTTCTTCGAAAGGTTTCAGCATTGTTATCGGAACCATTCGCGAAACCTTCCGTTGACTGGTTTTGTAAGATTTCACGAAGTTTTCCAAAAATCTTGCAGCCATCTTTCGTGAAAGGTTTCTTAAATGGTTCGCGGAAGTTGCGTTGAAAGGTTTCAGCAATGTTGTCGCAACCATTCGAGAAACCTTTTATATTTTGATTACTGAAATTTTCCTTGTAACTTTTATGTAACCTTTCAGTATCCTTTCACGGAAACTTTTCATGCATCCTTTTAGAAAGTTTATGGAAGGTTTTTGCAACCTGGCAGCAAACTTCCACTGAAACATTTCACTAAATCTTTTATTGAAACTTTTCTTGCCATGTGGGAGTAATTTAAAATTCAGTTATCACGTGGGTTAGAAAATATCATTTTTTGTACGTACGGATGAATACCACTTTCGTAATTTGTTTCTGCCAGCGTAATAACACAAACTATTTTTTTTAATGTTCTAATAATGTTGTATCTAAAACTTTAAAAGCGTATACACACACGAGCGCGCAGACATACGAACACGTGTTCAGCGACAAGCAACGAATTTGCGAATATTGGAAGAGTGGGGATTCGCGAATAGCGTGAGAAGGAGGACGGGAGCGAGAGAGATGGAGAGAGTTGGCTCGGGTATATATCGGCGACGCACAGCCGAGGAGGCACTCAGTTCTCTCTGACCTCTCAAGCCGTGGCTAGCCAGCGAGCAGGCCTCGCGCTCGGGAGACTAGGATGAACTCGGGCCACTTCTTGTGGTGAGCGCACGGCGATGTGGCGAATCCTCGCCTATCTACCGCGTGCTACCTCTCTCTGTCGCTTCCCTCTACCTTAACTCCACTCCTCTTTAATTGTACCTTTAACCTCAATAAAAACCCAAGGTTCACACTAATTGTTCTCTAAGAATTGTAACTCATTCTTCTCCGCATCTACCTATTATTTGGGTGCGCCGGACGTCCTTTAGTAGCCACTGGAGGGGGAAACGCGCTAACGAATTCCCTAAAAAGCATAGCTCGTGGCGGCCAACCAAAAGCGCGCTGGCGCCTTTCTCGGGGTTTTGACTGCTTGTCCGGCGGAGAGCCAACGCGCCCTCCTATTGGTTCGAGTTGGCATATCAAAAAACAAAGTAAAGTGGCACTTCTGCAGCTCCGACCTCGGCGGCTGCAGGAGCGTAACTATCAAGGGCGAATCAAGAAAAAGGTTGTTTCTCGCGCACTTTTTCGGGTCTGTACGCGAACCGCGTGTAATAAAACACATCTGGAAAACGAACTCTCCTACGTTGTAGTAGAAGAACGGCTTAAGTCCGTCACATTGGCGCCCGAACAGGGACCCGAGAAAAAAACACGTAGAAACAGCCTTAAATGATTCCGGAATGGGACGGGACGTTCACGGAAACGCGTATACATTCGCGTATTTCGCACACGCCAAAATTGATAAATCGGTTAATTAAGATTGATGAGGATAGATGGGGAACGATGGTAAGTCTTGACAATGAAGTACGAAGTTTAAAAATAGAGAATGATAATTTAAAGAATAAAATTGTACATCAGCGTCAAGACATGCATGTAAAAACCGAAAAATTGAGTTGTCATCTGGGAGTAGTCACAGGGAAAATGATAACAAAATTCGGGAAATTCGAAAAAATACAGCAGGAACAAGATGATAAGATCATTGAGCTCACGCGCCGTATAAATTCTTTAAAAATTGAATAAATTTAATGAAGGGAAAGTTCAATCCATTTTTTGCAAAACGAGCGAAAATTTAAATGATAGATTAAAAAATAGGTCATTAAAATTATAATTTCTGGCGGATATTTATATTAATAAAAATATATTATTTATAAAAATAAAATATTTTACAAGTATTTTTTTTTATTAATATTTTTTCTTATAAAAAAAAATACAAAATGCCGCAAAATAAAAGGTTATTGGGGGCGTTTATGACAGACATCGAGACGACAGCTTCTGTGGATAGTCTCGATGATGGGCAACGTAAGCACCGCGATTGGGAAAAGGCCGTTTCCGAGGAATTAAAATGCCTAGATGAGAGACAGGACGAACTAGAAAATAAAATTACTAATTTAGTTAAAACTCCGGATGGACTAGAGTCACCTCCTTTAAATACTTCACGTATTGAAGCGATAAATACTGATTTAGTTGCACGCATAAACGCACTGTCAGACTTGCTAAAAAAAATCCAAGACGCGAGCGCCGCAGAAACGCAGCGGGGCGCGAAACTAGAAGCGGCCGTGAAAGCCTTAGAAAATCGTGTCGAAATACTGGAAACGGAAAATGATAATTTAATAACGAAAAATACAGAGTTATATTCAAATTACGAGAAGTTGGGTAAACAATTTGAAGATAGTGATAGCGGGGGAGAATTGAAAAAATACTTAATTGCGCAATTAGATGAGGTATATGAGAAAAACGAACAGGCGGTTAAAAAACTCGAAAATTCGATCAATAAACACAATGCGGGGCGTGCCAGTTCGGCAGAGACCAGCGGAAGTGAAGCATCGAGAAAAATAAAATTAAATATACCTAAATTTAGGGGATTACCCTCGGAAAGACCGATGAAATTTATATTTGAGTTAGAAAACTATTTTACATTAATACGGCCTGATGCCGGTGAAACACTATGTGTAATTTCGCAGGCACTAATAGACGATGCTCATAACTGGTGGTACCTGCAGGAGGGCCAGATAAAAGATTACGACGATTTTTTAAACAAATTCAAAGAGAGGTACTGGAATTCGAACATGCGACGAGTGGCGAAAAGAAAAGTAGAGTTCGGGCAGTGGTATGCTTCGGCGTCCATGAATCGCGTAAATTGCGCGATTTATATCCTGGGATTAACGAAAGAACTTGAACTCGAATTACCCGAGGAAGACGTAGTATTAAAAATCGGCGAGCATTTTGAGAGGAGTATCAGGTTAGCTATAGCAGGGCAAAGGGTAAAAGATAAAAATAGTCTATTGAAAATACTAGCAGAATACGACAGCGATGATCAGCGCACAAAAGGCGACCGCGCGCTAGTTAACACGGTAGAAACGAAAAAATTCACGGGTAACGCGCCGAGCCAGTCCGCGGCTCCTGTTGCAAATACGGAAGGTAAAAAACCTTGGCAAACGAAAAATATAAGTGCCATGCAAAATGCGAAACCAACCGAAAGTCAAAGAACCGGGAATAATACGTGTAAAAATCCTAAAAAATGGGAAAACAACCAAACCAATAAGTGGAGAGATAAGAAAGATCAATCGGACATAAACGTGTTCGATATAGATATAAGCGATGTTCAAACCCCGGGAAACGGGGATTAGTTGCGTCACGTAATTCGGATCTAGAAGTAAAAAATAGACGGGGCGCAACTGAGCAATTAAATGTAGCTTCTATAATAGAAGACCCGCGGGAAACATTATTATACGATGTAGAACCCGCTGGAGAAAATGCCGAAACCACGTGTTGTCCGGAAATTAGCATAAGCATATACGGAAACGAAGTAAAAGCGTTAATCGACACGGGGAGTGAAGTCACGGCGATTTCAGAAGAATTTTATTACGCAAATATTGATAAACTTAAAGAATGCCCTACACTACCTATAAGTGGAAAAGTCATTAAAGGTGCGACGGGGGCAAAATCGGCGAGATTAAAGTTCCAAATACTGCTAACTGTAACTATCGGAGGATTAGAGGCAAAATTAATAATTTTAGTAGTGCCAAAATTGGTAAAACCGTGTATCATCGGGTATGACTCAATAAAAGCGTTAAAAATGCTAATTGACACGGTAAATCAAAACTTATTATTTCAAGTAAATCAGAAAGACGGTGTTATCGGTTACACAGATAGGCGGTTCGCGTTGAACGAATATACGTCTCTGTACATCGAGCATGCAAATGAGTACCTCGAAAATGAGGTAGATCTCAGGAATCACTTCGACGAGGACGATGGAAAAGGTACGGAATCCCGCGAAGAATCGTACGATATCTCAGTAGAAGAAATCGACGATAAAGTAAATTTATGTGAAAATCTAAATGAATCACAAAAAACAAAATTAAAAGAATTACTTGTAAAATATAAAAAAGTGTTTGAAAAAAAACCCGGTTTGCTAACTACCTATGAGCACGAGCTAATTTTGAAGGACGATACACACTTCTATACTAAGCCCTATCCTATACCACTAGCATATCGCGAGCAGGTAAAAAAGGAAATAAACTGAATGTTGGAATTAGGAATCATTAGGCGCTCGACCAGCCCGTATATTAACCCAGTAGCCGTAGTTAAAAAAAAGGACGGTTCTGTGCGATTATGTTTAGACGCTCGAAAACTGAACGCGCGGCTTATTGATGATTACGAGGGGCCACCGGGCGTTGAGGATGTATTGCAAAGATGCGCGGGAAAGCCGATAACGAGTACCTCAGACTTCACGTGTAGTTACTGTCAGGTAAAGCTAGCGGAGTGGTGCAAAAAATATACGACTTTTAAGTGTGATAATCACATTTATGAGCATAACGTGGTACCTTTTGGGATAAAAACTAGCGGATCAGCCCTAATTAGAGGGCTAGATCAAACAACGTCAGATTTTGACGAATTTTTAGTATTGTTTGTGGACGACATGGTGATAAAATCAAAAAATTTCGAAACACACCTGTCGCACTTAGCTGCGCTTTATGAAAGACTCTTAGCCCATAATCTAAGATTAAATTTTAAAAAATCAAACTTTATGTGCGAGGAAATCGAATTTCTAGGCCATTGTCTATCAGCACACAGAATCAGGCCGGATCCCGAGAAAATAAAAACCATACAAAATTTTAAAAGACCCCGTATTGTAAAGGATTTACAGAGTTTTTTGGGGTTTGTCAATTTTTACACTAAATTCGTAAAAAATTATTCGCACCACACAAAACCTTTGATTGAGCTGCTTAAAAAGGGTTCATTTTTTTATTGGACCGCAGTGCAACAAAGAGCTTTTAACAATATAAAATAAATTTTTGATAAAAACATTATTTTAAAATACGCAGACCCGAAACGGCCTTACATACTTTCCACCGACTCTTCGGATTTTGCGTGCGCCGCGGCACTATCGCAATTAAATGACGAGGGTGAAGAAGAAGTCGTGTGTTTTGTAAGTAGAACTTTAAAAGGGAGCGAGGGCGCATACTTTACCACTGAGAAAGAAATGGTTGCATTAGTATGGGCATTAAAGAGATTGGACACGTTTTTACGGGGGACAATAAATATTTACGTGAGGACAGATCATGAAGCTCTTGCCTTTTTAAAAACATGCAAGTATCGTAATGCCAGGTTACAAAGATGGAATTTAGCTATACAACACTTTAATATCGACCCGGAATATATACCGGGCAAAGAAAACGTCGTCGCGGACTATCTAAGCCGCGTCACTGATTTAGAGCCGAACCGCGCGGAAAAAACAGAGATAATTATAGCCGCAGTGGTACAACAAAAGCCAAGCCCGGCGTTAATCAATTTGTGTAAAGATATGGATAAATTACAAAGAAGTGATCCGTACGCGTCTCAGACTAAGGGCTGGGGACGCTAAAATAAAAAAGAAATTCGAAATTCGAAAAAATATATTATATAGAATTATGATTAATCGTGCAAAAATATATATACCAGAGGGGAACTTAAAACCACTTGTAACAGAGGTACACGTGATATATGGGCATGTGGGGCCGCGAAAAGTATATAAAATAATTTTAGAGCATTTTTACTCACGAAATTTACGGAAAAGGGTAGCTGAAATACTAAAAACGTGTGACACATGCCAAAAAACTAAATATTTAACGCAGCGATGTGACGAAATCACGCAACCTATATTAACTAATAAACCGCGAGAAATGTTATCGATAGTCTTTTTTGGTCCCTTACCCGTGTTGAGAGGTGGTGTAAAATACATTTTAACTACTATAGACGTATTCAGTAAATACGTAGTATTTTATCCTCTAAAAAAGGCGAACACTACAGCGGTAATTAGAAAATTAATGAGGCAATAATATCAGACCATGGGACGCAGTTTACGATCAAAAAATGGATTGATACATTAAAAAACGAGGGGATACGCATAATATATTCATCTATCAGACACCCTCAAAGTAACATAATCGAGCGCGTACACCGAGAATTGGCAAGGTTTTTACGCACTTTCGTAAAGGATAAACACGGCGGGTGGACTCTGTATATTCAAAAATTCAAAACATTATAAATGAAATCCCTCATGAAACGACGAACCAGCCACCTATCTTAATGCATATGGGCCATAAGCCAACAAGGATATGGGAAAAATATTTAAAAGTACCACAAGAGGACAACGATGTGTCCCGCGACAATAGAATATCACTGGCTCGCGACTATGCGCACAAACTCCTAAAGAATAGAGCAGCGAAACGGAATGCGAATAAAACGCACTTTAAATTTAAAGACGGTGACAAAGTGTTAGTGAAAGCTTTAAACGTATCGGATGCGGAGACGGCAAAATCGCCAAATTTTTTTATGTTTTTGAAGGGCCGTTTATCGTGCAACAAGCCGTGGAATCGACACGTATCTACTTTACGACCCGGTATTAAAAAAAGAACGGGGAAAATTTCACTTGGCAAATTTAAAGCCGTATTACAGTGAGTAAGTAATCAAAAGAAAAATTTATTATTGAAACAAAAAATTGACAAATTAGATAGACTAGAATAAACTTTTATAGTATAAATTTGTTTTTGATAACACGAAAATAATCATAAATTGGGCAAGTGAAATTTGATAACTTTCGGGTGTTCTCTCTCTGGCGCGGTCAAATAAAATCTTCAAATTTTTTTTCAAAAACTCAAATTTTTTTGGGGGGCAGTAGTGAGAGAGAAACACACAATAGAATAGAACAGGCTTAAGAGTTTATAAATTTTAGATTTAAACAAATGTAAAAGAGTATAACTAGAATAGATTAAAAATACAAAAGATAGCGTAACATGTAATTAAGCGAAAAACAAAAACACATATGTGAAAACGAAATGTAATTATTTAAATAATGCAGAACAGAAAATTATAAACAAAAAGACGCACCGAGAAATTGGCCCAATACATAATTAAGGTATATGCATTATTAAAATAAATTAAGTAAACAAAGAGACAATTGAACCATAAAATAATAGAATACAATAATTCAATGAGTGCACGTATATATTGGACACCACGCGTATATATATATATATATATATATATATATATATATCCTATTCTTTCTCGCTACATTGCTTTCTTAGAGTATTTTGAACCATATTCTTTTTTCTTTGGGCCGATTTCACGGTGCCTCTTTTATTTTTAATTTTATAATTTGTTTTAATTGATGTTTGCACGTATATATATATATATATATATATATATATATATATATATATATATATATATATATATATACGTGCAAACATCAATTAAAACAAATTATAAAATTAAAAATAAAAGAGGCACCGTGAAATCGGCCCAAAGAAAAAAGAATATGGTTCAAAATACTCTAAGAAAGCAATGTAGCGAGAAAGAATAGGATTAAAAGGTAGATAGAGATAGGGACGAGAAGAGAGCCAAGACATCGAGCTCACTCCCGACCCGGAACCAACGCAAGCCCTAAAGAAGGGCCGAAAGAGGAAAAGGGGAATAGCGCAGCTACTACCATCTCCTCCTGCGCTAAGCGACAGCTCGGAGAAAATCGCAACGGCCCAAGAGGATTTACCAAGTCTAAGCGACGGCGAGGAATACGAGCCCCGAGCCATAGACCAGCTGGAAGACAGTTCCTGGAAACTGCAGGCACGCCCAAATATCATAGTGAGGCAAAAGGCCAGGGAGGGACAGAGCGAGGTTCAGGAGGGAATTTCGACCGATACCCCCGAGCAAAACCCGATTTCAATGGCACCCAATACCGGAGGGTCGGACGTCGACCAAGTATTAGCGGGGCTAGAGGCCCCATGCCAACACCTCCAATCGGACGACCTGATGGATGCCATCAACGATTTTGAAGAGTGGCTTCAACAAGTTGAAGCTTAGGAGTTTTATTTTCTTAATTTTTAATTATTTGTAATTTTGATTATTGTTTCATTTTTTTTTAGTAATAGAATAAATAAAAAACAAAATACGTTATCTGACGCGTTACTTTTTTATTAGGAGAGCGAGCCCGTGAAGGTATACGCCGCCTGGAAGCAAAATAAAATTTACAAATTTGGTTTCCAAAATTGAAACTTTTATTGGGGGGCACTGAGACGGCCTGTACCTATACCATTATTATTAAGAACGGTAGTATTAATTATTATTGTTAATGTTAATATAATATTATTATTAGTAATTATTATAATTAAAATAAATTAGTTAGTACATTTAGGATATAGGAAAGTAGTATTAATTAAAAAGTTAGTTTTTTTTATAAGAAATTATTTAATTATTGCTGAAATGATTCGTTTTTATATTTGTTAACTAAGATGATACGGCGGGGCCAACGTAATAGCTAAGAACGCGCGCGTGTGCGTATACACACACGAGCGCGCAGACATACGAACACGTGTTCAGCGACAAGCAACGAATTCGCGAATATTGGAAGAGTGGGGATTCGCGAATAGCGTGAGAAGGAGGACGGGAGCGAGAGAGATGGAGAGAGTTGGCTCGGGTATATATCGGCGACGCACAGCCGAGGAGGCACTCAGTTCTCTCTGACCTCTCAAGCCGTGGCTAGCCAGCGAGCAGGCCTCGTGCTCGGGAGACTAGGGTGAACCAGGGCCACTTCTTGTGGTGAGCGCACGGTGATGTGGCGAATCCTCGCCTATCTACCGCGTGCTAGCTCTCTCTGTCGCTTCCCTCTACCTTAACTCCACTCCTCTTTAATTGTACCTTTAACCTCAATAAAAACCCAAGGTTCACACTAATTGTTCTCTAAGAATTGTAATTCATTCGTCTCCGCATCTACCTATTATTCGGGTGCGCCGGACGTCCTTCAGTAGCCACTGGAGGGGGAAACGCGTTAACGAATTCCCTAAAAAGTATAGCTCGTGGCGGCCAACGCGTCGCCCGAGACTACGTTTTCAGGGTTTTACTCGCGAAAAGCGCGCTGGCGCCTTTCTCGGGGTTTTAAGCCAACGCGCCCTCCTGCTGGTTCGAGTTGGTATATCAAAAAACAAAGTAAAGTGGCACTTCTGCAGCTCCGACCTCGGCGGCTGCAGGAGCGTAACTATCAAGGGCGAATCAAGAAAAAGGTTGTTTCTCGCGCACTTTTTCGGGTCTGTACGCGAACCGCGTGTAAGAAAATACATCTGGAAAACGAACTCTCCTACGTTGGAGTAGAAGAACGGCTTAAGTCCATCACAAAATATATATATATATATATATATATATATATATAAAACATAAGATTTAAAATATAGTTAATTATAAAGATGAAAAATAGAGGCTGATAAGTATTAAATATTTAGAGAACTATTTTTTATGAACATCTTAGAATCAAGAATTTTCATTACAATATTCACGTAAGGTGGCTCACGACTGATTTTTAAAAAATTTTGCCTGTTAATCCATACATTTTGAAATTTTGACAGCTTATTTCTGGTTATAAAAGAGACTTAAATATAAATTTTGAACCTTTTTCCTAAATATTTGACAAAGTTATGGTATAATTATCACTAATTGTTATTAAAAACACAGGGTTTTTAAAAGAGTTCCTTGTGCAAACCAGTTTGACCATACACGTTAAAAAAATTTAAGATCATTTTTCAACTAAGTTAACAAAAGTTAATATTTTTTATGCTATATATATTCAATACGTGGCCTGAAATAGATAACATATTTTTTAAACATAAAAATGTAGAAAGACCGAGCATTTTAACAACAAAATTTAATAAATAAAATATTTAATATCCCTGCATCTTAAAATAAAATATAAATTTCTTTTTTATATACTTTAAGGGGATATCGGAGCTTAAATCGTGTTTTTTCTTTTAGTGATTACTTTTCAAAAATAGAATGCACGAAAAAATCAAGAGCAGAGCGCCGTAGTGCTCTATATAATAAAACTTTTGCTTGCAAGATAAAGTTGATCTGATCAGTTATTTTTCTAATTAATTGGAAATACGATAGGGTGTTTACGCATTGAAACCTAACCTCAAAATTTCAATCGTACCAAACTTTTGCTAATAACTTTTTATAATGTTATTTTTCAGCAAGATTCGTAACAGACCGCTGTAGTGCTTACTATAATGAACTGATCTGTACAAGATAAAGTCAGTTGGACTTGTAGTTTTTACAAACAATTGGAATTACAAAATAGGTAGGACAGCAAAAAGGGGGGCGGGGCTCCGACATCCCCTTAATTGATATTTTCTTGATAGTTTCTAAAACATCAACTTGAGATGCGCAAGGAACTTTATGAAGTGAAAAAAATAAGTGTCGAGGAAAACGTGTTTAAAGTCTTATTTTTGTATGCAATCCAATGTAAAATATTTTATTCAATTGGCTATAACTTTGGTATAAATTTGAGTTCTGATATCCAGTTAGTCTCAAAATGTTCATAAAACTATAATCAATTAAAATATATAATAACAAAATTCGATTTTTTAGCAAAATATCAGTGGAGTTCCACCTTAAAGTAGGTTTATGAACCCAAGAGACAGTTTTTAAATTTTTGGTACATTTCAAAATTCGCATTAATTTTAACTCGACATTCAAGCATTTTAGGCATATACATGTAAGTACATTCTTTTATGCAAAATATCTGTACAATATCATAATAGTACATATAATATTTTATGAATCTGATTAGCTCAATTGGTTGGTAAAACATTAATCTATAAATGTTAATTAAACAAAATTGGCATATTTGATTTTTGTAAATCTCAAAATTTCGTTGCAATACCTTTAAAATGAGCCGATGCTGATGTTGGGGTTAGGTCAATAACTTAAGTTACAGTACTTTGAAGTAATTCTGTGTGTATTAGTATAATATATAATATACAGATCTGCTTTTTAGGCAAAAAAGGACTTTTATTCCGCACCCCCACCGGAAGGCCACTTTTCGCCCCTGAAAATAGGGGCAAAAGGAGCATATTTTTCCCGCAAACTTTATTTGCGGGGCGAAAGTAAAATTTGCGTGGCGAAAGTAAATTTTGCGGGGCGAAATAAAATTTGTGGGGCGAAAGTAATATTTGCGGGGCAAAAGTAACTTTTTTTAAAAATCATTTTCGCTTAAAAAATTTTTCAAAATTTTTTAAAAAAGTCAACAAAAGTAGATTTTTTCTCGGATGATTACTGACCTCGCGAGAAGATTTTTCCCCCGGGTGATTACTGCCCTCGCTCCGCTCGTGCAGTAAACGCACCCTCGTGGAAAATGTTCTCGCTTGGGCAGTAAACCTATCAGCGGGAAAAATCTGCTACTTTTGCCCCTTGTTACATAATATACTATTTTTTAATACGTGCATATTATTTTAGAAACTAAATAAATAAGTCTTATAAATAAGCATTCTATTATTATATGTACATAGTTATTTTTTATGCATTTAAACGAATAGAAAATCGAGTTATTCTTAGCAGCGGGAGCTGCAATGGAAGCTACAGCTACAGCAGGAGGAAAAGTACCTATATATATTTATAGTACATTCTGCAGCAAGGGAGTAAAGTCGTAGATTAAATCCACCCGCGAGAATGATCGACTTTACTCTCGTGTTGCATATAGAATTTTAGTCACGATTTAACTGCGTAACCACTTTTTATCAAAACTATACAATATGTATAAAATGTGAATATCTCAAATTAATAAAAGTTTATTTATTTTTTATAAATTAGCAAAATGGATTTTAATTTGTATTATTTAAAATAAAATCAAATATAAGATAATAAGCGGAAAATAAGAACTTTTTTTCCGCATTTGCAGGAAATATGGACTATTTTTCCGCATTTGCAGGAAATATGGACTTTTTTCCCGCAAATGTGGGGAAAAAATGTATGAGGAAATAAAAAGCTACTTTAGTCCCGCTTTTCAGGGAAAAAAGTGGTTATTTTAGTTAAGTCGTGAATGATATATATATTGCAGAATTTAAAAAATTTTGATAAGTTTTTAATTTTAAAAAATATTTAAAAATTTTGAAAATTTTGAAAATTTAAAAATTTGAAATATATAGAAGAAAGTTTAAAAAGTTATAATATACTTAATTTAAAAAGAACTTGAAAAAGGGTCTATTCATGCCCTTATAAAAAAATTTCATTTTTGTCCCCAGTTGGGCAATGTACACTCGGCAGAACAAATAACTTTAAACATTTCTGAGCTCCCGTCATGTTAATGTAAGGTAAGTTAGGTAGGTTGCATATGTTAAAGGTACGTTTTCATGCAGCGAATTATTCGTGGCGAATACTATGCTATCATATAGGTACGGGAGAGAAAGTATGATCATACTTTCGTACCTATGTGATAGCATAGCATTTGCTGTGAATAATTCGTTGCACGAAAACGCACCTTTAACATATGCACCTACCTAACCTTACTTAACATTATCATGGCGAGAGTTCAGAAATATTTAAAGTTATTTGTTCTGCCAAGTATACTATAATTTAAAAATCTATAAAATTATTATTAAACAAACTTGAAATTATTGATTCATATTTTTTAAATTAATATACAAATTGTTTGTTAGTTACATGACATTTCTTCTATAATCATGTTACGTCACTCAAATCATTAGAAAAATAGTCCACGCAGCAATATATATTCCTATTAAAGCAATAAATTAATGTAGAGGGAGCTATGTACCAATGAACTTGTTGCTATTTTACATTTTACCAAGTTTTAACTTCTTTATTATATACATTCTTTGAAAATTTTAGTTAATAGTAACGTGTTTGTTATTTTTTGAAAATCGATGCGTAAAATCCAACTACAGATGCCTGATAACGTGTGTAAAGTATTTGTATCTCAAACTAATGCGTAAAGTAGAATGTGTGCGTAAAGTAAGTACTTTACGTCCTCCCTGCTTAAAATAAATACTTTATGCACGCTGCACAATCATTTAATAGTATATTTCTGTGGTTTCACAGAAAAACGACATAAGTCCATTTCTTTTAAATTGAGTTTTGAAATTTTTTTTTATCTGAAGATAGTATATTTTCAAACAAAAATGCCAAAAATTAAGAAAGTGTAAAAGTATTCGACTTGATCTACTATGTACGATTTTGTTTAATATTAGTTCAAATGGAAAATAAAAACTTTATACATTAATAACTCGAAAACATAAAAATGGACTTTTGTGGTTTTTCGAGGAACCCATAAATTTATACAAGTGCGTAAATTCTTACACCATCGTGTGATCGCCGATCCAAGTAATTCGGTATCACACACTGTTGCAAAGCTTAGGCATCGTTGCGAACGATATTTTTTGATTCAGGAATTTTTAAATTTAATAAATTTAATCTACAGTCTATTTTATATTTTGTATTGTAAAACCGATTTTACTTTTTATATTTTAAAATAAATTTGAAAATAAATAATTCACACATGGTTTATTAATAATATTCTTTTCAATATATAATGCATGGTGTCATAATTGCGTATTTCTAATAATAATAATAATACTAATAATAATAATAATACTAATATTAATAATAATACTACTAATAATAATAATACTAATATTAATAATAATACTAATAATAATAATAATACTAATATTAATAATAATACTAATAATAAGTACACGACAACATAACACACTAATATACAGACAACATCCAACGAACATGAGAGAACGGAGACCCATCTCTGCGGCGTCCGAGGCCTCCTTCTCCCTGATGCGTGATCCTAAACAGTATGATAGAAGAATGTCTGTGCAGGGGCCCTATGAACGGGTATCGCCTCGAAGCAAGTGTTACGGGGGCCCTATAGACGGGTATCGCCCGGAAGCGAACGAACAAAAAAGTATGATAGAGTCGGGGGCCCTATAGAAGGGGTCGCCCAGAAAAAGGAAGAAAGGTTTAGGAAAATGCGAAGGTGCGACGGACAGCGGCGGCAACGTAGCGGCCGGGATACTGCCGCGATCTCACTCGGGAAACATTCACCACACAATATTGCTCACCACTACAAACAGGACACTATTACACATACACTACACCTCAACCGACACTAATACAAGGGTCACGCTACGTAACGAGCATGCTGACGCTGACCGCAAGGGATGTGCTGCATGATGCATGAAACGTGCGTAGCGTGGTATCTCCCGACGTCAACGCGTCGCACCCGCAGGAGTGCCAGGATGCCAATGATTGGGTGTACGTGCGCAGGCTGTTTCGGTTGTAAGTTTCCCGTCACGGGCCCCAAATGGTTATAGCAATGGGGGTAGCTATAGCCGCGTTCACACCCCCACCCCATTAGGTAACCGCGTTCGGAGACGGCCTGGTATTCCGGAGCACTTAAAAAAATTATGGATAACCAAAAAAGAAAAGAAACGGAAGGTGAGGCAGGAAAAGAAAATGAAATGGCAATGAATGGGCAGGAAGAGAATGTCCTCCGCGGGCAACAAACACCGCAGGGGACACCCTCATCCGAAAAACGACGAAATGAAAAGCGGGATTGGGAGGAGACGAAAAAGAGGCTCCTTGAGATCCAAGGTAAAGAGAAGAACCTCAATGTAAGAGGTGTGAAAATGGCAGAAGAACTGCAAGGCAACTGCCCAGAACAGATGGGAGCCACCCTGGAGGGAATGACGATGATGCTGAAAGCATTGTCAGATTATGTCTGCAACCAGCAAAAGGGTGCAGGAGGGGCTATCAAAAAAGGTATACCCCTACTACACGGCATGGTCCAGCTCCTGACTGAGATGTGCAGTGAGGCTCAGGGTAGATCAGAGACCTTGCCTCAGGCAAAAACTGCCTCGGAGCAAGGTCCCGGTGGATCGCAGGGTGGCAAGAAGGCCACAAACAATAGCTTGCCTAGATCCGAAAGGAAGAGAGACAGGGTTACTTCACAAGATGAAGAAACCCCAAATAAAAAGACGAAATCTGTCGCCGGCGCATGGCAACAGGTACGGAATAGGCACGTTAAGAGTAAAAATTTGGACGTCCCTAAGGCCTCCGCCAGACCCGGTACTAGCAGCGGGGACACGGCAAAACTGATGGCGCCAAAGACAAAACAGCGCGGGAGTGAGGCTACCCAGAGGCTCGGCCCGCCATCCGGACCCCGGGGTGGCCTCCCTGCTCTCAGAACGAGACGCGACGCAATACTGGTACAGCCGACGGAGGGCAGGACGTACGCCGATATTGTAAGCACCTTAAAGAAAGGTGTGGACCCAGACGCGACAGGTACAAAAATACGCAAGATGCGTACGACGGAAAAGGGTGGCGTCCTCCTTATCTTGGAGCACGGGACGACCGATACACAGCCGTTCCGTGATGCCATCAAGGAGGCCGTCAAGGGAATGGGAAGTGTCAAAGACATGACAGACAGACCGACAGTTGAAATCCTAGACCTAGACTGTATGGCAACAGAAGTCGAAGTGAGGGATGCAATCAAGCGAGAAACTGATTGTGAGACAGAGATCAAAATAACCATGTTTGATCCGAATGGCAGAGGGCAGAAAATGGCTCTAGCTGTACTAGATCGCAGCGCGGCCGCCATTATGCTAATAAAGGTAAAATGAGAGTCGGCTGGATCAACAACTGCCGAATTAGACAAAGGGTGACAGTATCGTGGTTGGCGGGGATTTCAACGCCAGAGCGATTGAATGGGGGATGCCCATGACGAACGGACGGGGACAGCTCATACTCGACGCAACGGCAAGGCTTGGACTGACGACGCTAAATGTAGGCTGGACACCAACGTATGTTAGGCCTGGATTTGGCCGATGCATACCAGACGTAACGTTTTCAAGCGAAGGGCTGGCTAGGAATATTCGGAACTGGCACGTAACTGACGACGAGAACGGTAGTGACCATCAGTACATCCGATTCGAGATAGTGGGCGCGGACGAAAGGACAAACACGTCAAGACGAAGCGAGCACTTTCCGCGATGGAACGTCAGACGTATGGACCGCGAGAAATTGGTAGAGGTGGTAATGGATGCGGAACCTCCCTCTGCGAGAATTCCGCGTGTACCAGTAGGCCGTGAAAGAGCGGAAGTGCTCGTAGAAAGAACGACGAGAGTGATAGCGAAAGCGTGCAACGCCGCTATGCCACGGACGTGCACGAGAAATAGACGACAACCGGTATACTGGTGGACCGACGAGATCGCGACACTCAGGAAAGAGTGCCATGCGCGTAGACGGGCGGCACAGCGTGCGCGACTCCGGGAAGGAAGCGACGATCTCATGCAGCAGTATAGGGTGGCACGGAAGCAGCTTCGCTACCCGATCAAGCACAGCAAGCTTCGTTGCTGGAGACAACTTTGCGAGGACGTCGACGGCGACCCTTGGGGGATGGGCTATAAGATAGTAACCCATAAACTGAAAGCACGAGCGGCCAATTCGGTGATGAGCACGCGGAAAATCGAAACGGTAATTGACGGGCTCTTTCCAACCCATCCACTTAGGGACCACGCGGAATACACCGACATACGCGCGGACGATATCCCGCTGTTCACGGAGGGGGAGCTTTTGGCAGCTACCTCCTCCTTGAAGGGCGGAAAGGCACCAGGACCGGACGGAATACCAGTAGAAGCAATAAAGATAATCGCGAAGTGTAGGCCACAGATACTGCTTGAAATGTACAATACATGTTTGGTAGAGGGGGTATTCAGCTACCGCTGGAAGAGGGCGCGATTGGTTCTCATCGATAAAAATAAAGGGGACCCAAATTCTCCATCCGCTTACAGACCTCTTAGTCTGCTCGATACGATGGGGAAAACAGCTGAGCTGCTTCTTAGGCCAAGGATCCAGGGAGCGATTCGGGAAGCAGGCGATCTTTCCGATAACCAGCACGGTTTCAGGAAGGGTCGATCGGTGATAGGCGCGGTGCGCGAAGTAACAGCGTCGGTCGCTAGAACAGATGAGGCGTGTCATGCGGCTAGACCGATAGTCGTGCTGGCAACGCTTGATGTTAAGAACGCCTTCAATTCCGCGAGATGGGTCGACATCCTGGCGGCTCTTCGAGCCTTTGGGGTGCCAGACTATGCCTTGCGATGGATTGAGGACTATCTGAGTGACAGAAAGCTTTTGTACGAAACGGACGAAGGACTCAAAGTCAGACCTGTCACGGCTGGCGTGGCGCAGGGGTCGATTTTGGGTTCGGATTTCTGGTTAGTATTATATGACGCAATGCTGAGACTCCAGATGCCGATCGGGGTGTCGCTGATAGGATGCGCGGACGATGTAGCGGTGGTAATAGTTGCGCGCGACGTAGATACTGCCCCGTTCCAGCTGACCGTGGCCATGCGGCACATACTTCGCTGGATGCGTGAGCACGGACTACGGCTAGCTTTAGATAAGACGGAAGTAGTATTGCTGACTAGGAAAGGAATCCAGACAGCAATGGACATAACGGTAGGTGACGCGGTGGTGAGGACGCGTCCGGCGGCTAAGTATCTGGGGGTGACCCTAGACAATAAGCTGACCTTCACTCTTCACCTCCGAATCACGGCGAATAGGGCGGCGAAACGGGTAGCCGAATTAAGCAGGCTCATGGCCAACGTGTGCGGGACACGACCTGCAACGCGCAGACTGCTCATGTCAACCACGAACTCCATTCGCCTCTACGGAGCGGAGGTCTGGGCCGATGCCATGAGCAAGGAAAAGTATAGAAAGTGCATAGCGGCGGTGCAGCGCAAGGGAGCACTTCGAATAGCAAGCGCGTACAGAACGGTTTCAAGGGCAGCGATATTCGTTATCGCCGGAGTTATCGAAAGCGGATATACGAGCGGAGCCACGAGTTCGGGAGGGCCCGCGCAGCGACAGAAGAACGGGAACGGACAATGACGGCGTGGCAGGACGAATGGCTGTGTGAGAGGCAACGACCACAACCACGTCGACAGCAACAGGCACGATGGACCTACGAACTAATACCGGAACTGGCTCCGTGGCTGGGCAGGCAATTCGGGGAGGTGAGTTTTTACCTCACCCAGTTCTTGCCTGGGCACGGATACTTCAGACAATACTTACACGGAATGGGGAAGGTTAGAACGCCGGCGTGTACTTACTGCGGGCACAACAAAGACGACGCGGAACACACGTTTTTCGTGTGCCCGCACTGGACCGAAGAACGACGAAGACTGGAGACCATTACGGGGCCGACAGTGCCAGCCAACATTGTTGCAACGATGTTGGAGAGCAAACACAAGTGGGACGCGGTAGCATTATATATCGAAAAGGTCCTCCGCCCGAAACGGGAAGACGGATGCTTGGCCGACGGGCCAGGCTGACGAAAAGACAAGACAAACCAAACTTGGCAGGACTGACTGAGGACGAAAGAAGAAAAAGACAGGCGGCCCCCCACTCGAAGTAATGCGAAAGCGGTACCGGGTGGGGGGCGTTCGCGGCACACTCGTTTTTAGTGGGTAGGACACGGCAGCGAGCCCGCCTCGGCTGTAATCCGGCATTGAGCACGGACATCAGTTGAGGATGGACAGCGCGCCAGTGGAGTCCCACACTACCACCCCAGAGTGCAGGAGCTCAGGGGATGGTGTCCATGATGATTTTTGCGAGTTAAAAAAAAAAATACTAATAATAATAATAATGCTAATATTAATAATAATAATAATAATAATAATGAAATTGCAATACATTTTTATGCACAATTCAACTTGAGAATCACTTGAGAATCACTTGAGTTTTTGGCACGATTATCACTTGAGAATCACTTGAGAATCACTTGAGATTTTGGCACGATTATCACTTGAGAATCACTTGAGATCTCACTTGATTGTCAAGTGAGTTTTATCAGTAGGGAAATTTCAAATAAAACAGTAGAATTACATAATACAACGATTTTTGAAGACGAAAATAAAGTCTGAATTGCTGAACACTGAAAACTCACTATTGAAACAATTGGTTAGTGAATTAAAAGAAAGAAATGATTTACTAAGAGAAAATCTTAATAACAACCAATTAGGAAGTGAAACCAATAAATACCTGTATGCAGATGTCACAAGTTTTCCCAAAAGGCAACAAAAAATGTTTCTAAAATAAAAGTCACAATAATCAATAACAACAAAAAGAACAATAACAATATTGATATCAAGAAGAGTGTAATTGAAGTTTTGACAAAGGAAAAGAAAATACAAACTAAAAACATATATTTAAATAAAAAAGATGAATTGATAATTAGCTGTTCAAATAATGATAGTGCAGAGTTAACAGAATCAGTATTAAAAAGAGAGTTAGAAAGTGTACTTAATATCAATAGAGAGGAACTGAATGAACCTAAGATAAAAATCGTTGGAATTGATAACTGTGATAACATGGAAATGGAAGTTATTGAAAATAATATAAACATGAGAAATTTCAGCAGTTTTACTAGTAAAGCTCAAGTATTACATATGTATACCAATAATACCAATAAGAGTACCGTTTTAATGGAAGTTCTTTCAGAGATATATAGTTATATCAAGGAAAATAATAGTTACAACTCGATTATCATTTTCATCATACTCATGGCGCCTACGTTGGCGAACCATGTGTTTACCACGAGCTCTTTGAGTTAAACGTCTGATAGCTCTATCGTCAGGGTGTCGTCTGTCAGGATAGCGTTCAGCATAAAGTCTTGCCGCACCACGATAATTATTTTGGCTTGCTCCTAAAACCAAAATCATATTAACGATCTCGTTGGGCGGATAGTCAGCCATTTTAGAGCCAGCTATTAATTACTATTAAATTTAAATAGTAAAATGGTATCAAAAATATTAATAATTATAAGGCTCGCCCGTATACGGTCGCGCCTAAAAATGAAAAACGTTGGAAAATTACGGTAACTTTATTTAGCTAACTGTATTTGCTATAAATACTTCGTTTGTAACACTTTTTTAATTTTAAATTTTAAATTAAAATAATCGTCAAAACACTAAAGGTATTCAATAAAGCATTATTTCTTATTTTTATTGCAAAATAATGTGAATTAGTAGCGTTCGAATTTCAGAAATACTAATTTTGATAATGTAATCATTAAAACACATCTACGAAGAAAATAGGTTCCGTCAATGGTTCTTTTAATTAAATCTGAACTGCTCACCGATTTTAAGATTTTCCGCCCATTTTTAATATTAAGTTCTTTTCCCAACACCTGCACCGAAAGTACCACTTTTCCTCCCGGGCGCCTGGAGAGAAATGTGTATTTTCGGTGCTGATGTGAGGAAAAATAGTATACGCACCATGGGAGGTAAAATGGCGACCCCATAGCACGTGTTTGCCACTCTCGCCTTTGGCTCGGGTGGCATTTTACACGTGCTATGGACTCGCCAATTCTTTACCTCCCTAGATGTGTAATATACTATTTTTTAATAGTTCGATTCCAAAAAAAATAGCTACGATGCTTTTTGTACAAAACAGAAATGTTGTATCTTTATTTTTTAGGAAGTTATGAGTTTTTTTTTGTAAAAAGAATCACATTTTTTGACAGCTCATAATTAAAAAAATTAGGATCCGACTAAGATAATTGTAGAAGCAAAAAAAATAATAATTAATAAAAAATGCAAATACAAAGTCAAAATTTAAATTAAAGAAAAAATAGGATATGCGAGTTTGGGGTGTGTGGGTTTAGGGTGTGTGAGGTAGGAAAATGTTGGTTAAGGATGCGTGAGTTTAAAGTTTGCGGATCGAATGTTTTTGGTTTTGAGATTTGTGGGGTTAGGATTTGTGAGTTGGAATTTGTGGATTTCCATTTTAATCTCAAGCTCAAATTGACTTCACTTCGGATTGTTTTTGCCTAGAAATCATAAAAAAATAAACAATTTTAAAAATTTATTTACAGCCTACGATCAATTTGAACCAGCTTAGCCTGTGGTTCATGGAAAAAGACGATTTTAAACGGACTTTCGGAGTTTGACCTTGATTTGACCTTGAAATGACCTTGAAAAAATTTTTCTCAATATGATTTTGAACGTAAAATTTGCCGCTCTTTCCGAATCCGGGGTCAAAACTAGGTGTTCCCATATGAAAAAACCACTTTGACCTTGAAATAACCTTAAAGGTCAAGTTCAAGGTCAAAGACGTTAGCGCCATTGTGTGGCCCCCTTTGTCCCCTACAACTTTTGTCTGAACCGTTTTTCCCTATCTGGCTTACGTTCCGAGAAATCCGGGTGCGGCGATTAAAATGGGTCAACGTGTATATAGACTCGACCGATTACCCTACGAAACCTTCTTTACCACCGCTGAATATAGATTACCAGTCGAAAAAGATAACGAAGAGGAGACATGTACCGACAGATGTAATTCCATCAAGTAGTTATAAAAATCAGCAACAGCTCCAGCAAGAACAGCAGAAACAAAAATCAAGACAAGTTACTCAGCCTCAAATATCAACTTCACAGACAGAAAAAACGGTAAAAAAAATACAGGGTAATAATAGTTGAAATGGATAATTTTGACTTTTGAGATAAGATACAAAAAGAGCTAATACACAAAGAAAAAACATGTGATAATATTTTTAATTTTAACAAAGTTATTAATAATAAAATTATAATAATGCATATTAATATCAGGAGTATGAATGCCAATTTTGATAAATTTAAGATATTATTTGAGAGTCTGATTAATAAGCCTTCTATTATTATATGTACAGAAGCTTTTGAACAAGTCAATTACAATTTATACGAATTAAAAGGTTCCAACTATGAATACAAGAGTTACTACAATGATAGTAGGATAAATAGAAATGATGGAGTTATTGTTTTTATTGATAAAAGTGTGGTACAAAAAACTGAAATTGTTGAATCTGGTAGGATAAAAATTATAAATACACAAGTTACGCTTAATAATGATAGTAAACTGGAGATTTCTGCTATGTACAGATCTCATGGTATACCCAAGTCTGAATTCATTTTGGAGCTAAATAGATACTTCATCAAAAAGAAAAATATTAGAAATCATTTAGTAATAGGTGATTTTAATATAGACATATTACAATGTGATAACATGAGCCAAGAATTCCTATGTAATTTCTGTGATAAAGGATATTTGCCAGGCTTTATTGACATTACAAAGCCGCCTACTACTATATGTAAAGGATCCTGTATCCACAATATTTTCATTAAAACTAGTAGCTTAAATACAGTAACGTACAAACTGAGACACTCTTTAACAGATCATTATCCTATTTTTATTGCTATAGATAAGATTAAAACTGAAATAAATAAACCAATAGAAACAGTAGACTATAAAAAATTAATAAACATTGCTAGGACAAAAGACTGGAATGAAAATTTTACTATACATGATCCTAATTTAGCTACTGATATTCTGCTATCGAAAATAAAACAATGCATAGAATTGGCAACAAAAAAAATAGTAAATATAAACAGAAAGGAAGGAAAAAATGGATTACAGATGCTATAATACAGTCATGCCAAACCAAAGAATTTTTATATAACTTATGGCAATTGGATCTCAAAAATGATCAGCTTCGTTTGCAATATAGAAACTATACTAAAATATTAGACAAACTAATTATAGATCCTAAAATGAAATATGAAAAAAGTCTAGTCCAATATAATTCTAATAACCCAAAAATCTTATGGGAAATTATAAATACAAAAATAGGTAAAACTAGCGTGCCACACGCGGCCTTCGGCCACATGTGACTTGCCTGCTCAGGTGCTTTAGAGCGAGCGCTTCGCTCGCTCTTAAGCTCCTCCGTACCTTGCATCGCTTCACAATGCAAGACAGACACGCGAAGCGTTTTGCATTAGAGGCATGATCGCACTCAGCTCGCGCTTGGCGCTCGCTTACCTTACCGGTACTCGAACTGTGCGTTTGCTTGATTGTATAATATATTAAAAAACTACATTTTTTTATGTAAAAAATCGTTTTTGGACTATTAACTTGATTTAAAAGCATTTTCGCGTCTTGGTGTCAAGAAAAAAGTTGTATTTTTCAAAGATCTACAACTTTTCCATTTAACTTTTTCATGTAAAATGCATAGCTGTAAAGTTATATGGTAAAAAGCTGTTTTTTCGATGTTAAAATTCGTTTGTGGCCTGTTAACTCGAGTTAAAAGTATTTTCATAAATAGATGTCAATGGGAAAAACTTATATTTTTCAAAGATCTACTAAACTTTTCCATTTAACTTTTTCATGTAAAATGCATAGCTGTAAAGTTATATGGTAAAAATCTGTTTTTTCGATGTTAAAATTCGTTTTTGGCCTGTTAACTCGAGTTAAAAGTATTTTCATAAATAGATGTCCCTGGAAAAAAGTTGTATTTTTCAAAGATCTACAACTTTTCTATTTAACTTTTTTTCCTAGAATGATTAGTTTTCAAGTCATAGCCGAAAAACCGATTTTAGCCATTTTTTATATTCGCCGCATTCAGCGTATATTTGCAGGATCAATTTCAAAATAGGACCATCAAGTTGTTATACTTAGGAGAGTTCCCAAAAACAATTTGAGCCTGATTCGCTAAGATTTCGCGGAGATAATCGTGTAACATGAATTTAAAAAAAAAACACGTAAAAACACGTAAAAATAAGCAAAAACTGCTCGCAATTTAAAAACTACGTACAGGATCGGTATAAAAAAAATAGAATTTCATATTGTGCTGGAGGAGATCTCTCCTAAAATTTCATCCCGATTGATAAGAAATTGCGTGAGATATCTTATCGCACACATTTTTTGCTAACGAAAATATAAGGCTGTAACGGACCACGTATTATGCCGTGAAATATGCGTGTATATGAATATATACTGTGTATGTATGTCGGCTGTTTCGGGGAAATTCGAGAGGCATCGCGCGGAGCTCGGTGCGGCGCGGACGATCCCATGTCGCTCTCTCCGTGTCGAGCTGTTGTCGAGATCGGAGGTTCCCCAGCTGTGTCACGAGGGGCTGAGTGCCGCCGCCGAAGGAATTGCAGTAATTGTAGTGTATGCATTCTCGGCGTGCTGGTTAACTTGTTAGTGTACCAGAGCATGAGGTGAATTGGCCCTATTGGGCGGTCGGTGCAGGCGAGACAGCGAAATATTCAACGACCGCGTGCATAGGCATTTGAATTGACGACGCTCGAAGTCTCCGCCCGTCGCTTGGTTATGGACCGTCGCATACCGCATCACCACGAGGCAAGCATCCTGTTTAATTGGGCGGCTCGTCTGAGCAGCTCCGATCTGTGACCACTGTTAACCACAAGTTATTAGTAGAATAATTTTTACGTATTTTTATACGCGAACGATAATTGATAGATCGATCTAAACTAGTTTGTAGAACGGGTGAATTCTATTCTTATACGAGAAATTCTGCAAAAGAAAAAAAAGACGATCCTGCTCGCAGCGATGGCGAGCATGTTGACGAGTTGAAGGAGAGACTAGAATGTTTGGAGACAGCGAGGAGAGCCGTGGAGGTCGAGAATGAGACTCTTCGGCAGCAGATGAGGGAGCTCATGGAAGTAAACAAGCGGGCTTTAGCAGCGGTCAAAGGTATAAATCAAGGTAATGTGAATACACCAGCTGCACCGGGTACGAGCAGTAGACATGCGTCTAGTCAGCGACCTCAAAACTCGAGCACGGAAAACGACCCAGACGCGCGAAACATCGTCGCATCTCAATTATTGAACGGGAGTAGTGAAAGATCAAGCGTGATCGCGAATAAGGAGGCCATATTGGAAAACGCGTGCATAAGTAGTACCGTGATAGAAAGTTTGTTAAATCATTTCCAATCATTACAAATAAATATTCCGTTGCCTATTTTTGACGGAGATCATGGAAATCCAGCCGAATTTTTGTCAAATTTAGAAAAATATTTTATAAAAAAGGGGGTAAAGGAAAATCAAAAAATGTTAATGGTGGAAGATGCACTTAAGGGCATAGCTAAATTTTGGTATGAATCTGATATTCAACCTTTTGAAACAATTGATGATTTTAAATTTAAATTTTTGAAAAAATTTTATTCAATTCAAGCGCACTTAGAAATGAAAGATGTATGGGCATCAAGAAAATTCAAAGCGCAAGATAAGTCTATGCATGATTATTTTACAGCACAAGTCCGAGAAGCAAAGTATGTTGCTCCTGATATGGACAGTGCGGAAATAAATTTCCGAATAGTAAAACAATTACCCACTTCGGCTAAGCAGATTTTAAGTACTATTGATTTCTATGATACGTCAAAAATAGCGCAAGCACTGTCACGGCTTGATGCAACTCATAAGGAGTCAAATTAAGAACGAGTAGGATTTCAGCAAAATTCGAGACCCGCGACCAATAATGTGCGAAGCATAAATCGCGCGAATTCGTTTCACGGAAACGCACAACACCAAAATTACGCGGCTAGATATAATTATAATCAACCCAGAATACCCGAAAATTGGCGACAACCTAGTGTAAATAACAACGACAATGAGTGTACTCAGCAAAACTTAAGCTTATCGAATGTAAACAATCGCGAGGGACAATCGTCGAATGTTGCGAACACAAATAACAACACGCATCCCATCCGTACATTAAAACGTTGGGATTTTACGGAAGATTTATGTTGGGATATCGAGGAATATAACGATTATGAAATAGAGTCGATTTAAAAAATTACTAGCCTGCGGGTGCAAGCAACGATTTTGGGTACTGAAACAGAAATTTTATTAGATTCCGGAAGTGAAGTTTCTTGCATATCGGAAAAATTTTACCAGCAATTAAAACAGAATACTACGTTAAATGAATTGCCTATTTCAAATTTGTTGGTTTTTGTCGCGGTCGGTCGAAAAACAACTGCTATAAAAAAGCAGGTGCAATTAACAGTAATAATCGGTCCCGTAAAAATTATTTCACCATTTTTGGTAGTACCAGGGTTATTGACTGATATTTTAGTTGGTATTGATTGGATATATATGAATAAAGGAGTGATTGATTGTGAAAATAAAAAGATTCGTTTATGTTCATGGGATTTAAATGCAAATTTAATTGCGTTTGAAGCACTTGACAAACCAAATCAAAAGTCGATGAAAATTGTTGGTATAATTGGTCCGATATCATAAGTGATGCGGGTTCTACGTTTTTCCAAGAAATACAAAATTTCGCATGTTCGATCATTAGCGTGATGCTGGGTGCGGTGAACAGGATTCTCCTAGGAGAAACGAGAGCATTGGGGGATGTACTAGAGGGGGTAAGCGCACACGAACCCATGATTTTGTATAAGTCGATACACGCAATTGAAAGTGGGGTGTCAAACGATATCGATACGGAAATAATAAATAACGTACAAAAAATAAACGATTTAGATGCAAAACAAATGGCCGTCGTTGAAAAACTTTTGTGGGAGAATCGACATGTTTTTTCGACAAAACCGGGCCGGACAAAAATTTATGAACACACTATTCGACCGATCGTTCCTAATCCAATCGTTAGAAAATCATACCCGGTTCCTTTGAAGTTGAGACCCGCTGTGGATTTGGAAATCAAAAGAATGCTGGAATACGGAATTATAGAAAGCTCTGATAGTGAATTTTGCAACCCTCTCCGCATTGTACAGAAGAAAAATGGCTCGGTCCGCGTTTGTTTGGATGCCCGCTTTCTAAATAAAGTCATCGCCGGGGATAACGAAACAGCACCAAATATCGAAGAAATGTTGCAAAAATACGAAAGAAAAAGATACAAATCTACCACTGATTTTCCATATGGGTACTGGCAAATACCCTTAGCAGTAAATTCGCGTAAATATACGGCATTTTCGTATGGTGGAACGCTATATCACACTCCTTTTGGAGTCAAAACAGCTGGTAGCAGGTTCATTCGGGCTTTGGGTATGGCACTTGAACCGGACATACGTGAGTTCACTGATGCCTATGTGGATGACTTATTGATCCCGTCGGAAACATTCCATGAGCACGTGTGCCATTTAATGCGGCTTTTTCAACGGTTAAGGGGGTATCCCTAAATAGATCGATCAAAAAATCGAAACTTTTTTATTGCATAAATCGAAAGTACAACATTTCAAAAGTATGCTCTTAAAATTTCAGAGCAAAATTCGAATCCGTTCAGCCGCTATACGTATATTCGCTAACGTTCTTCAGCGCGCGGTACGCCCGGCGCAGGTAGGCAGGTAAGCGTTCGGATACAATGGCTCCCCGCTGAGCTGGGATACTTATACAATGAAAAGAGCAGATGTTCTCCGATTTATGAGTGTGTTTGTGTGTACCCTAGCAAGAATTTTCGAGTTAATACTATAATAGGACAGGCAGTGTAGATTATAGGTATAAACTTGTTTTGGAGCGTTGGTTCAGTCGGCTCAGTTGTACTGTAACTGTTGTGTAGTTTACAGCGCTCTCACAAAATACATCATGACATCTTACCCGAAAGGTCAACATAGTGAAAACTATCATGCAAGTCGTAGGAAGAGATCTTTTCACAGTAATCAGCATACGACTGAAGAAGGCGAAGTGAAAGGTGTCAGTGCCGGTGCACGAAAATTAGCAGCAGCAACTGCGGATGACATTCCAGTCAATCAATCTCACCGATATCGGATCATCGAATTTGTAACTATTTTCTCGGTACTTTCCGAGATGATGTGCTGTAAAACTTGCAAAGGAGCTGTGAATTTTGAAGAGGCTGGCTTCCGTGGTTTCGGCTGGAAACTTACTGTTTCGTGTAAATGTGGCATGATTACTATACCTTCTGGCCCTCACATAAACAATGGGTTTGAAGTAAATCGTCGTATAGTGTTTGTGATGAGACTTTTAGGCATTGGTTTGCAAGGAATAAATTTATTTTCGAATTTGATGGATTTTGGTGAAGGACTTAGTAATACAGCATACGACAGTATATTGGAGCACATTCATCAAGCGACAAAAATTTATTTCAAAATAACAAGTCAAAAGGCTGTCGAAGAAGAGAAAAAATTGAACGAGCAAGCAGAAAAGCCATTACTTGAAATGAAAGTATCCGGCGATGGATCGTGGAAAAAACGAGGCTTCTCTTAGAAAATCGGCTTGACAACGCTGATATTATATAACTGTGGGAAAATTGTCGATTTGATTGTCAAAAGTACGTTCTGCAAAATGTGTCTATCATGCCCTCATAAGAAAAATACTCAAGAATATGTCGATTGGCACGAAAATCATGCTGACGAATGTGCTGCAAATCACGAAGGCTCTGCAGGAAAGATGGAGGTCGACGCCGTTATAGAAATGTTTGAGCGTTCGTTTGATGACTACGGCATTCGATACAGCGTTTATATCGGCGACGGCGACTCGAAGACTTTTTCTGCCGTTTTGAAAAGGAATCCTTACGGAGATGAATTTCCGGTGGTAAAATGTGAGTGCATTGGCCACGTACAAAAGAGAATGGGAACGCGTCTTCGTAATTTAAAAAAAATGAAAAATTGGGAGGTAAAGGCAAACTTACCGATGCCCTTATTAAGAAGTTAAGTACTTATTACGGACTTGCCATAAGAAGGAACCTGAACTCAAAGCAAGATATGAGAGACGCTATTTTGGCTACATACTATCATGTGTGCTCGACTAACGAAACAGCACAGCATCAGTACTACCCTCCGGGAATCAACAGCTGGTGTGAGTGGCATTAATCGCAGGTAGTCGGAGCCAACGTGTTTGACCATCCCCCAGCTCTTCATCAAGATTTACAAAAGAATTTATTGCCTATTTATGAAGATTTGTCAAGAGAAGATCTGTTGCAAAGGTGCTTGGGGGGACATACCCAAAACGCAAATGAAAGTTTTAATGCTCTTGTATGGCTCTTGGCTCCTAAGCATCTGCACTGTGGTTCAAAAACTGTTGAAATTGCAGCTTGGATTGCTGCTGGATTATTCAATGACGGCTATAAATCTATCCTGCAAACAATGAAGATCCCTGAGTTCACCATTGGAATGCCAACTTACAACCACGCGAAGAAAATGGATGAAAAGCGACTCAAGCGTCAGGAGCTGAAGAGTGCGAGTGCCACTAAAGAAGGCAGATTGGCTAAAAAATCAAGAACTGCTGCTTATAAAGAGGAAGAAGATGACCTCGTCTATGGCCCTGGCATAGCCGATTAAGGAAAAAGTGAAAAAATAATGGTGAGTCTATCAAAAATGCGATTTCAGCTACTGCGAACTTTAAAACGCGTTTTTCTCGAAAAGAAAATTTCCTTATTGTCCGTGTTTGTTTGCACAGTTTCTCGGCGAGTTTTCAACTTATCACAAAAAAAACGCCATTTTGAAGGTAATTTCATAATCTAGTCGATGAACCTACTTGTTTTTGAAATAAAAATTTATTTAACCACAATTTTCCATTAATAATAAAAAAAAAATTACAGTTTTTTTTCAAAAGTCCACCATTTTGCTATGGAATTTTTTTATACTTTTAATTTAGGTTAGTCGACGAGATTTAGACCTAATAATAACAAAAAACTTTTTTTTTTATGTTTCAGAGAGATACGACGACGACAAGTCTGCACACAAAATTGTAGGAAGAAAAAAAAAGTTCATGGTTCATCATTTTTTTATCATTAGCATAAACAAAATAATGTAATAAAAAAAATAAGAAATGCATATTTAATATTTGAATAATAAACCAAAAACTTTTCAAATAAAAATCTTGTATAGTTTTAAAAAAAAAAAATTCGCAAAGTTTCAGTTTATTTTTGCCCATCTACATAGGGATACCCCCTTAAGAGATTGCTGGTTTACATTAAGCCTCGGGAAATCATCAATTTTTAGTATCGAGATCCCATTTCTCGGGTTTATTTTGATAAACAAAGGTATTAAAGCAGATCCTGATAAACTTGGCACTATCCGTGAATTTCCTAATCCAAAAAATAAAAAACAATTTTTTACCGGAAGTAGAATTTCGCCTTCAAACATATGCAAGTGATGTAGGGGTGTCTGGGGTGCTCTATCAGATTGATCAAAATAATGAGCCGCGCATTATTTCGCTCGTCAGCCGCGTCTTGTCGAAGTGCGAAATGAATTACACCACAACTGAGAAGGAACTTCTCGCGATTATCTATTCCGTGATGAAATTTCGTACATATTTATTCGGGGGAAAATTTCGTATTATTACAGACCACCAGGCGTTAACTTTTATGCTAACAACACCCTTCACGACCGCGTGCATTATGAGGTGGGTCTTGTACTTGCAGGAATACGAGTTTACGATCGAGCACTGTAAAAGCTCCGACAATCAAATAGTATCCGCTGAACAGGATTATTTGATTTGGTGTATGATGAAGGAACTGCCAAATAAAGTCGCAACGAATTCTGAGTTCAGCATCAACGTTATGGGCGAATTACGCGTTCGACCGGAACTGCTCGCCGAATTAAAAAACTTGAGTTCTTTGCAGGCGCTGGACGCTACCATAATGGCGTTAAAGGATAAAAAACGAAAGCTTTTGAAATTAAGGTAGATCGTGATATAATATATTATAAGTCTTGTGATGGGTGGAAATTGTTAGTTCCGAAAAGTTTAACTAATACCGTATTGTTGTCATCACATGAGCAATTGGGGCATGCAGGTAGATCAAAATTATTTAATTATTTAAAACAATATTTTTTTTGGCGCGGAATGAGACGTGCAGCTAAAGGGTTCACGCGCGCATGCGATCTCTGTCAAAGGGCAAAATATTTGAATCAAAAGATGGAGGGGCATATGAATTTTTTAAAGCGGAAGAGCCCAATCAATTGGTGTCAGTCGATTTCTTTGGACCGCTTTCGGCTTCGACCGGTGGGGTTAAATATTTATTTGTAATGCAGCACGTTTTTTCGAAATACGTTTCCGTTTACCCTATTAAGCGCAAAACGACGGCTATTTGTTTAAAAAAAATTACGACCCATTATGTAAAAGAGGTTGGGACCCCGCGGGCCATGTTATCCGATCATGGCACGCAGTTCACTTCAAAAACATGGAAACGTGGATTGAAAGCTTTGGGAATTAAACCGCTGTACTCGTCGATTCGGCACCCCCGATCGAACCCTGTGGAGAGAACAAATCGCGAAATTGGCCGCCTATTTCGCACTTATTCTCATGAAAACCACTCAAAATGGTCAACATTCGTTAATTTAGTACAGGAATGCTTGAATCTTACCGTTCACCAAAGTACTGGCTGCATCCCTTATGAGTTGCATTTTAATAAGCCGTGTCGGAGCTCTCTGATGAAAGTGTTTCCTTTATTAGAAACCAAATTACCGCAGCGTGATTTTCATATTGAACTTGCTCGTAAAAATCTCATTTTGTCATTTAGTCAAAGAGGAAAGGCGCAGAAAAATGTCAGTAACGTCACATTAACTCTTGACGATTTGGTCTTGCTACGTGTGCCACATTTGTCCGATGCCACACAGAAAAAGATTAGTAAGTTTTTCTTAATATATGGAGGGCCCTATAGAATCGCGTGACAAATCGGTGAAAACGCGTTCAAGTTAACCATTAATGCCAGGCCTGTGCACAGATAACGTGTTTATCTCTTCAGGATTTTACAGGGCATACAATAACTCTGTAAATTTTTTTCTGGTTTTAAATAAATAAATAATTTAAATAAATAAATAAATCTAAAGTCATCGATAAGCTACTTTGTATGCTTTGATAGGCCTGTAATAAGTTTCTTTTTACAAGTTATTTTTAGTACTTCTACATATTATTTTATAATTCAATGATTTAAGACTGTTTACTGTAGTATAAGAATTTTGTATCGTTCGTTCCTTACAAACGGTTTTACAATATTGACCTATTGCAATATATTTTTCTCATTAGAGAGTCATCTGCTCAAAGCAAGTGGAAATCACTGATAAAGACATTCAAGACAGAGCACTCTCTCGTTCAGTTGCGCAGGTCGGGTGATTCCATCCAAACCATGAAGAATTTTTAAAGCTACTAAAACATAAACCATGGTTCTGCCTTTATAATTAGGAATTCATAAAAACTTTAACTCTACGTGTCCTAATGTTTAGGTAATACTGTGCTACATAAATTACTTACCAATTGCATTAAAAAGCAGGTTTGAACAAATCCACAAGTATCAGTAACATCACCTGTTTGCGTAAAATACTTTTGAGCCTTCGGAAATACTGCAAATAATTTTTAATATTTAAAACAAAGCAACTGCTCAATATTTTTGACAATCAAATAATCTAAGGTAATATGCATTTTTCAAGTTTATAAATTTCTTGGTAACAACAAAAAGTCAATCATATTAAATATATTTTTCTCTTAAAAAAATGAAGATTACCTTATAAATAAATAAACAGTTAAAAGGTAACTTATCTGATAAACAGCAGCAGATTTTTCTTTAGTGAAGTCCAGTGCCCAGTGAATATTTTTATTTACTTTGAATTTTGATCAACATAACCTTATTTCATTCTGGACAAAATCGCGATCAGCCAGCGAATAAGCAAAATTTCGAAAGAAATTCGGAACGAACCCATGGCTAATTTCGGGCATGAGCATTCCTCGCACGCACAAGCAATTCCCACGCGCCCTTGCGGATCGTTCGAGTTGCCCTAGAGTATACTACTATACTACCGTTACCCGCGCGGACTAGCGGACCGCTAGTGCTGCCCTCGTACCCAAGCGAAATACGAGCATCCAAGGGGACCCAAGGCAGTCCGAGGTGACCCTCGGGCTAGAGGCCTACGCGCCAGAGTTGCACTAGGGCGGCCATGGCGCATGTCGGTAAAACAGTCTGCCTTGACTACTTTCGGACACTGCGCGGCGCGCTCGCAACACGAGGATGCAAGTAAACTCGGGTTAATTTCTCGTGTCCTCGGCAGCACTTGGATCGCGAGCAACTATTAGCCTTGACACATGGACCGCTCAAGCGTTAGTTTCGAGTGTGATGAACATGTCGAACTGAATTTTCACCAAAAGTGCGACTACTCATGCGCTCGCACGTTGGCGGACTTAAAAAAATTTGTTCTGCTGAGTCCTGAAATACGCAACCATAACCTATAAAATTAAACAACATTTATCATTCTTTTTTTAATATTTATATTTCATTTTGAAGAATGAAAAATATTTTCTTTCTATTATCTACATATCAATATTATACATCTATACTTTATATAAATAATACTAAAACAAAATCAAAATAGGAGAACAAGTAACAATTCAATATAATACTGTATTCAACATGATATACTGATCTTTAAAATAAGGAAGGTGATATTGATATATAAATAATAATTTGAACATTCTTGTACTGAACTACATTATTGGTGCAGTTGATGGATAAACCTAGTAAATTTTTGCCTAACAAATTTTTCTTTTTGGCCCTTGAGCTTCAAGTGGTGATATAAATGAATTTTTAAATATTTTTCCGCCATTGTTTTAATAACTCTAGTCTTATGATCGTTGAAAAGTTCTTTACCATAGATATGATCATTCATTATTTGAGTATTAAAACATCTCTGTACAACAATGGCACATGTCTTAGTCAAAACTATCCTGAAAAGTTTTTGTACATTTCCAACGTATTTTACTAAATCACATGTGTATGAATTGTTGATCAAATGCTGCATACATATCCCTGGTTAAAAAAACTTATAAGACTGGATTGTAAAATAAACCTATATGATCTTATCCGATTTTATCCGGATTTTGAATCCTATTTCATATGATCATATCCAAATCAATACAAAATTGGTTATTTCCGGATACGTTCGGATAAAACAGGATGACCCACACAGCATGAAATATTTCCTTAATATAACTGTAATATTTCTTGTAAGATTTGGACTATTACAGAAATATTTCAATGAAATATTACTGTAATATTGTTATGTCCGCTTTTAATATTTCATGTAATTTTCAAGAAATATTTCATAAATATTTCACATAATATTTCAAGAAATATTTCATAAATATTTCACATAATATTTCCTGAAATATATCCGAAATATTAAATAAATATTCAAAATTATACACATTACTATATAATGAAATATTACACGAAATAATTCAGAAATATTACAGAAATGTTTAGCGTAATATTACATGAATAATTTCAGAAATATTTCTGTAATATTTCCAAAATCAAACGGCTTTACTGAATCTTTCGAGGAATATTACGGAAATATTTCAGGAATGTTTAGCGTAACATTACATGCAATGTTTCAGAAATATTTATGTAATATTTCCAAGATCAAACGGCTTTACTGAATCTTTCGTGGAGCATGTCCAAGATTTGTGCAATTTATCTGAATATTTCATTCAATATTTGAAAACCAAATGACCTTGACGAATATTTTATGAAATACTCCAAGACTGCATACAAAACTCATGTACTGTAGGGAATTTTATCAAAAAATATATCTGGAATCAATTTAAAATAGAAAATTTATTAATTAGCTTTAATTATAATAATGAATAAGTACAAGATTTAAGAATTAATTATTCTACTACTTTATTATTCTGCGGAGGGATGTAGCAATGTGAAAGACTTCCGTTTTTGACAAGCAGTGCTGAAAAATAGATATATAAATGAATTATTATAATGATATCAAAACCTCTTAGACACCGTATGTAACTAATAAGCATATTTAGACATCAAAAGCATATCTAGACGTTAAACCTTAAATCAACTACAATCCATGCAAGCTTGTATTTTATTGCAAATTGCTCGAACTTAGGTGAATTGGGTTATGTTTTGGGTTTAGGGCTTTATTATTTACACTCGTTTAAGTTCTGTTTCAAGTTTAAGATAATATGTAAACAGTTAGATCATTATGAATACACTGACAAACTATTGTGTAAGTTCAACAATTTTTCCGACAAGTAGTGTGTATAACTATAATGAGGTTCGAATATCAAACTGAAAATAATTCTCAATAATTTTACAAAAAAAGATCCAACCTCTGGGTGGTGGGTTTTGATGAGGCTTTAGGAAATATCTTTTGGTGCCTAATAATGAAGCTCAGAACCCATAGTTTGATCTCATAGGCAACAGAACCCGAAATATAACTAAGAATATTACCATTGATCATACAGGCAATGTTAAAAATATTATATACATAGGTATACTAACAATATAATGACACACATGTCACCTGCATAGTAGTATATGCAATCAAACTGTGGGTGTAACTATAATCAAAAATTGAAATGCGTCAAATGATGCAACATGAACTTAGTTTACATATATATAATCTTGGTTGCTTTAGGTTTATCGTGATTTACTGTTAAGAAACTAGGAGTGATTATAATAATAAAAACTGAAGTGAAATACAATAAACAGTGATGTGTGCGTAAGAAAAGTAATTGTATAATTAAAAAGTGTGAATATATTAAAAGTATAAACTATGTGAGAAGTGTTGTTAATCATTTGAAAACTTTACTCAAGATATTGTGACGCTGACCTTTATCTAAAAATTTATTCTAGTTCGACAAATTATCGACAAATGTAAACATTTTAACATAAATTCAGATTTATAATTAATAGAGTAAATCATTGAAATTCTGTGTTCATTTGTGCACACCATGTCCAACGACTAAAATTTACTTAGAATAGCGTCAATTAATATCTGACATTATATGTTTCAGTTTTTTAAATTCTCAATGAACATAGAGATATTATAAAAAATCCCCAAAAAAGATGTGACATCTTCCAATAAAAAAACCTTTTAAAAAGGTAAAAATCAGGCAAGTTTGCAATAATTGTTTGACGAATATTAGATATTTTCATAAATTGAAATCACGTTTAATTATTATAAAGTTCAAAGATAAGTAAATTTTATTAGTTTAATGTGTCGTAGAAATAATTTTGACTTTTTTCGCATTTAGTGTGGGCTGAAGGTGGTCGAGAAGAAGAGCTAAAATTTTGGAAAAGATTTCCGCCCTTTCCGATTTTGAGGATTGCCTGCTCGCCCGTTAGAGAATACGGATGTACGTTGCGAAGATTGCCTGCCCGCCCGCTAGAGAGTATAGACGCACGTTGAGAACACCTTTGACTTATTGAAAATCGACAGACATTATCAGCGAGAGTATTATCAGAGGGAACCATAGCGACCAGAGTATAAGGAGCACCGTTAGGCGTCCAGGATTAGCGACGGTGAGTCGACTATAATTGTCGAGCTTCCCTCGGCACTTGTAGGTAAAATTAATTGAACAGATATCGCACATTGCCGCCATGTGCTCGGGGTTAGTGAAATAAACTCGTGGTGGTGTGACACCGTTGTCTAGGATCAGTGCGCGTCTGGCCAGCTGGAAAATTACGAATATTAATGTGGAGGAAATTACGCGATTCGGAAAAACTCGGGAAACGTGGTGATTTGGTCGTCGCGGGAGACGCGTGCGAGGGCTAGCGTAGCCATATTTGTATAGCGACCGGTTATAGTGTGAAAATCTTGTAAATCTGGCGACCGTACGTATTGTAACTTGTAATAAAGCCTAGGTACTTAAAGAGTGAGATTTTTGTGTATTTATTATATAATTAGTCATTCCTGATTTTCCACTTCACGGAACTTCCTCTGGGAAAGGGCTCGTACAGAGTTAGCCGCGCTTTACCTGGCGCCCATTAATATAGATAAATTCGGTAAAGTGCCGAGCAAAAGTTTAATAAATAACCAGAGTAACGGAAATGCCACGTTACAGCAGTTGATATAGAGCTTCGAAATTCTATTGAAAAATCAAATATAGAGGAGATAATAGATATTAATGATAACGATAACGATGAACATGTACCGGTATTTGCTGTATCGGGCGCAGATATACGCAACGAACTTACAACATTTTTTATGACAAATCATTTGTGTCACAAATGCCCGCTAAATTTTTCGCCAAGCAAGCAGATTAATATACTGCAAAGTTTTCATGTTTAAATAGTATATTATGCACGCTCCGCTCGGGCGCCAAACCACACGCAGGCATTTACTGGCTCACTTTATTCACGCGGGCAATATACAATTTTTTAACATATCTACCAGAAAGTTCGTACTCGTTCACCGCCAAAAAGGGAAAATAGTGCTACATATTAACTCCCTAATCTCACTCGGCATATGTCCTCGCCTTCGGCTCGGATACAAACAGCGCGTGACGCGGCGGGGACTAGAGTGCGGGTAGGGATTTAATATAGCGCTTTATTCCCGGCTCGGCAGGGAAAAAGTACGTACTTTATGGCTGGGTTTGTTAAAAAATTATTTTATGCATTTGTGTTTTCCATTTCTTATTGTAATTATAGCGGTATTTATTACATTTCAAACGTGTTTCCTGCTTTAATTACACAGCCCCACAAAAAAAAATTGTAAGTCCCAAAAACTTGACCACGGTACTTATATGTTTTTGGGATCGCTGAATCCGAATCCAGGGTTAGTTTAACCCCATCAGATCTTTCTCAAGGTCAGTTGAAGGTCAAATTATCGAAATACATGAAAAATACACTAAAACCATGGTATCTTGGGGTTTTTGGGGTCGCTGAATCCGAATCCGGGGTCAGTTTAACCCCATCAGATCTTTCTCAAGGTCAGTTGAAGGTCAAATTATCGAAATACATGAAAAATACACTAAAACCATGGTATCTTGGGGTTTTTGGGGTCGCTGAATCCGAATCCGGGGTCAGTTTAACCCCATCAGATCTTTCTCAAGGTCAGTTAAAGGTCAAATTATCGAAATACATGAAAAATACACTAAAACCATGGTATCTTGGGGTTTTTGGGGTTGCTGAATCCGAATCCGGGGTCAGATTAAACAATCAGATCTTTCTCAAGGTCAGTTGAAGGTCAAATTATCGAAATACATGCAAAATACACTAAAACCATGGTATCTTGGGTTTTTTTGGGGCGCTGTATCTGAATCCGGGCTTATTACAACCCTATCAGGTCATGGTCAAGGTCAGTTGAAGGTCAAATCAGAAAGATTCATAAAAAGTAGAGTCAAACCATGACATTTAGGGGTTTTTGGGGTCGCTGAATCCGAATCCAGGGTCAGTATAGTCCCATAAGGTTATATTTATGGTCAGTTCAAGGTTAGTTCAAGGTCATGGACGTAAAGAGAGTGAAAAAATTAGTTATAAACTGAAACAATGCAAAAGGTAATGTAAACCATAAAGCAAAGAACAATGTACATGCAAGTACAATCGTATCCTTTAAAACTATATCATAGTTTGCTGCTCCTTCATTTACTTTAAATTTGTTAGAAGTATATGCAATTCAATAAAATACCCGTAAAAATATTAAGCCCATTACTCTTTTTTATGGTAACGAACTATTTTATTGTCAAATGATCTACGAAGTGGATTACGCTTCCGCTTCTCCGATGTTGATGGTAGATCTCTTTTTAACGACCAACAGTAATCTGCTAACATATTTACGTCCCATCTTCCTTGGTACCTGCGCTCCATTTCCTTGATATCTTGGTGAAATCTCTCTCCCTGCTCTTCGCTGTAATCACCTAGGTTTTCTGGAAATTCATCAACATGCGAATATAAAAAGTGTAATTTTAGATTCATTAGGCAGCCATGATTTTTGTAACTATTTACTAAATTTAAAACTATTTGTTGGTAATTTGGGCTCTTATGATTTCCAAGAAAGTTTTTAATTACGTCCTTGAAACATAACCATGCTTCTCTCTCTGTATGATTCATTTTCGTAACAAAAATTTCATCATTTATCATCTTACGAATCTGAGGGCCATCGAAAATTCCTTCATTTACTTTAGCATCACTTAATTTGGGAAACTGATTTCGCAGATACTTAAAGCAGCTACCATCTTTGTCTAAAGATTTTACCCATTGTTTCATAAGTCCCAATTTAATGTGCAGAGGTGGTATAAGAATTTTTGATGGATCAACAAGTGGCTTATCTTTTATATTCTTAGAACCCGGTTCGAACTTTTGTATAAGGGGTCAGACACTCTTTATGTAATAATTCTTTCTATCCCTACTATCCCATTCACATAAATAGCAAGGATATTTTGTGAATCCCGATTGTTGCCCCAGAAGTATTGTTATGATTTTAAGATCCCCACATATTTGCCATTTATGATTATTGTATTTTATTCGGTCTAATATTACTTTCATGTTACAGTACTCTTCATTCAGTATTACCGAATATCCTATAGGAATGGCTGCATAAACATTTGTATTGTGTAACAGAACGGCTTTTAAACTTCTCGTTGACGATTCGATGAACAATCTCCACTCGTTAGGGTTGTAACATCCATGTTTAAAGCAATTCGTCAACCTAACTATATCTTTGCAGTAAACTAAGGAAAATTCTTCATCTTTAGCGAAATAATCACGATATTTCTTATCTCTGTCTCGGTAGTAAGAAACTTTAATTTTTCCAGCTTCATTAGTATTTTCTTTTAGCCATGAAGCCAAGTACTCCGCCCCATCCTTTGGTAGGCCCAAATCGCGTATGAGATCATTCACTTTTTCCTGTGTAAGTGGACCTTTCTCCTTCTTAGTATTGTAGGGGATGTATTCTTCGTCACTTGTATCACTTGTACTAGCAACGTCATTGTCTTCATCAGGCGCTATTTCTTCTTCCGCAATAATATCTCCTTCCTCCATTTCTTCTTCTAAGATTTCATCTTCATCATGTCTTTCTAAATTTTCCTCAAGATCCATACTTCCGCTTGCGTACATACCCAGTGGATCTTCTCTTTTATCAATTGACGATTCATATATAGGTTTCGTGACACTTTCAACGTTAGCGTAATTAATTTGCGACTTGTTTTTATTATTAACTCCATGCAAATTCGTATTACAAAAATAACAGTCTTCTTTTCTTAAAGGTTCCTTCCATATCGTAGGGACTTTCATTTTTACTTCAGTTTTACCATTTTTGTCTTTCTGTAGCATTTTTCTACATATTGCGCATATGATTTTAGGAACCCAATCAAATTCATCAATTTTCATGTCTAAATCAAACATGTTCTTGTACTGCTCGTTAATATTTTGATTGATTGAACAATCTCCACTCGTTAGGGTTGTAACATCCATGTTTAAAACCGCAGCTCGTGTAAAAGAACGATAACAAAAGTAGCCAAGAAAAAGCAAATCTTAACAAATATAATCCGATTCATTTCGAATTATAAACACTCCTAAAATGAATACGGATAGAAATTTAGGATAACCGCTTTACGAAAACAGAGAGTGCCGTGTATACAATCAGTCCGACCGCACGCCTCCCGCGAGCGTGATGATACAAAAGCATCTTTCTCGTGTTTGGGAACGCAGCATCCCCGCAATGGGCTCACAGGTCGCTCACGGGAGGTGAGCGGTCGGGCTGATTGCTTAGTAGCGCTGCACTTTTTATTTTCGTAAAGCGGCTCAACTAAATTTCTATCCGTGTAGATACTATACAACTAACACTTCTTATTTTACTTAAGTACTTAAAACTACGTGCGAAAAGTCATAATATATTATGAATTTTAAAGTTTAATAATAATGTTGAATATAAAAATACTAGGAGAATAATATCAAAGAATAAACTTTAAACTTAATAATAAAGAAACCTGCGTTGATTTTAATAGAACTCGTCAGAGACGCAAAAAGGAAAATATTAAACTTAAGACTGATGATCTCTATTAATTTTATCATTGATTGATTATTTCGGTATTTCTTTCATTAACCGACTTGTCAGTCGAAGCTGTAACAATTAATATATTCTGAGCAGAAACTAAGTTATTCCCAGAGCCCGAAATTTCGTTTTCTTTGTCATTATCGAACTCATTTCATAGGTCTGGGTACAACGTTGAAGAGCCGACAACAGTAACATTTCCTCTGGTAGGTTCTTGAGAACAAAGAACAGTGAGATGGGTTGTCGTGGATCGACTGTTTATAAGAGCTGCTGAAACTTGATTTACATTTTCACGAAACTGGTTATTTTGGTGGTAGAGCATTCTTACAGGAGTTTCAGGGTACATGGTACTGAGCGGACGGGTGATAGTTGCCGGACATTGATTTGGGATAGCACTTTGTCTATGCAAATCTCCATTCTCCATTGGAGTGTAGTTACGCTGACGGAGGTATTCTGGTGTAATCTCACAGTACTGACAACTGTTCGGTGATGGACCAGAAGCATGGGTCCATCTATCCTTTCCGTGCCATGGCGTAGCGTAAACTAAAAAAAATTAATTATTCAGTTATTCGTTAATCAGTTATTTACCTAATTCTATATATTTTTCAATATAATTTTAATAGTGTGATTACAATTAATTAAGAATTTTTAATTGTATTTTAAACTTTAAAAGCAATTTTGAGAATGACAACAAATACATTCTTACTGAAATTCTGACGCTCAACATTACATTTCCTCCTTGAGGTATACTGATGTATATTTTCTTCTTTTATCGGTTTGTTGGTACTCCATATATAAATAAATATTTATATATGGAGTTTTTACGCTTCACCTTCAGGTCAGTTATACTGAACTGACCTGCAGGTGAAGCGTAAAAGACATTTTGAGAATGAACAGGAATTGTATTTCAGTTTTAGTATTGTATTTAAATTTTACCACTGATACTACAATTTCTACGTTTAACTTCACGTTTCCTAAAATATGCTGGTCCTCTTTTTCTTCCTTGATTTTTCGAATTGATTGAAACTGGACTGGAGGTGGAAATTAGGCTACAAACTGACAGTCTAAAAAAATTAAACAGAATTATAACAGAAGAATATATAAAGTTTTATTTATACGACATGTTGTTCTTTACCATTATTATCATCATACGATTTCCTTTTCTTCTGAGGAACTGCACATTTTTTTTCGTCACTGATCGGTTTCCAGGTAGTACCTTTATAAGCGTAACTATATACTACTTTGGAGATGTCACTTCGTCACAGCAGAATATCCTTTTTATCCACACGTCGCATTTCTGGAAGTAACGTCGCAAAGAAACTCATGTTGAGTTGGTCTAATGATGCTCTATCACTCATCTCTGGACTGTTAATTAGAGAGTTTTCTAGAAGAGCATATTTTTTATTTTCCATTTGTAACAATTGTTCAGCAATCTCATTCTGTTTTTTATTCATATTTATTGTACTAGGAGCAGAACTTGAAATTTGGAAAGATTTTGTACTTGCTGGCACAGTAGAAACAGTAGATGAGTTGTTTAATTTGTTATTGTTAGTACAAGAATCCTCCGCGTTAGGCTTCACGTCCAAAATATGATCCAAATTACCACTTGAGGAGTTGGGTACTACACAACTTGCTAAAAATGATAAGGATGAATAATATGGCCACGATGACTGATAAACGTCCTCAAGACCATCACCCGACCTGCGCCACTGAACGAGGGAGTGATCTGTCTTGAATGTCTTTATCAGTGATATCAATTTGCTCTGAGCAGATGACTCTGTAATGAGAAAAATATATTTCAATAGGTCAATATTGTAAAACAGTTTGTAAGGAACGAACGATACAAAATTCTAATACTACAGTAAACAGTCTTAAATCATTGAATTATAAAATAATATGTAGAAGTACAAAAAATAACTTGTAAAAAGAATAGAAAATTATTACAGACCTATCAAAGTATACACAGTGACTTATCGATGACTTTAGATCAAAATTGTACATTTTAATTTTCATCGATCAAACTTGATAATAATTGAGTGAATTTTCATGAGAATTTAGTAAATCCAAGTTTAACAGGTTCATCAAACTTGTAATGTTTCCACAAATGATAATAAATTATAACTTCTGATTTCCAGTGGTCTAGAAGATACACAAAAATTCAAATTCAACAAAATTGTAAGGACCAATACATAGTATTAAATTTGGAACAACGTTTCATTATTATCTAAGTCATAATTATAACTTTTAAAATCAACAGAAATAACATCTGGTTGTAGTCGAATACCATCGATGAATCAGCTTTTATGTATTACACAAGACATTCTTACGAGTGAGCCAATTCAGACATTATATAACATAAAAGTGATAATGGTTGCTCCGTTGACAATGACACTTGTTTTCAACAAAGATTGTACTTTTTTCCAAAATTGAAAAAAAAGTTCAGTATCCCAAGGTTTTATTGTCTACGTAGCAAGCATCATCACTTATATATTACAATGTCTAATTTGCCTCATTCGTAACAATGTCTTTATGTGAAACATAAGAATTGGTTCACAGATTGTGTTCGACTGCAACCAGATATGGCTTTTGATTTATACGCAGCATACATAAGGACTTGATTATAAAATAAAAAATTTTCTATACCAAACTGCTGATATCTTGAAGGAAATTGAAAAAAAGTTCAATATTCATTTGAAAGAAGGTTTCATTGCCTACAGAGCAACCATCATCACTTATATATTACATTGTCTAATTTGCCTCATTCGTAATAATGTGTTTATGTAATACATAAAAATTGGTTCATTGATTGTGTTCGACTGTCACCAGATGTGGCTCCTGACTTCTACGCAGCCTACATAAGGGCTTGATTATGAAATACAAATTTTTCTATATCAGATTGCTGATATCTTGAAGGAAATTGAGAAAAAGTTCAATATTCATTCGAAATATGGTTTAAATATTGTTAAGCAACTAGTATCTCTTATTTTTTTAAGACTATCCTATGTATGAAGATGGTTTCTAATCAATATTTGCAGTATTTTAAACGAGTATTCACTCTTAGACGCCAGAAGTTACGCTGCGCACTACCTATACCTGGATCTCGTCTTCGGATACCCTACACATCTAAACGGCGTACTAATATGCAATGTGGAGCTAGAAAAAATAAACTACAGAATTCATGAGTCTGACAAAGGTGTTGGCATTCACAGACACATACACTATCTTCATACTATAACGAAATACGAACCTGGGAAATATACACATTTGATAAACTTTCTACACTTGAGTGTACGCACTTTCGGTACTTATTGACAGAAATGGAATTTTGAGCAATGACCGATGAAAAGCAAAATATAAAATTTTGATCTAAAGTCATCGAAAAGCAAATGCTTGGATAGATTTGTATAAAGTTGTGTGCAAAGACGTGATTATGTTTTTATACTCATAAAACGATTTATTGAACAAATACTTACTGGATACGTTGAAATTAGCTGCCACCTTATTCCATTCTTATCCTTTTCTGCTTTTATTTTGAAATTCTTTCAGAGTTTTATTCCAAAGAATCGGTCTTTCTTCTACCTCGCTGATGAGTCGCGACACTTTGCTGTCATCCATAGTTTTATAGCGCTTTCATAGTAGCGAGTGCGCTAGAAAATGTTGGACTCTGAGCTACGGACGAAAAAAGATAAAAATTGTCGAGGATGCCTCCGAGTTATGAAAAACCAATAGCGGGTGTCGTTTTGTCTGTGAGACACGAGCCATGCTCGACCACACCGAGTTCATGGCCTGGAGCAGAAAAAGACACCGTCCTGCACACACGGTGCGAGTGATGACCTTATAAGTACAGGGGCGTACTTGTACGTGAACGCACACCCGCTTCTTTCCTTGAGCTTCTGTGTGCGTTAAGCGGCCTTTTTAATGGAACGCAGCTCATATTATCTGCCGCAGTAAAATTAATAGAGCCAGCATTATTCCGGAGCTTGCAAGCGCGCAACCACTACATGACCCAATCTAAGAAACGCTCTCGAACACTAACGCATACCTGCTTTCCGCCCGTACACTCGGTCTCATCTCATGAACTCAGGTACATTAGCTCTAAATGTTAAATGATAGCCTCGCATACGAGTTTACGTTCGAATTGATTCGTTCCGCTTGTTGCAGCCTTTGAAGCTAGAGTACGCCTAGCTGTACTTACAAGCGCAGGCGAACATTCAGCGATGTTCTCTTGCACTAAAGTAAAATAGGCTGTGATTACGAACGCCAGCGAACATTTGGTCTCGCCTTGGGGCCAAGAAGGTGCTCAGCAGCGCCTTCGCGCGTGCGTTTTGGTCGCGAGCATAAAGAGAAATTCAGTGGCGCTCCCGGATCCTCGGTTTCGCTGCCAACGATACGTGATGCCCCGCGCACTGGCACCGCTTGGTAGGTATTGGCCGCACGCGCTCGCGCGGCTCGGTTCAGGCTCGCGCGTTGACACGGCTCGGTTCAAGCCTCGCGCGCCAGCGTCTACGCTCCCGATCGATTGGCTACCCTCGCGAACGAGCGGCACCTTCGTAGGCCGATCCCGTTAGTGCTACCAACACGCGAAGTGTCCCGGCGAAAGTAAATCGAAGGAACGCACCTGTATTAGCACACGCTAACCTACATTATCATCTGCTGACGGCTACGCAGTGATATTACTGCTGGCGTAAGTCCACGCTGCAAAACACGATAACGGCCTTATAATAAGTATATACTGTAGTTTATAACATTTACACCAGGGCCGGATTAAGGGGGGGGGGGCAGCTGAGGGGGCTATAGCCTCGGGCCCCGCGGGGCTAGGGGGCCTCCGAGACTAAGACATTTTTTTAAATTTTAAAACCTCAATACGCGAGTGTTTAAATAATAGACGAACCTAAACTTCAAACCCAATTACCCCAGGTACAGCTATTTTCTATTTGTAACAATTGTTTAAATAAATAATATACTTATAAACTACAAACCTTGAACCCTTTTGCCCCAGGAATAACAATTTTCATTTTAAAATTAATGTTGAAATAAAAAAAATCACAAACATTACACACAATTATACCAAGGACATGAATGTTCAGTTTGTAACAATGGTTTGAATAATTAAATGATATACCATACACATTAAACCTAGGTTTTCCAGGGATAGCAATTTTCAATAAAGTAATATTTTCCTAAAGCTAGAGACTTAAATCAAAATACTAATTTAAGACTTCTAGTTAAGATTATAAAACATTTACAAAATAAATCGTTATGTGGTTAATATTTATAATTTTTTAAGTAAAAATACATGTTACAATCCTTTATACAAATAAAAAATTATTTCGTAATAATGAGCCGTAAGCTATACACTCAATAATCTAAGGGAGAGAAATTTTTAATTCGTAATGCCTGTTTGAACAATAATAATACAAACCCTAAACTTTAAACTCAATTTCCCAGAAACAGCAATTTACAATTTAAAATCAATATTTAAATAACAAACTGTAAACTTTAAACTCAAACATGATGACCATAGGAACAGCAATTTTCTATTCCATTAACTTTTTGAATAATAAAATAATAAATCTTGACACAGTATTTCTGTATGGATTGCCACGTATTATGAAAAGAAATTTAATTCTTAAGATTTCATTTTTAGTACCGTATATAAAAAAACGTATTTTTCCTCATTTAAATACATTTAATTATTAAAAAATATTAATACATATTACTATAGAAATCATCCCTATTCTTTCTAGTATTTCCATGTGATCATTTTATTTGTTTATTTTTTAATTTTGAGCAAATATCTCTCTGGAAATCTGTTCTTTTTAGTTGGGACAACACCGTTTCAGAAAGGTATTTACTTAAAGTTAAACATTAAATGAAAAAGATGGGTCCTCTTAATTGTCCGTGACGGATAAGGTTAGCATTACCTTAAACTTAAAATAGATTTTAAACTGTATTGACTATATTGACTAATTTGATGCTTAGATTATACTGTCTTAACATTCTATGTATGAATTTCAAAGTATTTTTTTTTTATTTGATAATGTTCTTTTTATTATTTTAACTATTATCAACTGAATTTTGAATATAACTGCGCTCGTTTGCGCACAAAGTATCTTCAGTCCGCGTATGTATATAACTGGACAAGTTTCTATGGCCGTGCGTTCTTAAAGCTATTTATTTGATACTGATTCAGTCCACCTTCACGAGTAGCATTGTACCGTGTGTAAACTTTATAATACAAGATTGGCTACAATGGAGCTTCGATTCTTTAAGATTAAGAAATAAGATTATAAAAAGACGACTTTAAATTGTGATTCTTTCGTTATTCATAATTGAATAGTAAACAATGTCAAATAGAAGTTGTTCTTTCAAGCGTAAATTATTGAAGAGCAGAGAAGACTTCAAAAGTAAATTACCGAAAATAACCTCATTTTTCCCAGGCAAAAATGACAAAGATACCCATTCAAGTTCTAGCAAAACTACATCTGAAATATATATATATATATATATATATATATATATATATATATATATATATATATATATATATATATATATATAGATAATAATTGTTTTGATGAACATTGTTTACGTACGGAAGAATATATTGCAGCTGTTGAACGTGATCTTGAATGTTTACAAAGTATCGAAGGTATGATTCCCGCATAACCGTATATAAAAAGTACGTGTTTAGGTAAAAAGTAGATTTACATCGCTACATGTTTTTGAGCTTTATAAGTATACTTTTGTCATAAAATTTGTTTTTTTTTTTGTAGCAAGGAACGAAAGTACATAAAACTACTTATTTTTTGTCAATATGCTATACTCTAACAATTAGTAATAAGTAATAGAACTTTTTATCAGAAAAATTATATGGATCAAAAAATGGCAAATGCAGTATTGATACAAGTTTACAAGATATTTTAATATAATTTTAAGTTTTTTAGATTAAAATCTTTAATTACTACTATATTGTTATGTTAAATTTCAAGGTAAATTAATTAATACAAATGGAATCATTAATTTAAAAATATATATACAATAGCATGCTTTTTGGACAAAAGTATAGTTAGGCAGACAGAGCCGAGACGATATAACTTCGTTTAATTCATAGTCATACTTGCGACGCAAATACAATATGAACGTTGAGAACGGCTACATTAAATCTTAATTTAAAAGGATTTAAATACGTTGTAATGCAAAGTCAACACCTTAGTAGAATAGTATTGATTATTACAATAATTACTAAAGGCGGTGTTTTTCTGCTTTCACTACGTTTTTGCGTCTCGTTGCATTCGCGTATTATATACTCCGGCTCGCAGTCGTGTACTTGAGACAAACTTATAAGCTCGTACAAGCTGATAGAACTGCTTTTATTATAAAAAAGGTTTATTTTCTTTCGCATTCATGTTTGTGAAAAATGCGGTTATATAATAAGAACTTTTTATTAATTTTGTGAAAATATTTAATATTACAAAACTTACATATAATCTAACTTTTACCTACCAAAAGTAACTTATAAAAATTCAATATCTAAGCAAAATATTTTCAATTGTAAAATAAATTTTCCAAATTAGCGTTGGCGAGTGAAAACGAACAAGAAAAAAATGTAGGAGTAGGCGTGTCTATGCAATTATCTGAAGAAGTACCTGAATTTCCTAAGAGAGCCAGTGTTTATTGAAATTTTTTATTTATCAATATTTTATAGTCAATTGTTTTCTATTACATAATTATATCTAAAAAATTATCAATTGCAAGTGTAATTACTTACAATCCGGCTCATTGGCCTGTAGAATTGCATGCAAATATTAGAGACCAATATTTAGAACTTGGATGCTCTTTCTTTCAAAATCGAAGTGGTCGATATGAAGCTTCTAAGAGAATTATTAACAATCAAAATAGATCTTTACCTTCTGCCATATTTGAAACTACATTACCAAATGGTACCAAGCACGTTCGACAATGGATTATATACTCAGAATCATCAGGAAATATATTTTGCTATGCATGTAAATTATTTGCATCGAATAAAAATAATCAGTTTATTACAAATATATTTTCAAATTGGAAAAAAGGAAAAGAAAAAGTAAATAGTCATGAAAATAGTACTGGTCACAAAAACTGTATCATAGCTTGACGTCTGTATATGGACAAAAAACAGCATGTTGATAACGAGTTACAGTTGAATACGAGATAAATTATTGGACAGAAGTTTTAAGACGAGTTGGTGAAGTAATTCGTTATCTTGCAGAACGTGGACTTGCATTTCGAGGTGAGAATGATACATTAGGATCTTCAGAAAATGGCCATTTTCTTGGTTTATTAGAGTTAATAGCGACGTTTGATCCATTTTTACGAAAACATCTCGAGCGCACTGCAATAAAGGTCGAGGAAATGTCTCATACCTTTCAAAAACAATTTTTGAAGAACTAATAATTTTACTTGGATCAAAAGTATGATGTATAATTCAGGAAGAAATCAAAGAAGCAAAATATTTTTCGATAGTAGTAGATTCTACTCCTGATTTAGCACACGTTGATCAGTTGACTATTGTAATTCGTTATTGTTTAAATGGAAAAGTTATCGAACGTCTTTTAGGTTTCATACCAATTTTTAGTCATACTGGTGAATACTTAAGTACTAAAGTCTTATCAATATTAGAGGAAAATAGTATTGATATTGCTAATTGTCGTGGACAAACGTATGACAACGCAAGTAATATGTCGGGAAAGTATCAGGGCATGCAGGCACATATTATAGAAAAAAATAAATTAGCCTTCTACGTCCCTTGCGTCACTCATTCTCTAAATCTTGTAGGTGAATGTAGCGTAGGTGTTCGTCTTAACGCAGTTAGTTTATTTATGTTTCTACAAAAATTATATGCAATTTGTGTTGGTTCCACACACCGATGGAGTGTATTAAAAAAACATACTTCCAAATCAATCAAAAGTTTATCTGAGACAAGATGGTCGTGTAGATATGACGCTGCGCTAGTTTTAAATGAAAACTATGATGGAATTATAAATGCTCTTTCAGAACTTGCAAGTGACGAGCAGCAGACTGCTATTACAAGGGAAGAAGCTATATCATTAAAAAAATGATACTTTAAAAAAATTGAATATAACTAGTAAAGTTTTACAGAAAATCGAAATTGATATGGCAACCGCTAATAATTTACTGAAGTCATTAGTAAAATTCATATCTAATTTAAGAAAAAATTTTGATGAAATAGAAGAGAAAGCGAAGGGAGTTAGCCAAATGATTTCACACAATTATTCTGACAAAGACAAGCGTAAAAAAAACGAAAAAATTTTTAGATAAATCTGTTGAAAATGAAAGTGAAGCTATTCGTGGTAGGGAACTGTTTCGAACTGCAACTTTTCTGGTAATTATTGATAAATTAAGAGTAGAGTTAGAGAAAAGAAGTGCTGCATATGACTATTTGACAAGTTTGTTTGAATTTTTTACCAAATTAGAAAGTATAAAAATCAAAGATATAAAGATTTATGTTAAACTATTAGTGGTATACCCCGATGATTTAGATCATAATTTAGAAAGCGAAATTCAACAGTTAATTTCGATGTTAAAACTGGAGTTTGGCGAAGATTTGAAAGTTAAACTGAAAACCGAAAAAAACATTAATTTAAAAAATGAAATGAAGAATAAAGTAATGGAAGACAGGTTGTGTCCGATATATTTTTTACAATGGATTTATGAAAAACAACTAGCAGATGTATTTCCCAATATTAACATAGCATTGATAATGTTTTTATCAATACCAGTTACCAATTGTGAAGGTGAAAGGTCATTTTCGAAGCTGCAATATATAGAAAACAAATATCGTGTGTGCATGCCGCAGTCAAGACTATCGGATTTGTCATTATTGTGTATAGAAAGTGATTTGTATAAGATTTTAAACTTTCATGAAATCATTAGGCAATTTGCATCTGACAAAGTTCGAAAAAAGCAGTTCTGAATATAAAATATTTGAGTTAAAAAAACTGTAATTTTCTTTTGTATTGTAAATGTATATTTATATATAATGCAGTTATTCATTAACCTGTTTTAGAATGTGACTCTTCCACTTATAAACTTACTATACAAATTAATATATAATTAATAAAAATAATAGTAAAAGGAACAATAGTTGTTTATGTTATATTTATATTTAATTAATTATTAATTTATATATATATATATATATATATATATATATATATATATATATATATATATATATATATATATATATAATTCAAATAGTTGAATATAAATTTTTTAACCTAATATTATGTTATTTTAAGTTAAAAATTGATAGTTCAATCATTTTGAAAAAAGTGGGGGAGGGGGGTAAGCGACTTTTTCCAAAAAGGAGGCCTCGTGATGATCCTTAGCCTCGGGCCCTGCAAAAGGTTAATCCGGCTCTGGATGAAATCACGATGTCGGACCATAACTACATTGAGTTCAGGATCGGAGGGACATGTACAGAGACTAGGCTGAAAAGGAACCCGAGGAAGACTAACTGGGACGGGTATAGAAAGGAACTCAAGGCAAATATCGCTAACCTCCCCACCACATATGGAACGGCGGAGGATATCGACCACTGCTGCGAGATACTACAAGGCATAATTAGTAGCTCGTTCGAGAACAACTGCGAGCTAAAGAAAAGCGTAGCACCCAAGGGGGCACCATGGTGGAACCACTCCTTGGAAAAGCAACGCAGAAAGGTAAGACGGCTCTTTAACAGATCCAAGCGAACGAAGAAGGACCAGGACTTGCTCGTATCTAGAATGGCACAAAGGGAGTATAAGAGGATGATAGAATTGGCTAAGATACAGGGGTGGAAAGGACTCTGCGAGTGTATGAAGAATCTGACCGATTCTGCCAGATTGTGCAGAGTTATACAAAATCCCAAAGGCCCACTCACGAACACGATCCGACTGAGCTCGAGTGCTTGGGCCGAGGATGGGCAAGAAGCTCTAAGCGGGCTACTGGAGGCCCATTTCTCGGACTTCCAAGTTACAGAGGAGGAGGCGCGCTTCCGACTAGGCGCGAGAAGCGAAGACTGGAAACTGGCAAGGCATATAACGGATAAAAAAAGAATAGCATGGGCAGTAAGCACCTTCGAACCCTACAAGGCCGCGGGGCTGGATGGGGTCTTCACAGTGCTGTTGCAAATGGGCCAGGACGTGCTGCTGCCCGCCCTAGGAAAGCTATTCAGGGCATGCCTGGCTCTGGGACATGTACCCAAAACCTGGAAATGGGCCAAGGTGGTATTTCTACCAAAAACATGTAAGGCACAACACTCGCAACTAAAATACTTTAGGCCTATCAGCCTGACGTCGTTTCTTCTCAAAACGATGGAAAGGCTGATCGATAGACACATAAATGAATCAGCGCTGGTGGAGGCACCGCTACTCGCCAGGCAGCACGCCTACCAGGCAGGTAAGTCGGTGGACACGGCACTGGCCTACGAACGACATGCACTGTCGCGCTGGAGACCCTAATGGACCTTCCACCACTAAATAAGGTGTTAAGGGTAAACGCTTTTAAGACTTATTGCAGGCTGAAGGAACTACCAACCAGTGTTCACTTCAGGGACAATAAGGTAGCCAAAGAAGCTTTGTCGGCCATCGACAGAGTAGGCTACGACAGAATAATAGAAAGGATACAGTTCTCTAACCCTTATAGGGTAATTCTGCCAGACAGGGCAGAATCGAGCGAAAGATCACACGAACTCACAAAAGTGGGTATCGTCTGGTATACGGATGGCTCTAAGGTTGACGCTGGCGTGGGAGCAGGCGCGTGGGGAGCGGGCAGCACGGATGAGATAGTGTATTCGCTGGACCCCCACGCAACGGTGTTCTAGGCCGAAGTCAGAGCCATTGGGGAATGTGCGGAGGGCCTCTTGGCCAAGGGTATAGGGCAGAGAACAATAACCATCTTCTGGAATAGCAAGGCGGCCCTACTTGCGTTGGACGGCATCAGCACGTCCTCAAAGGAGGTGCACTCTGGCATCCAGGGAAATGAGAAGGCGGACAGGTCAGTAAGCAGAGGCTCCAGACAGGTAAGAGCAAAACACTGCGACACAGCAGTCCCACCCTGCGAAGTGAGAAGGGCGGCGGGGGCCTGGCTTAGGGAGAAACTGCGCGATAAATGGAGAAATGCACAAGGCATCAGGCAAGCGAAATAGGTGTTGGGAGACAACCAACCAGAAGATTGGATAGCAGCCATAAAAAGCCTGGGCAGAACCAAGCTTAGGTCTACTATAGGCTGGCTGACTGCGCACTGGAAGGTGGGATATCATCTTCATAAGATGAAGATCCGCGAGGAAGGAAAATGTAGATGGTGTGAATACAGAGAGGAGTCAACCCTACACCTGATGTGTAGCTGCCCCGGTTTCGTGAGACCAGACAAAGAGTTTGGGGCACTCCTTTCATGGAACCGACCGCGCTAAGGGCGCTCAGCCTGGAATCCGTAGGTCAGGTAACACGGGCAATTGACAAAAGGCTGATGCAACAGTAGGTTTAAATTTAGGATGACAGGAGAAGCACAATGGGCTCTGTCTGAGTGCTGGACCGGCTATTTTTATTCTGATGCGGCAGATCACCCATCCAATACGTACCTTCTCGGTTTCCAGCAGTTTAACAGCTACTTTACTGTCAGGTTTGACAATTGCCATACATTGACCTCTGGTGTTGACAGCGGTAATATGAATCGGGTTGCCTGCTTCTGCAATCTTCCTTAAGACTTCCCTTACCTCTTCTTCTTCAGTCATCTCATCTAGATCCCTGATTTCCAATGTGGTCATTGGGCATAACTTCTTTACGGTTACGTCATTGCCGTCACCAGCACTCATTTCAGTTCTACAATAGTGCTACTGAAACCAGTCCTGTTATCGGTTTTATCTATTTCGAACAGAACGTCCCCCGTTTGTGTTCGACGTATTTTGTGAATTACGGTCTCCGTGTACTCCAGATTAACGTTTGTCCGAACCTTCTTAACGACATCTGCGCCGGTGCTCCCAGTCGGTAGCCGTACCAATATCGTTTCCTTCTTCGTGTTACCACTGATCGTCTTCCTATTTTTCTTCTTCTTTTTATTCTCCTTGGCTGCTCGGTCCGTAGTTTGCGACCTAACAGGGTATGCTTGTTCACCCGTTTTTTTTTTGAGCAGCCAGCTCCCGTCTTTCTCTTCTGTCAAGTACTTTCTGGTACCCATCAGCGTCATCAATGTTATCTCCCTGCTTAAATTTGCTTCTCTTGTCATCCCTTGTTCTTTCGGTTTGATCCTCCGGTGTTACGGTACCCCGATCCCTCTTCTGTGCTATGGGGGTTACCGCGTCTTTGGCGATTGATGGTTTTCTCTGTTTCCTCATCAATGTCTTTTGTAGTTCGTCACGTGCTTCCCTCCATCCGCACCAATATTTCCAACTTTGTTTGAGAGCTTCCTTTGCTTTCTTTATAAGTTCTTTCAGTTCGCCTTTAAGCTTCGGGTATGCCTTCACAGATGTACTCTCTAAGAGCTCGTTCAGGTAATCCCTCACTATATTCAGCTGCTCTTCCTCCCTCACTTCGTTCTGGGCCACTTTTTCTTTTAGAGCGTTTGCCGAGAGCACTTTCCAATTTATCGGTGTATCTTGTGAAACTGCGGGAAACGTCCCTGGGGTGTTATGTTTCTCTTCGGTAATCTGCTGGTTGCTCGAGTTACTTATCGCTATGGTCAAGCCAGTCTCGAAACTCGACAGTGCAGCACTGATCTGTTATTTTTGGTAACCAGCACTCGTCGCGCCTTCCTCATCTATTTCCATCCTCCCCTCTCCATGTAATAAAAGATCCATATTCTGTTTCGTACTCCAAAGTGCGGGGCCGCCTCCAATCGCGGTTGCCGAGGTAAGTTGGGGGGTGATCACGCTCGCAGCTACCCCATGACTACGAGCGCTTTCGACTATGGGACGGGAAGAGAACTACGAGCGCTTTCGACTATATAAAGGGAAGAATAATGATAATGATAATGATAATGATACGGATGATGATGATGATGATGATGATGATGATGATGATGATGATGATGATGATGATGATGATGATGATGATGATGATGACGTTAATGATGATGATGATGATGATGATCCTAATGCTAATCCTAATGCTAATGCTAATGCTAATGCTAATGCTAATGCTAACGCTAATGCTAATGCTAATGCTAATGCCAATGCCAATGCCAATGCCAATGCCAATGCTAATGCTAATGCTAATGCCAATGCCAATGCCAATGCCAATGCCAATGCCAATGCTAATGCTAATGCTAATGCTAATGCTAATGCTAATGCTAATGCTAATGCTAATGCTAATTCTAATGCTAATGCTAATGCTAATGCTAATGCTAATGCTAATGCTAATGCTAATTATGATGATCATGATGATGATGATGATGATGATGATGATGATGATGATGATGATTATGATAAAGATGATGATGATGATGATGATTATGCTAATGCTAATGCCAATGCCAATGCCAATGCCAATGCCAATGCCAATGCCAATGCTAATGCTAATGCTAATGCTAATGCTAATTCTAATGCTAATGCTAATGCTAATTCTAATGCTAATGCTAATGCTAATGCTAATGCTAATGCTAATGCTAATGCTAATTATGATGATCATGATGATGATGATGATGATGATGATGATGATGATGATGATTATGATAAAGATGATGATGATGATGATGATGATGCTAATGCTAATACAAATGCTAATGCTAATGCAATGCTAATGCTAATGCTAATGCTGATGCTAATTATGATCATCATGATGATATCGATGATGATGATGATGGTGATGATGATCATGATGATGATGATGATGATGAGGATGAAGATGATGATGATGATGATGAT